>JANJGN010000321.1:305000-646522 GCA_026770705.1 Isurus oxyrinchus
CACTCTCTTTCACTCGCTCTGTCTCGCTCGCTCTGTCTCGCTCACTCTGTCTCGCTCGCTCTCTTTCGCTCGCTCTCTCTCGCTCGCTCTCTTTCGCTCACTCTGTCTCACTCGCTCTGTCTCGCTCGCTCTGTCTCGCTCGCTCTGTCTCGCTCGCTCTCTCTCACTCGCTCTCGCTCGCTCTCTCTTGCTCTCACTCACTCTCTCTCGCTCGCTCTCTTTCGCTCACTCGCTCTCTCTCGCTCGCTCTCTCTCGCTCGCTCTCTCTCGCTCACTCTTGCTCGCTCTCTCTTGCTCTCACTCACTCTCGCTCACTCGTACTCTGTCTCTCTCGCTCGCACTCTGTCTCTCTCGCTAGCTCTCTTTCGCTCACTCGCACTCTGTCTCCCTTACTCTCCCTCGCACACTCGGTCTTTCTCACTTCTTTGTCTCTCGCTTGCTCTCTCTAACTCATTCTCTTGCTCTCTCACTCTCTCTCGCTCGCTCTCTCTCACTTGCTCTCTCGCACGCTCTCTCTCGCTCTCTCTCTCGCTCGCTCTCTCTCGCTCTCTCTCTCGGTCGCTCTCTTTCGCTCGCTCTCGCTCGCTCTCGCTCACTCTCGCTCACTCTCGCTCACTCTCGCTCACTCTCTCTCCCTCACTCTCGCTCACTCTCTCTCGCTCACTCTCTGTCCCTCTCGCTCGCTCGCTCTCTTTTGCTCACTCGCTCTCTGTCACTCGCTCGCTCTCCCTCGCACGCTCGCTCTCTGTCGCTCGCTCGCTCTTGCTCGCACGCTCTTTCTCGCTCGCTAGCTCTCTCTCGTTTGATTGCTCTCTCTCTCGCTCTCTCTCTCTCGCTCTCTCTCTCTCGCTCTCTCTCGCTCGTTCTCTCTCGCTTGCTCTCTTTCGCTCACTCTCTCTCGCTCACTCTCTCTCGCTCACTCTCGCTCACTCTCTCTCACTCACTCTTTGTCCCTCTTGCTCACTCTCTGTCTCTCTCGCTCGCACTCTGTCTCTCTCGCTCGCTCTCCCTCACACGCTCAGTCTTTCCCGCTCGCTCTTTGTCTCTCGCTTGCTCGCTGTCTCTAACTCGTTATCTTGCTTGCTCTCTCTCGCTCACTTGCTCTCTCTCTCACTCGTTCTCTCTCTCGCTCACTCTCTCTCTCACTCGCTCGCTCTCTGTTGCTCACTTGCTCTCTGTCACTCGTTCGCTCTTGCTCGCACGCTCTTTCTCTCTCGCTCGCTAGCTCTCTCTCTCACTCACTCTCTCTCTCGCTCGTTCTCTCGCTCGGTCGCTCTCTCTCGCTCGCTCTCTCTCTCGCTCATTCTCTCTCTTGCTCGCTCCCTCTCGCTCACTCGCTCTCTGTTGCTCGCTTGCTCTCTGTCACTCGCTCGCTCTTGCTCGCACGCTCTTTCTCTCTCGCTCGCTAGCTCTCTCTCGTTTGCTTGTTCTCTCTTGCTCGCACGCTCTCTCTCTCACTGGCTCTCTTGCTCACACTCTTTCTTGCGCTCTCTTTCTCTCACACGTTCACTCTCTCACACTCTTTCTCACTCGCTTTGTTTCGCTTTTTCTCTCTCACTCTCGCTCACTCTCTCGCTCGCTCTCTCACTCGCTTGCACTCTCTCTCACATGCTCTCGCTCGCTCTCTTGCTCGCACTCTTTCTCGCTCACCTCTCTTTCTCGCTCGCTCGCTCTCTCTTTCTCGCTTGATTCCTCTTTCTCACTTGCTCTTTCTTGCTCTCTCTTTCTCGCTGGCTCTCACTTTCTCACTCGCTGTGTCTCGCTCACTGTGTCTCGCACGCTGTGTCTCGCTCGCTGTGTCTTGCTCGCTGTGTCTTGCTCGCTGTGTCTCGCTCGCTGTGTCTCGCTCGCTGTGTCTCGCTCGCTGTGTCTCGCTCGCTGTGTCTCGCTCGCTGTGTCTCGCTCGCTGTGTCTCGCTCGCTGTGTCTCGCTCGCTGTGTCTCGCTCGCTGTGTCTCGCTCGCTGTGTCTCGCTCGCTCTGTCTCGCTCGCTCTGTCTCGCTCGCTCTCTCTCGCTCGCTCTCTCTCGCTCGCTCTCTCTCGCTCTCTCTCGCTCGCTCTCTCTCGCTCTCTCTCGCTCGCTCTCTCTCGCTCTCTCTCTCTCTCGTGTGCATACTTTCTCGCTCGCCCTCTCTTTCTCGCTCACCCTCTCTTTCTCTCTCACTCTCTCTGTCGCTCCCTCACTCGCTCCCTCGCTCTCCCGCTCCCTCGCTCTCTCGCTATCTCTCTTGCTCTATCGCTCACTCTCTCGCTCGCTCTCGCTCGCTCTTTCTCACTCTTTCTTGCTCGCTCTTTCTTTCTCACTCACTCTCTCTTTCTCACTCGTGCTCTCTCGCTCACTCTCTCTTGCTTGCTCTCTACTGCTGACACTCTATCTTGCTCGCTCTCTCTTGCTCACATGCTTTCTCGCTCACTCTCGCTTGCACTCTCACTCTCTTTCTCGCATGCTCGCTCCCTCTTTCTCGCTCAATTCCTCTTTCTCGCTTGCTGTTTCTCGCTTGCTCTTTCTTGCTCTCCCTTGCTCGCTCTCTCTTTCTTGCTCGCTGTGTCTCGCTCGCTGTGTCTCGCTCGCTGTGTCTCGCTCGCTGTGTCTCGCTCGCTGTGTCTCGCTCGCTGTGTCTCGCTCGCTGTGTCTCGCTCGCTGTGTCTCGCTCGCTGTGTCTCGCTCGCTGTGTCTCGCTCGCTGTGTCTCGCTCGCTCTGTCTCGCTCGCTCTGTCTCGCTCGCTCTGTCTCGCTCGCTCTGTCTCGCTCGCTCTGTCTCACTCGCTCTGTCTCACTCGCTCTCGCTCGCTCTGTCTCACTCACTCTCGCTCGCTCTGTCTAGCTCGCTCTGTCTCACTCACTCTCGCTCGCTCGCTCTGTCTCTCGTTCGCTCTCTTGCACGTTTGTTCTCTGTCTCTCTCGCTCGCTCTCTGTCTCGCTCGCTCTCTGTCTCGCTCGCTCTCTGTATCGCTCGCTCTCTGTCGCTCTCGCTCGCTCTCTTTCGCTCACTCGCACTTTTTCTCGCTCGTGCTCCCTCGCTCGCTCAGTATTTCTCACTCGCTCGCTCTTTGTCTCTCACTCGTTCGCTCTCTAACTCGTTCTCTAGCTCACTCTCTCTTTCTTGCTCGCTCTCTCTCTTGCTCGCTGTCTCTTTCTTCCTCACTCTCTCTTGCTCACTCTTTCTTGCTCTTTCGCTCACTCTCTTAAGCTCTCTCACTCACTCGCTCGCTTTCTCTCTCACTCTCGCTCGATCACTCGCTCTCTCACTCGCTCGCTTGCACTCTTTCTCGCTCTCTCTTTCTTGCTCTCTCTCTCTTTCTTGCTCTCTCTCTCTTGCTCGCTCTCTCTTGCTTGCTTGCTCTCTCTTTCTTCCTCACTCTCTCTTGCTCACTCTTTCTTGCTTGCTCTTTCTTTCTCACTCGCTCTCACTTTCTCACTCGTGCTCTCTCGCTCGCTCACTCTCTCTCGATCGCATGCTCTCTCTCTCACTGACTCCCTCGCTCGCACTCTTTCTCTCAGTCGCTCGCTCTCTCACACTATCTCGCTCGCTCTCTTTCGCTCGCTCCTTCTCGCTCGCTCCGTCTCGCTCACTCCGTCTCGCTCGCTCCGTCTCGCTCGCTCTGTCTCGCTCGCTCCGTCTCGCTCGCTCCGTCTCGCTCGCTCCGTCTCGCTCGCTCCCTCTCGCTCGCTCCCTCTCGCTCGCTCCCTCTCGCTCGCTCTCTGTCTCTCTCGCTAGCTCTCTTTTGCTCACTCGCATTCTTTCTCGCTCGCTCTCCATCGCACACTTGGTCTTTCTCACCTCCTCTTTGTCTCTCGCTCAATCTCTCTAACTCATTCTCTTGCTCTCTCTCTCTCTCGCTCGGTCTGTCGATCTCGCTCATTCTCTCTCTCTCGTCACTCTCTCTCGCTCGCTCTCTTTTGCTCGCTCTCTTTCGCTCGCTCTCTCTCACTTGCTCTCTCTCGCTCGGTCGCTCTCTGTCGCTCGCTCACTCTCTGTCGCTCCCTCGCTCTTTCTCACTCGCTCTTTCTCTCTTGTTCGCTTGCTGTCTCTCGCTCGCACACTCTCACTGGCTCTCTCGCTCACACTCCTTCTTTCGCTCTCTTTCTCTCGCTCGTTTGCTCTTTTGCACTCTTTCTCGCTCGCTCTCTTTCACTCGGTCTCTCTCTCGCTTGCTCTCTCGCTCGCACTCTCTCTCACTCACTCTCTCTTTCTCTCCCACTCTCTCACTCGCTCTTTCTCACTCTCTCACTCGCTCGCTCTCTCACTCGCTTGCACTCTTTTTCGCTCTCACTCTCTTTCTCGCTCTCTCTTTCTCGCTCGCTCACTCTCTCTTGCTCGCTCTCTTTCGCTCGCTCTCTTTCGCTCGCTCTCTTTTGCTCGCTCTCTTTTGCTCGCTCTCTCTCACTCGCTCTCTCTCGCTCGCTCTTTCGCTCGGTCGCTCTCTGTTGCTCGCTCACTCTCTGTCGCTCCCTCGCTCTCTCTCGCTCGCTCTCTCGCTCGCGCTCTCTCACACGCTTGCTCTCTCTCGCTCGCTCTTTCTCTCTTGTTCGCTTGCTGTCTCTAGCTCGCACACTCTCTCACTGGCTCTCTCGCTCACACTCCTTCTTTCGCTCTCTTTCTCTCGCTCGTTTGCTCTTTTGCACTCTTTCTCGCTCGCTCTCTTTCACTCGGTCTCTCTCTCACTCGCTCTCTCGCTCGCACTCTCTCTCACTCACTCTCTCTTTCTCTCTCGCTCTCTCACTCGCTCTTTCTCACTCATTCACTCGCTCTCTCACTCGCTTGCACTCTTTCTCGCTCTCTCTCTCTTTCTTGCTCACTCTCTAATTTTCCTCACTCTCTCTTGCTCACTCTTTCTCGCTTGCTCTCTCTCACTCACACTCTTTCTCGCTCACTTGCTCTCTCTTTCTCGCTCTCTCTTTCTCGCTTGCTCTTTCTCACTCGCTCTCTATTTCTCGCTCGATTCCTCTTGCTTGCCCTTTCTCGCTCTCTCTCTTGCTCTCTCTTTCTCGATCGCTCTCTCTTTCTCGCTTGATTCCTCTTTCTCGCTCGCAAGGTCTCGCTCGCTCTGTCTCGTTCGCTCTGTCTCGCTCGCTCTGTCTCGCTCGCTCTGTCTCGCTCGCTCTGTCTCGCTTGCTCTGTCTCGCTTGCTCTCTCTCGCTTGCTCTCTCTCTCTCGCTCTGTCTTGCTCGCTCTGTCTCGCTCGCTCTGTCTCGGTCGCTCTGTCTCGGTCGCTCTGTCTCGGTCGCTCTGTCTCGGTCGCTCTGTCTCGCTCGCTCTGTCTCGCTCGCTCTGTCTCGCTCGCTCTGTCTCGCTCGCTCTGTCTTGCTCACTCGCTCTGTCTCGCTCGCTCTGTCTCGCTTGCTCTGTCTCGCTCACTCGCTCTGTCTCGCTCGCTCGCTCTGTCTCGCTCGCTCGCTCCGTCTCGCTCGCTCGCTCCGTCTCGCTCGCTCGCTCCCTCTCGCTCGCTCGCTCCCTCTCGCTCGCTCGCTCCCTCTCGCTCGCTCGCTCTGTCTCTCGTTCGCTCTCTTGTACGTTTATTCTCTGTCTGTCTCGCTCGCTCTCTGTCTCGCTCGCTCTCTGTCTCGCTCGCTCTCTGTCTCGCTCGCTCTCTGTCTCGCTCGCTCTCTGTCTCGCTCGCTCTCTGTCTCGCTCGCTCTCTGTCTCGCTCGCTCTCTGTCTCGCTCGCTCTCTGTCTCGCTCGCTCTCTGTCTCGCTCGCTCTCTGTCTCGCTCGCTCTCTGTCTCTCTCGCTCGCTCTTTTTCGATCACTCGCACTTTTTCTCACTCGCT
The DNA here is from genome assembly GCA_026770705.1 of Isurus oxyrinchus. NCBI lineage: Eukaryota > Metazoa > Chordata > Chondrichthyes > Lamniformes > Lamnidae > Isurus > Isurus oxyrinchus. The sequence continues at coordinate 310,773 of JANJGN010000321.1, forward strand.
CTCCCTCGCACACTCGGTATTTCTCACTCACTCACTCTTTGTCTCTCGCTCATTCGCTCTCTAACTCATTCTCTAGCTCGCTCTCTCTTTCTTGCTCACTCTCTCTTTCTTGCTCACTCTCTCTTTCTCGCTTGCTCTCTCTCGCTTGCTCTCCCTCGCTCACTCTTTCTCTCTCGTTCGTTTGCTCTCTCTCGCTCACACGCTCTCTCACTGGCTCTTTCGCTCACACTCTTTCTCATGCTCTCTTTCTCTCGCTCGTTCGTTCTCTCACACTCTTTCTCGCTGGATCTTTCGCTCACTCTCTTAAGCTCTCTCACTCACTCGCTCACTTTCTCTCTCACTCTCTCGCTTGATCGCTCCCTCTCTCACTCGCTCACTTGCACTGTTTCTCGCTCTCTCTTTCTTGCTCTCTCTCTCTTTCTTGCTCTCTCTCTCTTGCTCGCTCTCTCTTGCTTGCTCTCCCTTTCTCACTCGCTCTCACTTTCTCACTCGTGCTCTCTCGCTCGCTCTCTCTCACTCGCACGCTGTCCCTCACTGGCTCCCTCGCTCACACTCTTTCTCTCACTCGTTCGCTCTCTCACACTTTCTCGCTTGCTCTCTTTCGCTCGCTCTCTTTCGCTCGCTCTCTTTCGCTCTCTCTCTCTCGCTCGCTCTGTCTTGCTCGCTCTGTCTTGCTCGCTCTGTCTTGCTCGCTTTGTCTCGCTCGCTTTGTCTCGCTCGCTATGTCTCGCTCGCTTTGTCTCGCTTGCTTTGTCTCGCTCGCTTTGTCTCGCTCGCTCTCTTTTGCTCGCTCCGTCTCGCTCGCTTTGTCTCGCTTGCTTTGTCTCGCTTGCTTTGTCTCACTTGCTTTGTCTCTCTCGCTTTGTCTCGCTCGCTCTCTCTCGCTCGCTCTCTCTCGCTCTCTCTCGCTCGCTCTCGCTCGCTCTCTCTCGCTCTCTCTCGCTCGCTCTCTCTCGCTCGCTCTCTCTCGCTCGCTCTCTCTCGCTCGCTCTCTCTTGCTCGCTCTCGCTCGCTCTCACTCGCTCTCTCTCGCTCTCACTCGCTCGCTCTCTGTCTCTCTCGCTCGCTCTCTGTCTCTCTCGCTCGGTCTCTGTCTCTCTCACTCGCACTCTGTCTCTCTCGCTAGCTCTCTTTCACTCACTCGCACTCTTTCTCGCTCGCTCTCCCTCGCGCAATCGGTCTTTCTCACCTCCTCTTTGTCTCTCGCTCGCTCTCTCTAACTCATTCTCTTGATCTCTCTCTCTCTCTCGCTTGGTCTCTCTCTCTCGCTCACACTCTCTCTCATTGCTCTCTCTTGCTCGCTCGCTCTCTCTTGCTCGCTCACTCTCTGTCGCTCCCTCGCTCTCTCTCGCTCGTTTGCTCTTTCGCACTCTTTCTTGCTCGCTCTCTTTCACTCGGTCTCTCTCTCACTCGCTCTCTTGCTCACTCTCTCTCTCTCGCATGCTCTCGCTCGCTCTCTCACTCACACTCTCTCTCACTCGCCCTCTCTTTCTCTCTCGCTCTCTCGCTCGCTCTCTCGCTCTCTCTTTCTCGCTCTCTCTCTCGCTCTTGCTCTCTCTCTCTTTCTTGCTCTCTCTTTCTTGCTCGCTCTCTAATTTTTCCTCACTCTCTCTTGTTCACTCTTTCTCACTCGCTCTCTCTTTCTCGCTCATGCTCTCTCGCTCACTCTCTCTTGCTTGCTCTCTACAGCTCGCTCGCTCTTTCTTGCTCTCTCTCTCGCTCACACTCTTTCTCGCTCGCTCGCACTCTCTTTCTCGCTCAATTCCTCTTTCTCGCTTGCTCTCTCTTTCTCGCTTGCTCTCTCTTTCTCGCTTGCTCTCTCTTGCTCGCTCGCTCGCTCTTTCTCACTCGTGCTCTCCTGCTTGCTCGCTCTCTATTTCTCGCTCGATTCCTCTTTCTCGCTGGCTCTTTCTCGCTCTTCCTTTCTCGCTCGCTCTCTTTCTCGCTCGCTGTGTCTCGCTCGCTGTGTCTCGCTCGCTGTGTCTCGCTCGCTGTGGCTCGCTCGCTGTGGCTCGCTCGCTCTGTCTCGCTCGCTGTGTCTCGCTCGCTGTGTCTCGCTCGCTGTGTCTCGCTCGCTGTGTCTCGCTCGCTGTGGCTCGCTCGCTCTGTCTCGCTCGCTCTGTCTCGCTCGCTCTGTCTCGCTCGCTCTGTCTCGCTCGCCGTGTCTCGCTCGCCGTGTCTCGCTCGCCGTGTCTCGCTCGCCGTGTCTCGCTCGCTCTGTCTCGCTCGCTCTGTCTCGCTCACTCGCTCTGTCTCACTCGCTCGCTCTGTCTCGCTCGCTCGCTCCGTCTCGTCGCTCGCTCCATCTCGTCGCTCGCTCCGTCTCGCTCGCTCGCTCCGTCTCGCTCGCTCGCTCCCTCTCGCTCGCTCGCTCCCTCTCGCTCGCTCGCTCCCTCTCGCTCACTCGCTCTGTCTCTCGTTCGCTCTCTTGTACGTTCATTCTCTGTCTGTCTCGCTCGCTCTCTGTCTCGCTCGCTCTCTGTCTCGCTCGCTCTCTGTCTCGCTCGCTCTCTGTCTCGCTCGCTCTCTGTCTCGCTCGCTCTCTGTCTCGCTCGCTCTCTGTCTCGCTCGCTCTCTGTCTCGCTCGCTCTCTGTCTCTCTCACTCGCTCTCTTTCGATCACTCGCACTTTTTCTCACTCGCTCTCCCTCGCACACTCGGTATTTCTCACTCACTCACTCTTTGTCTCTCGCTCATTCGCTCTCTAACTCATTCTCTAGCTCGCTCTCTCTTTCTTGCTCACTCTCTATTTCTTGCTCACTCTCTCTTTCTCGCTCTCTCTCTCTCGCTTGCTCTCCCTCGCTCACTCTTTCTCTCTCGTTCGTTTGCTCTCTCTCGCTCGCACGCTCTCTCACTGGCTCTCTCGCTCACACTCTTTCTCATGCTCTCTTTCTCTCGCTCGTTCGTTCTCTCACACTCTTTCTCGCTGGATCTTTCGCTCACTCTCTTAAGCTCTCTCACTCACTCGCTCACTTTCTCTCTCAATCTCTCGCTTGATTGCTCCCTCTCTCACTCGCTCACTTGCACTGTTTCTCGCTCTCTCTTTCTTGCTCTCTCTCTCTTTCTTGCTCTCTCTCTCTTGCTTGCTCTCTCTTCCTTTCTCACTCGCTCTCACTTTCTCACTCGTGCTCTCTCGCTCGCTCTCTCTCACTCGCACGCTGTCCCTCACTGGCTCCCTCGCTCACACTCTTTCTCTCACTCGTTCGCTCTCTCACACTTTCTCGCTTGCTCTCTTTTGCTCGCTCTCTTTCGCTCGCTCTCTTTCGCTCTCTCTCTCTCGCTCGCTCTGTCTTGCTCGCTCTGTCTTGCTCGCTTTGTCTCGCTCGCTTTGTCTCGCTCGCTATGTCTCGCTCGCTTTGTCTTGCTTGCTTTGTCTCGCTCGCTTTGTCTCGCTCGCTCTCTTTTGCTCGCTCCGTCTCGCTTGCTTTGTCTCGCTTGCTTTGTCTCGCTTGCTTTGTCTCGCTTGCTTTGTCTCTCTCACTTTCTCTCGCTCGCTCTCTCTCGCTCGCTCTCTCTCGCTCTCTCTGTCTCGCTCTCTCTCGCTCGCTCTCGCTCGCTCGCTCTCTCTTGCTCGCTCTCGCTCGCTCTCACTCGCTCTCACTCGCTCGCTCTCTGTCTCTCTCGCTCGGTCTCTGTCTCTCTCGCTCACACTCTGTCTCTCTCGCTAGCTCTCTTTCACTCACTCGCACTCTTTCTCGCTCGCTCTCCCTCGCGCACTCGGTCTTTCTCACCTCCTCTTCGTCTCTCGCTCGCTCTCTCTAACTCATTCTCTTGATCTCTCTCTCTCTCTCGCTCGGTCTCTCTCTCTCTCGCTCACACTCTCTCTTGCTCGCTCGCTCTCTCTTGCTCGCTCACTCTCTGTCGCTCCCTCGCTCTCTCTCGCTCGTTTGCTCTTTTGCACTCTTTCTTGCTCGCTCTCTTTCACTCGGTCTCTCTCTCACTCGCTCTCTTGCTCACTCTCTCTCTCTCGCATGCTCTCGCTCGCTCTCTCACTCGCACTCTCTCTCACTCGCCCTCTCTTTCTCTCTCGCTCTCTCGCTCGCTCTCTCGCTCTCTCTTTCTCGCTCTCTCTCTCTTTCTTGCTCTCTCTCTCTTTCTTGCTCTCTCTCTCTTTCTTGCTCGCTCTCTAATTTTTCCTCACTCTCTCTTGTTCACTCTTTCTCACTCGCTCTCTCTTTCTCGCTCATGCTCTCTCGCTCACTCTCTCTTGCTTGCTCTCTACAGCTCGCTCGCTCTTTCTTGCTCTCTCTCTCGCTCACACTCTTTCTCGCTCGCTCGCACTCTCTTTCTCGCTCAATTCCTCTTTCTCGCTTGCTCTCTCTTTCTCGCTTGCTCTCTCTTGCTCGCTCGCTCGCTCTTTCTCACTCGCGCTCTCCTGCTTGCTCACTCTCTATTTCTCGCTCGATTCCTCTTTCTCGCTTGCTCTTTCTCGCTCTTCCTTTCTCGCTCGCTCTCTTTCTCGCTCGCTGTGTCTCGCTCGCTGTGTCTCGCTCGCTGTGTCTCGCTCGCTGTGTCTCGCTCGCTGTGTCTCGCTCGCTGTGTCTCGCTCGCTCTGTCTCGCTCGCTGTGTCTCGCTCGCTGTGTCTCGCTCGCTGTGTCTCGCTCGCTGTGTCTCGCTCGCTGTGTCTCGCTCGCTGTGTCTCGCTCGCTCTGTCTCGCTCGCTGTGTCTCGCTCGCTGTGTCTCGCTCGCTGTGTCTCGCTCGCTGTGTCTCGCTCGCTCTGTCTCGCTCGCTGTGTCTCGCTCGCTGTGTCTCGCTCGCTGTGTCTCGCTCGCTGTGTCTCGCTCGCTGTGTCTCGCTCGCTGTGTCTCGCTCGCTGTGTCTCGCTCGCTGTGTCTCGCTCGCTGTGTCTCGCTCGCTGTGTCTCGCTCGCTGTGTCTCGCTCGCTGTGTCTCGCTCGCTGTGTCTCGCTCGCTGTGTCTCGCTCGCTCTGTCTCGCTCTTGCTTGCTCGCTCAATCTCGCTCTCTCTCTCGCACTGTCTCTCATGCGCATACTTTCTCGCTCGCCCTCTCTTTCTCGCTCGCCCTCTCTTTCTCGCCCTCTCTTTCTCTCTCGCTCTCTCCCTCGCTCCCTCGCTCTCTCGCTCTCTCGCTTGCTTTATTGCTCACTCTCTCGCTCACTCTCGCTCGCTCTCGCTCGCTCGCTCTCGCTCGCTCTTTCTCACTCTTTCTTGCTTGCTTGCTTGCGATCTCACTTGCACTCTTTCTCGCTTTCTCTTTCTTGCTCGCTCTCTCTTTTTTCCTCACTCTCTCTTGCTCACTCTTTCTCACTCGCTCTTTCTTTCTCACTCACTCTCTCTTTCTCACTCGTGCTCTCTCGCTCACTCTCTCTTGCTTGCTCTCTACTGCTCACACTCTATCTTGCTCGCTCGCTCTCTCTTGCTCACATTTTTTCTCGCTCACTCTCGCTTGCACTCTCACTCTCTTTCTCGCTTTCTCGCTCCCTCTTTCTTGCTTGATTCCTCTTTCTCACTTGCTCTTTCTCGCTCTCTCTTTCTCGCTCGCTGTGTCGCGCTCGCTGTTTCTCGCTCGCTGTGTCTCGCTCGCTGTGTCTCGCTCGCTGTGTCTCGCTCGTTCTGTCTACCTCGCTGTGTCTCGCTCGCTGTGTCTCGCTCGCTGTGTCTCGCTCGCTGTGTCTCGCTCGCTGTGTCTCACTCGCTCTCTCTCGCTCGCTCTGTCTCGCTCGCTCTCTCTCGCTCACGCTGTCTCGCTCGCTGTGTCTCGCTCGCTGTGTCTCGCTCGCTGTGTCTCGCTCGCTGTGTCTCGCTCGCTGTGTCTCGCTCGCTGTGTCTCGCTCGCTGTGTCTCGCTCGCTGTGTCTCGCTCGCTCTGTCTCGCTCGCTCTGTCTCGCTCGCTCTGTCTCACTCGCTCACTTTGTCTCGCTCGCTTTCGCTCGCTCGCTCTCGCTTGCTCGCTCTGTCTCTCGTTCGCTCTCTTGCACACTCGCTCTCTGTCTCTCTCGCTCGCTCTCTTTCGCTCACTCGCACTTTTTCTCGCTCATTCTCCCTCGCACACTCAGTATTTCTCACTCGTTCGCTCTCTAACTCGTTCTCTAGCTCTCTCTCTCTTTCTTGCTCGCTCTCTTTCTTGCTCTCTCTCTTGCTCGCTCTTTCTTGCTTGCTCTTTCGCTCACTCTCTTAAGCGCTCTCTCACTCGCTCGCTTTCTCTCTCACTCTCTCGCTCGATCGCTCGCTCTCTCACTCACTCGCTTGCACTCTTTCTCGCTCTCTCTTTCTTGCTCTCTCTTTCTTGCTCTCTCTCTCTTGCTCACTCTTTCTTGCTTGCTCTTTCTTTCTCAATCGCTCTCACTTTCTCAATCGTGCTCTTTCGCTCGCTCTCTTTCGCTCACTCTCTTTCACTCGCTCTGTCTCGCTCGCTCTGTCTCGCTCACTCTGTCTCGCTCGCTCTCTTTCGCTCGCTCTCTCTCGCTCGCTCTCTTTCGCTCACTCTGTCTCACTCGCTCTGTCTCGCTCGCTCTGTCTCGCTCGCTCTGTCTCGCTCGCTCTCTCTCACTCGCTCTCGCTCGCTCTCTCTTGCTCTCACTCACTCTCTCTCGCTCGCTCTCTTTCGCTCACTCGCTCTCTCTCGCTCGCTCTCTCTCGCTCGCTCTCTCTCGCTCACTCTTGCTCGCTCTCTCTTGCTCTCACTCACTCTCGCTCACTCGTACTCTGTCTCTCTCGCTCGCACTCTGTCTCTCTCGCTAGCTCTCTTTCGCTCACTCGCACTCTGTCTCCCTTACTCTCCCTCGCACACTCGGTCTTTCTCACTTCTTTGTCTCTCGCTTGCTCTCTCTAACTCATTCTCTTGCTCTCTCACTCTCTCTCGCTCGCTCTCTCTCACTTGCTCTCTCGCACGCTCTCTCTCGCTCTCTCTCTCGCTCGCTCTCTCTCGCTCTCTCTCTCGGTCGCTCTCTTTCGCTCGCTCTCGCTCGCTCTCGCTCACTCTCGCTCACTCTCGCTCACTCTCGCTCACTCTCTCTCCCTCACTCTCGCTCACTCTCTCTCGCTCACTCTCTGTCCCTCTCGCTCGCTCGCTCTCTTTTGCTCACTCGCTCTCTGTCACTCGCTCGCTCTCCCTCGCACGCTCGCTCTCTGTCGCTCGCTCGCTCTTGCTCGCACGCTCTTTCTCGCTCGCTAGCTCTCTCTCGTTTGATTGCTCTCTCTCTCGCTCTCTCTCTCTCGCTCTCTCTCTCTCGCTCTCTCTCGCTCGCTCGCTCTCGCTCGCTCGCTCTCTCTCGCTCGCTCTCTCTCGCTCGTTCTCTCTCGCTTGCTCTCTTTCGCTCACTCTCTCTCGCTCACTCTCTCTCGCTCACTCTCGCTCACTCTCTCTCACTCACTCTTTGTCCCTCTTGCTCACTCTCTGTCTCTCTCGCTCGCACTCTGTCTCTCTCGCTCGCTCTCCCTCACACGCTCAGTCTTTCCCGCTCGCTCTTTGTCTCTCGCTTGCTCGCTGTCTCTAACTCGTTATCTTGCTTGCTCTCTCTCGCTCACTTGCTCTCTCTCTCACTCGTTCTCTCTCTCGCTCACTCTCTCTCTCACTCGCTCGCTCTCTGTTGCTCACTTGCTCTCTGTCACTCGTTCGCTCTTGCTCGCACGCTCTTTCTCTCTCGCTCGCTAGCTCTCTCTCTCACTCACTCTCTCTCTCGCTCGTTCTCTCGCTCGGTCGCTCTCTCTCGCTCGCTCTCTCTCTCGCTCATTCTCTCTCTTGCTCGCTCCCTCTCGCTCACTCGCTCTCTGTTGCTCGCTTGCTCTCTGTCACTCGCTCGCTCTTGCTCGCACGCTCTTTCTCTCTCGCTCGCTAGCTCTCTCTCGTTTGCTTGTTCTCTCTTGCTCGCACGCTCTCTCTCTCACTGGCTCTCTTGCTCACACTCTTTCTTGCGCTCTCTTTCTCTCACACGTTCACTCTCTCACACTCTTTCTCACTCGCTTTGTTTCGCTTTTTCTCTCTCACTCTCGCTCACTCTCTCGCTCGCTCTCTCACTCGCTTGCACTCTCTCTCACATGCTCTCGCTCGCTCTCTTGCTCGCACTCTTTCTCGCTCACCTCTCTTTCTCGCTCACTCGCTCTCTCTTTCTCGCTTGATTCCTCTTTCTCACTTGCTCTTTCTTGCTCTCTCTTTCTCGCTGGCTCTCACTTTCTCACTCGCTGTGTCTCGCTCACTGTGTCTCGCACGCTGTGTCTCGCTCGCTGTGTCTTGCTCGCTGTGTCTTGCTCGCTGTGTCTCGCTCGCTGTGTCTCGCTCGCTGTGTCTCGCTCGCTGTGTCTCGCTCGCTGTGTCTCGCTCGCTGTGTCTCGCTCGCTGTGTCTCGCTCGCTGTGTCTCGCTCGCTGTGTCTCGCTCGCTGTGTCTCGCTCGCTGTGTCTCGCTCGCTGTGTCTCGCTCGCTCTGTCTCGCTCGCTCTCTCTCGCTCGCTCTCTCTCGCTCGCTCTCTCTCGCTCTCTCTCGCTCGCTCTCTCTCGCTCTCTCTCGCTCGCTCTCTCTCGCTCTCTCTCTCTCTCGTGTGCATACTTTCTCGCTCGCCCTCTCTTTCTCGCTCACCCTCTCTTTCTCTCTCACTCTCTCTGTCGCTCCCTCACTCGCTCCCTCGCTCTCCCGCTCCCTCGCTCTCTCGCTATCTCTCTTGCTCTATCGCTCACTCTCTCGCTCGCTCTCGCTCGCTCTTTCTCACTCTTTCTTGCTCGCTCTTTCTTTCTCACTCACTCTCTCTTTCTCACTCGTGCTCTCTCGCTCACTCTCTCTTGCTTGCTCTCTACTGCTGACACTCTATCTTGCTCGCTCTCTCTTGCTCACATGCTTTCTCGCTCACTCTCGCTTGCACTCTCACTCTCTTTCTCGCATGCTCGCTCCCTCTTTCTCGCTCAATTCCTCTTTCTCGCTTGCTGTTTCTCGCTTGCTCTTTCTTGCTCTCCCTTGCTCGCTCTCTCTTTCTTGCTCGCTGTGTCTCGCTCGCTGTGTCTCGCTCGCTGTGTCTCGCTCGCTGTGTCTCGCTCGCTGTGTCTCGCTCGCTGTGTCTCGCTCGCTGTGTCTCGCTCGCTGTGTCTCGCTCGCTGTGTCTCGCTCGCTCTGTCTCGCTCGCTCTGTCTCGCTCGCTCTGTCTCGCTCGCTCTGTCTCGCTCGCTCTGTCTCACTCGCTCTGTCTCACTCGCTCTCGCTCGCTCTGTCTCACTCACTCTCGCTCGCTCTGTCTAGCTCGCTCTGTCTCACTCACTCTCGCTCGCTCGCTCTGTCTCTCGTTCGCTCTCTTGCACGTTTGTTCTCTGTCTCTCTCGCTCGCTCTCTGTCTCGCTCGCTCTCTGTCTCGCTCGCTCTCTGTATCGCTCGCTCTCTGTCGCTCTCGCTCGCTCTCTTTCGCTCACTCGCACTTTTTCTCGCTCGTGCTCCCTCGCTCGCTCAGTATTTCTCACTCGCTCGCTCTTTGTCTCTCACTCGTTCGCTCTCTAACTCGTTCTCTAGCTCACTCTCTCTTTCTTGCTCGCTCTCTCTCTTGCTCGCTGTCTCTTTCTTCCTCACTCTCTCTTGCTCACTCTTTCTTGCTCTTTCGCTCACTCTCTTAAGCTCTCTCACTCACTCGCTCGCTTTCTCTCTCACTCTCGCTCGATCACTCGCTCTCTCACTCGCTCGCTTGCACTCTTTCTCGCTCTCTCTTTCTTGCTCTCTCTCTCTTTCTTGCTCTCTCTCTCTTGCTCGCTCTCTCTTGCTTGCTTGCTCTCTCTTTCTTCCTCACTCTCTCTTGCTCACTCTTTCTTGCTTGCTCTTTCTTTCTCACTCGCTCTCACTTTCTCACTCGTGCTCTCTCGCTCGCTCACTCTCTCTCGATCGCATGCTCTCTCTCTCACTGACTCCCTCGCTCGCACTCTTTCTCTCAGTCGCTCGCTCTCTCACACTATCTCGCTCGCTCTCTTTCGCTCGCTCCTTCTCGCTCGCTCCGTCTCGCTCACTCCGTCTCGCTCGCTCCGTCTCGCTCGCTCTGTCTCGCTCGCTCCGTCTCGCTCGCTCCGTCTCGCTCGCTCCGTCTCGCTCGCTCCCTCTCGCTCGCTCCCTCTCGCTCGCTCCCTCTCGCTCGCTCTCTGTCTCTCTCGCTAGCTCTCTTTTGCTCACTCGCATTCTTTCTCGCTCGCTCTCCATCGCACACTTGGTCTTTCTCACCTCCTCTTTGTCTCTCGCTCAATCTCTCTAACTCATTCTCTTGCTCTCTCTCTCTCTCGCTCGGTCTGTCGATCTCGCTCATTCTCTCTCTCTCGTCACTCTCTCTCGCTCGCTCTCTTTTGCTCGCTCTCTTTCGCTCGCTCTCTCTCACTTGCTCTCTCTCGCTCGGTCGCTCTCTGTCGCTCGCTCACTCTCTGTCGCTCCCTCGCTCTTTCTCACTCGCTCTTTCTCTCTTGTTCGCTTGCTGTCTCTCGCTCGCACACTCTCACTGGCTCTCTCGCTCACACTCCTTCTTTCGCTCTCTTTCTCTCGCTCGTTTGCTCTTTTGCACTCTTTCTCGCTCGCTCTCTTTCACTCGGTCTCTCTCTCGCTTGCTCTCTCGCTCGCACTCTCTCTCACTCACTCTCTCTTTCTCTCCCACTCTCTCACTCGCTCTTTCTCACTCTCTCACTCGCTCGCTCTCTCACTCGCTTGCACTCTTTTTCGCTCTCACTCTCTTTCTCGCTCTCTCTTTCTCGCTCGCTCACTCTCTCTTGCTCGCTCTCTTTCGCTCGCTCTCTTTCGCTCGCTCTCTTTTGCTCGCTCTCTTTTGCTCGCTCTCTCTCACTCGCTCTCTCTCGCTCGCTCTTTCGCTCGGTCGCTCTCTGTTGCTCGCTCACTCTCTGTCGCTCCCTCGCTCTCTCTCGCTCGCTCTCTCGCTCGCGCTCTCTCACACGCTTGCTCTCTCTCGCTCGCTCTTTCTCTCTTGTTCGCTTGCTGTCTCTAGCTCGCACACTCTCTCACTGGCTCTCTCGCTCACACTCCTTCTTTCGCTCTCTTTCTCTCGCTCGTTTGCTCTTTTGCACTCTTTCTCGCTCGCTCTCTTTCACTCGGTCTCTCTCTCACTCGCTCTCTCGCTCGCACTCTCTCTCACTCACTCTCTCTTTCTCTCTCGCTCTCTCACTCGCTCTTTCTCACTCATTCACTCGCTCTCTCACTCGCTTGCACTCTTTCTCGCTCTCTCTCTCTTTCTTGCTCACTCTCTAATTTTCCTCACTCTCTCTTGCTCACTCTTTCTCGCTTGCTCTCTCTCACTCACACTCTTTCTCGCTCACTTGCTCTCTCTTTCTCGCTCTCTCTTTCTCGCTTGCTCTTTCTCACTCGCTCTCTATTTCTCGCTCGATTCCTCTTGCTTGCCCTTTCTCGCTCTCTCTCTTGCTCTCTCTTTCTCGATCGCTCTCTCTTTCTCGCTTGATTCCTCTTTCTCGCTCGCAAGGTCTCGCTCGCTCTGTCTCGTTCGCTCTGTCTCGCTCGCTCTGTCTCGCTCGCTCTGTCTCGCTCGCTCTGTCTCGCTTGCTCTGTCTCGCTTGCTCTCTCTCGCTTGCTCTCTCTCTCTCGCTCTGTCTTGCTCGCTCTGTCTCGCTCGCTCTGTCTCGGTCGCTCTGTCTCGGTCGCTCTGTCTCGGTCGCTCTGTCTCGGTCGCTCTGTCTCGCTCGCTCTGTCTCGCTCGCTCTGTCTCGCTCGCTCTGTCTCGCTCGCTCTGTCTTGCTCACTCGCTCTGTCTCGCTCGCTCTGTCTCGCTTGCTCTGTCTCGCTCACTCGCTCTGTCTCGCTCGCTCGCTCTGTCTCGCTCGCTCGCTCTGTCTCGCTCGCTCGCTCCGTCTCGCTCGCTCGCTCCCTCTCGCTCGCTCGCTCCCTCTCGCTCGCTCGCTCCCTCTCGCTCGCTCGCTCCCTCTCGCTCGCTCGCTCTGTCTCTCGTTCGCTCTCTTGTACGTTTATTCTCTGTCTGTCTCGCTCGCTCTCTGTCTCGCTCGCTCTCTGTCTCGCTCGCTCTCTGTCTCGCTCGCTCTCTGTCTCGCTCGCTCTCTGTCTCGCTCGCTCTCTGTCTCGCTCGCTCTCTGTCTCGCTCGCTCTCTGTCTCGCTCGCTCTCTGTCTCGCTCGCTCTCTGTCTCGCTCGCTCTCTGTCTCGCTCGCTCTCTGTCTCTCTCGCTCGCTCTTTTTCGATCACTCGCACTTTTTCTCACTCGCTCTCCCTCGCACACTCGGTATTTCTCACTCACTCACTCTTTGTCTCTCGCTCATTCGCTCTCTAACTCATTCTCTAGCTCGCTCTCTCTTTCTTGCTCACTCTCTCTTTCTTGCTCACTCTCTCTTTCTCGCTTGCTCTCTCTCGCTTGCTCTCCCTCGCTCACTCTTTCTCTCTCGTTCGTTTGCTCTCTCTCGCTCACACGCTCTCTCACTGGCTCTTTCGCTCACACTCTTTCTCATGCTCTCTTTCTCTCGCTCGTTCGTTCTCTCACACTCTTTCTCGCTGGATCTTTCGCTCACTCTCTTAAGCTCTCTCACTCACTCGCTCACTTTCTCTCTCACTCTCTCGCTTGATCGCTCCCTCTCTCACTCGCTCACTTGCACTGTTTCTCGCTCTCTCTTTCTTGCTCTCTCTCTCTTTCTTGCTCTCTCTCTCTTGCTCGCTCTCTCTTGCTTGCTCTCCCTTTCTCACTCGCTCTCACTTTCTCACTCGTGCTCTCTCGCTCGCTCTCTCTCACTCGCACGCTGTCCCTCACTGGCTCCCTCGCTCACACTCTTTCTCTCACTCGTTCGCTCTCTCACACTTTCTCGCTTGCTCTCTTTCGCTCGCTCTCTTTCGCTCGCTCTCTTTCGCTCTCTCTCTCTCGCTCGCTCTGTCTTGCTCGCTCTGTCTTGCTCGCTCTGTCTTGCTCGCTTTGTCTCGCTCGCTTTGTCTCGCTCGCTATGTCTCGCTCGCTTTGTCTCGCTTGCTTTGTCTCGCTCGCTTTGTCTCGCTCGCTCTCTTTTGCTCGCTCCGTCTCGCTCGCTTTGTCTCGCTTGCTTTGTCTCGCTTGCTTTGTCTCACTTGCTTTGTCTCTCTCGCTTTGTCTCGCTCGCTCTCTCTCGCTCGCTCTCTCTCGCTCTCTCTCGCTCGCTCTCGCTCGCTCTCTCTCGCTCTCTCTCGCTCGCTCTCTCTCGCTCGCTCTCTCTCGCTCGCTCTCTCTCGCTCGCTCTCTCTTGCTCGCTCTCGCTCGCTCTCACTCGCTCTCTCTCGCTCTCACTCGCTCGCTCTCTGTCTCTCTCGCTCGCTCTCTGTCTCTCTCGCTCGGTCTCTGTCTCTCTCACTCGCACTCTGTCTCTCTCGCTAGCTCTCTTTCACTCACTCGCACTCTTTCTCGCTCGCTCTCCCTCGCGCAATCGGTCTTTCTCACCTCCTCTTTGTCTCTCGCTCGCTCTCTCTAACTCATTCTCTTGATCTCTCTCTCTCTCTCGCTTGGTCTCTCTCTCTCGCTCACACTCTCTCTCATTGCTCTCTCTTGCTCGCTCGCTCTCTCTTGCTCGCTCACTCTCTGTCGCTCCCTCGCTCTCTCTCGCTCGTTTGCTCTTTCGCACTCTTTCTTGCTCGCTCTCTTTCACTCGGTCTCTCTCTCACTCGCTCTCTTGCTCACTCTCTCTCTCTCGCATGCTCTCGCTCGCTCTCTCACTCACACTCTCTCTCACTCGCCCTCTCTTTCTCTCTCGCTCTCTCGCTCGCTCTCTCGCTCTCTCTTTCTCGCTCTCTCTCTCGCTCTTGCTCTCTCTCTCTTTCTTGCTCTCTCTTTCTTGCTCGCTCTCTAATTTTTCCTCACTCTCTCTTGTTCACTCTTTCTCACTCGCTCTCTCTTTCTCGCTCATGCTCTCTCGCTCACTCTCTCTTGCTTGCTCTCTACAGCTCGCTCGCTCTTTCTTGCTCTCTCTCTCGCTCACACTCTTTCTCGCTCGCTCGCACTCTCTTTCTCGCTCAATTCCTCTTTCTCGCTTGCTCTCTCTTTCTCGCTTGCTCTCTCTTTCTCGCTTGCTCTCTCTTGCTCGCTCGCTCGCTCTTTCTCACTCGCGCTCTCCTGCTTGCTCGCTCTCTATTTCTCGCTCGATTCCTCTTTCTCGCTGGCTCTTTCTCGCTCTTCCTTTCTCGCTCGCTCTCTTTCTCGCTCGCTGTGTCTCGCTCGCTGTGTCTCGCTCGCTGTGTCTCGCTCGCTGTGGCTCGCTCGCTGTGGCTCGCTCGCTCTGTCTCGCTCGCTGTGTCTCGCTCGCTGTGTCTCGCTCGCTGTGTCTCGCTCGCTGTGTCTCGCTCGCTGTGGCTCGCTCGCTCTGTCTCGCTCGCTCTGTCTCGCTCGCTCTGTCTCGCTTGCTCTGTCTCGCTCGCCGTGTCTCGCTCGCCGTGTCTCGCTCGCCGTGTCTCGCTCGCCGTGTCTCGCTCGCTCTGTCTCGCTCGCTCTGTCTCGCTCACTCGCTCTGTCTCGCTCGCTCGCTCTGTCTCGCTCGCTCGCTCCGTCTCGTCGCTCGCTCCATCTCGTCGCTCGCTCCGTCTCGCTCGCTCGCTCCCTCTCGCTCGCTCGCTCCCTCTCGCTCACTCGCTCTGTCTCTCGTTCGCTCTCTTGTACGTTCATTCTCTGTCTGTCTCGCTCGCTCTCTGTCTCGCTCGCTCTCTGTCTCGCTCGCTCTCTGTCTCGCTCGCTCTCTGTCTCGCTCGCTCTCTGTCTCGCTCGCTCTCTGTCTCGCTCGCTCTCTGTCTCGCTCGCTCTCTGTCTCGCTCGCTCTCTGTCTCTCTCACTCGCTCTCTTTCGATCACTCGCACTTTTTCTCACTCGCTCTCCCTCGCACACTCGGTATTTCTCACTCACTCACTCTTTGTCTCTCGCTCATTCGCTCTCTAACTCATTCTCTAGCTCGCTCTCTCTTTCTTGCTCACTCTCTATTTCTTGCTCACTCTCTCTTTCTCGCTCTCTCTCTCTCGCTTGCTCTCCCTCGCTCACTCTTTCTCTCTCGTTCGTTTGCTCTCTCTCGCTCGCACGCTCTCTCACTGGCTCTCTCGCTCACACTCTTTCTCATGCTCTCTTTCTCTCGCTCGTTCGTTCTCTCACACTCTTTCTCGCTGGATCTTTCGCTCACTCTCTTAAGCTCTCTCACTCACTCGCTCACTTTCTCTCTCAATCTCTCGCTTGATTGCTCCCTCTCTCACTCGCTCACTTGCACTGTTTCTCGCTCTCTCTTTCTTGCTCTCTCTCTCTTTCTTGCTCTCTCTCTCTTGCTTGCTCTCTCTTCCTTTCTCACTCGCTCTCACTTTCTCACTCGTGCTCTCTCGCTCGCTCTCTCTCACTCGCACGCTGTCCCTCACTGGCTCCCTCGCTCACACTCTTTCTCTCACTCGTTCGCTCTCTCACACTTTCTCGCTTGCTCTCTTTTGCTCGCTCTCTTTCGCTCGCTCTCTTTCGCTCTCTCTCTCTCGCTCGCTCTGTCTTGCTCGCTCTGTCTTGCTCGCTTTGTCTCGCTCGCTTTGTCTCGCTCGCTATGTCTCGCTCGCTTTGTCTTGCTTGCTTTGTCTCGCTCGCTTTGTCTCGCTCGCTCTCTTTTGCTCGCTCCGTCTCGCTCGCTTTGTCTCGCTTGCTTTGTCTCGCTTGCTTTGTCTCGCTTGCTTTGTCTCTCTCACTTTCTCTCGCTCGCTCTCTCTCGCTCGCTCTCTCTCGCTCTCTCTGTCTCGCTCTCTCTCGCTCGCTCTCGCTCGCTCGCTCTCTCTTGCTCGCTCTCGCTCGCTCTCACTCGCTCTCACTCGCTCGCTCTCTGTCTCTCTCGCTCGGTCTCTGTCTCTCTCGCTCACACTCTGTCTCTCTCGCTAGCTCTCTTTCACTCACTCGCACTCTTTCTCGCTCGCTCTCCCTCGCGCACTCGGTCTTTCTCACCTCCTCTTCGTCTCTCGCTCGCTCTCTCTAACTCATTCTCTTGATCTCTCTCTCTCTCTCGCTCGGTCTCTCTCTCTCTCGCTCACACTCTCTCTTGCTCGCTCGCTCTCTCTTGCTCGCTCACTCTCTGTCGCTCCCTCGCTCTCTCTCGCTCGTTTGCTCTTTTGCACTCTTTCTTGCTCGCTCTCTTTCACTCGGTCTCTCTCTCACTCGCTCTCTTGCTCACTCTCTCTCTCTCGCATGCTCTCGCTCGCTCTCTCACTCGCACTCTCTCTCACTCGCCCTCTCTTTCTCTCTCGCTCTCTCGCTCGCTCTCTCGCTCTCTCTTTCTCGCTCTCTCTCTCTTTCTTGCTCTCTCTCTCTTTCTTGCTCTCTCTCTCTTTCTTGCTCGCTCTCTAATTTTTCCTCACTCTCTCTTGTTCACTCTTTCTCACTCGCTCTCTCTTTCTCGCTCATGCTCTCTCGCTCACTCTCTCTTGCTTGCTCTCTACAGCTCGCTCGCTCTTTCTTGCTCTCTCTCTCGCTCACACTCTTTCTCGCTCGCTCGCACTCTCTTTCTCGCTCAATTCCTCTTTCTCGCTTGCTCTCTCTTTCTCGCTTGCTCTCTCTTGCTCGCTCGCTCGCTCTTTCTCACTCGCGCTCTCCTGCTTGCTCACTCTCTATTTCTCGCTCGATTCCTCTTTCTCGCTTGCTCTTTCTCGCTCTTCCTTTCTCGCTCGCTCTCTTTCTCGCTCGCTGTGTCTCGCTCGCTGTGTCTCGCTCGCTGTGTCTCGCTCGCTGTGTCTCGCTCGCTGTGTCTCGCTCACTGTGTCTCGCTCGCTGTGTCTCGCTCGCTCTGTCTCGCTCGCTGTGTCTCGCTCGCTGTGTCTCGCTCGCTGTGTCTCGCTCGCTCTGTCTCGCTCGCTGTGTCTCGCTCGCTGTGTCTCGCTCGCTGTGTCTCGCTCGCTGTGTCTCGCTCGCTGTGTCTCGCTCGCTGTGTCTCGCTCGCTGTGTCTCGCTCGCTGTGTCTCGCTCGCTGTGTCTCGCTCGCTGTGTCTCGCTCGCTGTGTCTCGCTCGCTGTGTCTCGCTCGCTGTGTCTCGCTCGCTGTGTCTCGCTCGCTCTGTCTCGCTCTTGCTTGCTCGCTCAATCTCGCTCTCTCTCTCGCACTGTCTCTCATGCGCATACTTTCTCGCTCGCCCTCTCTTTCTCGCTCGCCCTCTCTTTCTCGCCCTCTCTTTCTCTCTCGCTCTCTCGCTCGCTCCCTCGCTCTCTCTCTATCTCACTTGCTTTATTGCTCACTCTCTCGCTCACTCTCGCTCGCTCTCGCTCGCTCTTTCTCACTCTTTCTTGCTTGCTTGCTTGCGATCTCACTTGCACTCTTTCTCGCTTTCTCTTTCTTGCTCGCTCTCTCTTTTTTCCTCACTCTCTCTTGCTCACTCTTTCTCACTCGCTCTTTCTTTCTCACTCACTCTCTCTTTCTCACTCGTGCTCTCTCGCTCACTCTCTCTTGCTTGCTCTCTACTGCTCACACTCTATCTTGCTCGCTCGCTCTCTCTTGCTCACATTTTTTCTCGCTCACTCTCGCTTGCACTCTCACTCTCTTTCTCGCTTTCTCGCTCCCTCTTTCTTGCTTGATTCCTCTTTCTCACTTGCTCTTTCTCGCTCTCTCTTTCTCGCTCGCTGTGTCGCGCTCGCTGTTTCTCGCTCGCTGTGTCTCGCTCGCTGTGTCTCGCTCGCTGTGTCTCGCTCGTTCTGTCTACCTCGCTGTGTCTCGCTCGCTGTGTCTCGCTCGCTGTGTCTCGCTCGCTGTGTCTCGCTCGCTGTGTCTCACTCGCTCTCTCTCGCTCGCTCTGTCTCGCTCGCTCTCTCTCGCTCACGCTGTCTCGCTCGCTGTGTCTCGCTCGCTGTGTCTCGCTCGCTGTGTCTCGCTCGCTGTGTCTCGCTCGCTGTGTCTCGCTCGCTCTGTCTCGCTCGCTGTGTCTCGCTCGCTGTGTCTCGCTCGCTGTGTCTCGCTCGCTCTGTCTCGCTCGCTGTGTCTCGCTCGCTGTGTCTCGCTCGCTGTGTCTCGCTCGCTGTGTCTCGCTCGCTGTGTCTCGCTCGCTGTGTCTCGCTCGCTGTGTCTCGCTCACTGTGTCTCGCTCGCTGTGTCTCGCTCGCTGTGTCTCGCTCGCTGTGTCTCGCTCGCTGTGTCTCGCTCGCTGTGTCTCGCTCGCTGTGTCTCACTCGCTCTTGCTCGCTCGCTCTCTCTCGCTCTCTCTCTCTCGCTCTCTCTCTCTCGCTTTCTCTCTCGCACTGTCTCTCGTGCGCATACTTTCTCGCTCGCCCTCTCTTTCTCGCTCACCCTCTCATTCTCTCTCGCTCTCTCTGTCGCTCCCTCACTCGTTCTCTCGCTCCCTCGCTCTCTCGCTATCTCTCTTGCTCTATCGCTCACTCTCTCGCTCGCTCACGCTCGCTCTCTCACTCGCTCTTTCTCACTCTTTCTCGCTTGCTTGCGATCTCACTCGCTCACTTGCACTCTTTCTTGCTTGCTCTCTCTTTTTTCCTCACTCTCTCTTGCTCACTCTTTCTTGTTCGCTCTTTCTTTCTCACTCACTCTCTCTTTCTCACTCGTACTCTCTCGCTCACTCTCTCTTGCGTGCTCTCTACTGCTGACACTCTATCTTGCTCGCGCTCTCTTGCTCACACTCTTTCTCGCTCACTCTCGCTTGCACTCTCACTCTCTTTCTCGCATGCTCGCTCCCCCTTTCTCGCTTGATTCCTCTTTCTCGCTTGCTCTTTCTCGCTCTCCCTTTCTCACTCTCTCTCTTTCTTGCTTGCTGTGTCTCGCTCGCTGTGTCTCGCTCGCTGTGTCTCGCTCGCCGTGTCTCGCTCGCCGTGTCTCGCTCGCCGTGTCTCTCTCGCCGTGTCTCGCTCGCCGTGTCTCGCTCGCCGTGTCTCGCTCGCCGTGTCTCGCCCGCCGTGTCTCGCTCGCCCTGTCTCGCTCGCCCTGTCTCGCTCGCCCAGTCTCGCTCGCCCAGTCTCGCTCGCCCAGTCTCGCTCGCCCTGTCTCGCTCGCCCTGTCTCGCTCGCCCTGTCTCGCTCGCCGTGTCTCGCTCGCCCAGTCTCGCTCGCCCAGTCTCGCTCGCCCAGTCTCGCTCGCCCTGTCTCGCTCGCCCTGTCTCGCTCGCCCTGTCTCGCTCGCCCTGTCTCGCTCGCCGTGTCTCGCTCGCCGTGTCTCGCTCGCTCTGTCTCGCTCGCTCTGTCTCGCTCGCTCTGTCTCGCTCGCTCTGTCTCGCTCGCTCTCTCTCGCTCGCTCTCTCTCGCTCGCTCTCTCTCGCTCGCTCTGTCTCGCTCACTCGCTCTGTCTCGCTCGCTCTGTCTCACTCGCTCTGTCTCGCACACTCGCTCTGTCTCTCTCACTCGCTCTGTCTCGCTCACTCGCTCTGTCTCGCTCACTCGCTCTGTCTCTCTCTCTCGCTCGGTCTCTCTCTCTCGCTCACACTCTCTCTCATCGCTCTCTCTTGCTCGCTCGCTCTCTCTTGCTCGCTCACTCTCTGTCGCTCCCTCGCTCACTCTCGCTCGTTTGCTCTTTCGCACTCTTTCTCGCTCGCTCTCTTGTACGTTCATTCTCTGTCTCTCTCGCTCACTCTCTGTCTCGCTCGCTCTCTGTCTCTCTCGCTCGCTCTCTTTCGATCACTCGCACTTTTTCTCACTTGCTCTCCCTCGCACACTCGGTATTTCTCACTCACTCACTCTTTGTCTCTCGCTCATTCGCTCTCTAACTCATTCTCTAGCTCGCTCTCTCTTTCTTGCTCACTCTCTATTTCTTGCTCACTCTCTCTTTCTCGCTCTCTCTCTCTCGCTTGCTCTCCCTCGCTCACTCTTTCTCTCTCGTTCGTTTGCTCTCTCTCGCTCGCACGCTCTCTCACTGGCTCTCTCGCTCACACTCTTTCTCATGCTCTCTTTCTCTCGCTCGTTCGTTCTCTCACACTCTTTCTCGCTGGATCTTTCGCTCACTCTCTTAAGCTCTCTCACTCACTCGCTCACTTTCTCTCTCTCTCTCGCTTGATCGCTCCCTCTCTCACTCGCTCACTTGCACTGTTTCTCGCTCTCTCTTTCTTGCTCTCTCTCTCTTTCTTGCTCTCTCTCTCTTGCTCGCTCTCTCTTGCTTGCTCTCCCTTTCTCACTCGCTCTCACTTTCTCACTCGTGCTCTCTCGCTCGCTCTCTCTCACTCGCACGCTGTCCCTCACTGGCTCCCTCGCTCACACTCTTTCTCTCACTCGTTTGCTCTCTCACACTTTCTCGCTTGCTCTCTTTTGCTCGCTCTCTTTCGCTTGCTCTCTTTCGCTCTCTCTCTCTCGCTCGCTCTGTCTTGCTCGCTCTGTCTTGCTCGCTTTGTCTCGCTCGCTTTGTCTCGCTCGTTATGTCTCGCTCGCTTTGTCTCACTTGCTTTGTCTCGCTGGCTTTGTCTCGCTCGCTCTATTTTGCTCGCTCCGTCTCGCTCGCTTTGTCTCGCTTGCTTTGTCTCGCTTGCTTTGTCTCGCTTGCTTTGTCTCTCTCGCTTTGTCTCTCTCGCTCTCTCTCGCTCGCTCTCTCTCGCTCACTCTCTCTCGCTCGCTCTCTCTCGCTCGCTCTCTCTCGCTCTCTCTCGCTCGCTCTCTCTCGCTCGCTCTCTCTTGCTCGCTCTCGCTCGCTCTCACTCGCTCTCTCTCGCTCTCACTCGCTCGCTCTCTGTCTCTCTCGCGCTCGCTCTCTGTCTCTCTCGCTCGGTCTCTGTCTCTCTCGCTCGCACTCTGTCTCTCTCGCTAGCTCTCTTTCACTCACTCGCACTCTTTCTAGCTCACTCTCCCTCGCGCACTCGGTCTTTCTCACCTCCTCTTTGTCTCTCGCTCGCTCTCTCTAACTCATTCTCTTGATCTCTCTCTCTCTCTCGCTCGGTCTCTCTCTCTCGCTCACACTCTCTCTCATTGCTCTCTCTTGCTCGCTCGCTCTCTCTTGCTCGCTCACTCTCTGTCGCTCCCTCACTCTCTCTCGCTCATTTGCTCTTTCGCACTCTTTCTTGCTCGCTCTCTTTCACTCGGTCTCTCTCTCACTCGCTCTCTTGCTCACTCTCTCTCTCTCGCATGCTCTCGCTCGCTCTCTCACTCGCACTCTCTCTCACTCGCCCTCTCTTTCTCTCTCGCTCTCTCGCTCGCTCTCTCTTTCTCGATCTCTCTCTCGCTCTTGCTCTCTCTCTCTTTCTTGCTCTCTCTCTCTTTCTTGCTTGCTCTCTAATTTTTCCTCACTCTCTCTTGTTCACTCTTTCTCACTCGCTCTCTCTTTCTCGCTCATGCTCTCTCGCTCACTCTCTCTTGCTTGCTCTCTACAGCTCGCTCGCTCTTTCTTGCTCTCTCTCTCGCTCACACTCTTTCTCGCTCGCTCGCACTCTCTTTCTCGCTCAATTCCTCTTTCTCGCTTGCTCTCTCTTTCTCGCTTGCTCTCTCTTGCTCGCTCGCTCGCTCTTTCTCACTCGCGCTCTCCTGCTTGCTCGCTCTCTATTTCTCGCTCGATTCCTCTTTCTCGCTTGCTCTTTCTCGCTCTTCCTTTCTCGCTCGCTCTCTTTCTCGCTCGCTGTGTCTCGCTCGCTGTGTCTCGCTCGCTGTGTCTCGCTCGCTGTGTCTCGCTCGCTGTGTCTCGCTCGCTGTGTCTCGCTCGCTGTGGCTCGCTCGCTCTGTCTCGCTCGCTCTGTCTCGCTCGCTCTGTCTCACTCGCTGTGTCTCGCTCGCTGTGTCTCGCTCGCTGTGTCTCTCTCGCTCTCTCTCTCTCGCTTTCTCTCTCGCACTGTCTCTCGTGCGCATACTTTCTCGCTCGCCCTCTCTTTCTCGCTCACCCTCTCATTCTCTCTCGCTCTCTCTGTCGCTCCCTCACTCGTTCTCTCGCTCCCTCGCTCTCTCGCTATCTCTCTTGCTCTATCGCTCACTCTCTCGCTCGCTCACGCTCGCTCTCTCACTCGCTCTTTCTCACTCTTTCTCGCTTGCTTGCGATCTCACTCGCTCACTTGCACTCTTTCTTGCTTGCTCTCTCTTTTTTCCTCACTCTCTCTTGCTCACTCTTTCTTGCTCGCTCTTTCTTTCTCACTCACTCTCTCTTTCTCACTCGTACTCTCTCGCTCACTCTCTCTTGCGTGCTCTCTACTGCTGACACTCTATCTTGCTCGCTCTCTCTTGCTCACACTCTTTCTCGCTCACTCTCGCTTGCACTCTCACTCTCTTTCTCGCATGCTTGCTCCCCCTTTCTCGCTTGATTCCTCTTTCTCGCTTGCTCTTTCTCGCTTGCTCTTTCTCGCTCTCCCTTTCTCACTCTCTCTCTTTCTTGCTTGCTGTGTCTCGCTCGCTGTGTCTCGCTCGCCGTGTCTCGCTCGCCGTGTCTCGCTCGCCGTGTCTCGCTCGCCGTGTCTCGCTCGCCCTGTCTCGCTCGCCCAGTCTCGCTCGCCCTGTCTCGCTCGCCCTGTCTCGCTCGCCCTGTCTCGCTCGCCCTGTCTCGCTCGCCCTGTCTCGCTCGCCGTGTCTCGCTCGCCGTGTCTCGCTCGCCGTGTCTCGCTCGCCGTGTCTCGCTCGCTCTGTCTCGCTCGCTCTGTCTCGCTCGCTCGCTCCGTCTCGCTCGCTCGCTCCGTCTCGCTCGCTCGCTCCGTCTCGCTCGCTCGCTCCGTCTCACTCGCTCGCTCCCTCTCGCTCGCTCGCTCCCTCTCGCTCGCTCGCTCCCTCTCGCTCGCTCGCTCTGTCTCTCGTTCGCTCTCTTGTACGTTCATTCTCTGTCTGTCTCGCTCGCTCTCTGTCTCGCTCGCTCTCTGTCTCGCTCGCTCTCTGTCTCGCTCGCTCTCTGTCTCTCTCACTCACTCTCTTTCGATCACTCACACTTTTTCTCACTCGCTCTCCCTCGCACACTCAGTATTTCTCGCTCACTCACTCTTTGTCTCTTGCTCATTCGCTCTCTAACTCATTCTCTAGCTCGCTCTCTCTTTCTTGCTCACTCTCTCTTTCTTGCTCACTCTCTCTTTCTCGCTCGCTCTCTCTCGCTTGCTCTCCCTCGCTCACTCTTTCTCTCTCGTTCGTTTGCTCTCTCTCGCTCGCACGCTCTCTCACTGGCTCTCTCGCTCACACTCTTTCTCATGCTCTCTTTCTCTCGCTCGTTCGTTCTCTCACACTCTTTCTCGCTGGATCTTTCGCTCACTCTCTTAAGCTCTCTCACTCACTCGCTCACTTTCTCTCTCACTCTCTCGCTTGATCGCTCCCTCTCTCACTCGCTCACTTGCACTGTTTCTCGCTCTCTCTTTCTTGCTCTCTCTCTCTTTCTTGCTCTCTCTCTCTTGCTTGCTCTCTCTTGCTTGCTCTCTCTTCCTTTCTCACTCGCTCTCACTTTCTCACTCGTGCTCTCTCGCTCGCTCTCTCTCACTCGCACGCTGTCCCTCACTGGCTCCCTCGCTCACACTCTTTCTCTCACTCGTTCGCTCTCTCACACTTTCTCGCTTGCTCTCTTTCGCTCGCACTCTTTCGCTCGCTCTCTTTCGCTCTCTCTCTCTCGCTCGCTCTGTCTTGCTCGCTCTGTCTTGCTCGCTTTGTCTCGCTCGCTTTGTCTCGCTCGCTATGTCTCGCTCGCTTTGTCTCGCTTGCTTTGTCTCGCTCGCTTTGCCTCGCTTGCTCTCTTTTGCTCGCTCCGTCTCGCTCGCTTTGTCTCGCTTGCTTTGTCTCGCTTGCTTTGTCTCGCTTGCTTTGTCTCGCTTGCTTTGTCTCTCTCGCTTTCTCTCGCTCGCTCTCTCTCGCTCGCTCTCTCTTGCTCGCTCTCTCTCGCTCGCTCTCTCTTGCTCGCTCTCGCTCGCTCTCACTCGCTCTCTCTCGCTCTCACTCGCTCGCTCTCTGTCTCTCTCGCTCGCTCTCTGTCTCTCTCGCTCGGTCTCTGTCTCTCTCGCTCGCACTCTGTCTCTCTCGCTAGCTCTCTTTCACTCACTCGCACTCTTTCTCGCTCGCTCTCCCTCGCGCACTCGGTCTTTCTCACCTCCTCTTTGTCTCTCGCTCGCTCTCTCTAGCTCATTCTCTTGATCTCTCTCTCTCTCTCGCTCTGTCTCTCTCTCTCGCTCACACTCTCTCTTGCTCGCTCGCTCTCTCTTGCTCGCTCACTCTCTGTCGCTCCCTCGCTCTCTCTCGCTCGTTTGCTCTTTCGCACTCTTTCTTGCTCGCTCTCTTTCACTCGGTCTCTCTCTCACTCGCTCTCTTGCTCACTCTCTCTCTCTCGCATGCTCTCGCTCGCTCTCTCACTCGCACTCTCTCTCACTCGCCCTCTCTTTCTCTCTCGCTCTCTCGCTCGCTCTCTCGCTCTCTCTTTCTCGCTCTCTCTCTCGTTTTTGCTCTCTCTCTCTTTCTTGCTCTCTCTCTCTCTTTCTTGCTCGCTCTCTAATTTTTCCTCACTCTCTCTTGTTCACTCTTTCTCACTCGCTCTCTCTTTCTCGCTCATGCTCTCTCGCTCACTCTCTCTTGCTTGCTCTCTACAGCTCGCTCGCTCTTTCTTGCTCTCTCTCTCGCTCACACTCTTTCTCGCTCGCTCGCACTCTCTTTCTCGCTCAATTCCTCTTTCTCGCTTGCTCTCTCTTTCTCGCTTGCTCTCTCTTGCTCGCTCGCTTGCTCTTTCTCACTCGCGCTCTCCTGCTTGCTCACTCTCTATTTCTCACTCGATTCCTCTTTCTCGCTTGCTCTTTCTCGCTCTTCCTTTCTCGCTCGCTCTCTTTCTCGCTCGCTGTGTCTCGCTCGCTGTGTCTCGCTCGCTGGGTCTCGCTCGCTGTGTCTCGCTCACTGTGTCTCGCTCACTGTGTCTCGCTCGCTCTGTCTCGCTCGCTGTGTCTCGCTCGCTGTGTCTCGCTCGCTGTGTCTCGCTCGCTGTGTCTCGCTCGCTGTGTCTCGCTCGCTGTGTCTTGCTCGCTGTGTCTCGCTCGCTGTGTCTCGCTCGCTGTGTCTCGCTCGCTGTGTCTCGCTCGCTGTGTCTCGCTCGCTGTGTCTCGCTCGCTGTGTCTCGCTCGCTTTGTCTCGCTCGCTCTCTCTCGCTCGCTCTCTCTCGCTCGCTCTCTCTCGCTCTCTCTCTCTCGCTCTCTCTCGCTCGCTCTCTCTCGCTCGCTCTCTCTCGCTCGCTCTCTCTTGCTCGCTCTCGCTCTCTCTCACTCGCTCTCGTTCGCTCTCACTCGCTCACTCTCGCTCTCACTTGCTCACTCTCTTTCTCTCTCGCTCACTCTCTGTCTCTCTCGCTCGCTCTCTGTCTCTCTCGCTCACTCTCGCTCAATCTCACTCGTTCTCTCTCGCTCTCACTCGCACGTTCTCTGTCTCTCTCGCTCGCTCTCTGACTCTCTCGCTTGCACTCTCTCTCTCGCTTGCACTCTGTCTCTCTCGCACGCACTCTGTCTCCCTCGCTCGCACTCTGTCTCTCTCGCTCGCACTCTGTCTCTCTCGCTCGCACTCTGTCTCTCTCGCTAGCTCTCTTTCACTCACTCGCACTCGTTCTCGCTCGCTCTCCCTCGCAGACTCGGTCTTTCTCACCTCCTCTTTGTCTCTCGCTCGCTCTCTCTAACTCATTCTCTTGATCTCTCTCTCTCTCTCGCTCGGTCTCTCTCTCTCGCTCACACTCTCTCTCATCGCTCTCTCTTGCTCGCTCGCTCTCTCTCGCTCGCTCTCTCTTGCTCGCTCTCGCTCTCTCTCACTCGCTCTCGTTCGCTCTCACTCGCTCACTCTCGCTCTCACTTGCTCACTCTCTTTCTCTCTCGCTCACTCTCTGTCTCTCTCGCTCGCTCTCTGTCTCTCTCGCTCACTCTCGCTCAATCTCACTCGTTCTCTCTCGCTCTCACTCGCACGTTCTCTGTCTCTCTCGCTCGCTCTCTGACTCTCTCGCTTGCACTCTCTCTCTCGCTTGCACTCTGTCTCTCTCGCACGCACTCTGTCTCCCTCGCTCGCACTCTGTCTCTCTCGCTCGCACTCTGTCTCTCTCGCTCGCACTCTGTCTCTCTCGCTAGCTCTCTTTCACTCACTCGCACTCGTTCTCGCTCGCTCTCCCTCGCAGACTCGGTCTTTCTCACCTCCTCTTTGTCTCTCGCTCGCTCTCTCTAACTCATTCTCTTGATCTCTCTCTCTCTCTCGCTCGGTCTCTCTCTCTCGCTCACACTCTCTCTCATCGCTCTCTCTTGCTCACTCGCTCTCTCTTGCTCGCTCACTCTCTGTCGCTCCCTCGCTTGCTCTTGCTCGTTTGCTCTTTCGCACTCTTTCTCGCTCGCTCTCTTTCACTCGGTCTCTCTCTCGCTCGCTCTCTTGCTCACTCTCTCTCTCTCGCATGCTCTCGCTCGCTCTCTCACTCGCACTCTCTCTCACTCGCACGCTCTCTCACTCGCCCTCTCTTTCACTCTCGCTCTCTCGCTCGCTCTCTCGCTCTCTCTTTCTCACTCTCTCTCTCTTTCTCGCTCTCTCTCTCTTTCTCGCTCTCTCTCTCTTTCTTGCTCTCTCTCTTTCTTGCTCGCTCTCTAATTTTTCCTCACTCTCTCTTGCTCACTCTTTCTCACTCGCTCTCTCTTTCTCACTCATGCTCTCTCGCTCACTCTCTCTTGCTTGCTCTCTACAGCTCGCTCGCTCTTTCTTGCTCTCTCTCTCGCTCACACTCTTTCTCGCTTGCTCACACTCTCTTTCTCGCTCAATTCCTCTTTCTCGCTTGCTCTCTCTTTCTCGCTTGCTCTCTCTTTCTCGCTTGCTCTCTCTTTCTCGCTTGCTCTCTCTTTCTCGCTCGCTCGCTCTTTCTCACTCGATCTCTCTTTCTCACTCGATCTCTCTTGCTCGGTCGGTCTCTATTTCTCGCTCGATTCCTCTTTCTCGCTTGTCCTCTTTCTCGCTGGCTCTTTCTGACTCTTCCTTTCTCGCTCGCTCTCTTTCTCGCTCGCTGTGTCTCGCTCGCTGTGTCTTGCTCGCTGTGTCTCGCTCGTTCTGTCTCGCTCATTCTGTCTCGCTCGTTCTGTCTCGCTCGTTCTGTCTCGCTCGTTCTGTCTCGCTCGTTCTGTCTCGCTCGTTCTGTCTGTCTCGCTCTGTCTCACTCGCACTGTCTCGCTCGCTCTGTCTCGCTCGTTCTGTCTCGCTCGTTCTGTCTCGCTCGCTCTGTCTCGCTCGCTCTGTCTCGCTCGCTCTGTCTCGCTCGCTCTGTCTCGCTCACTCTGTCTCGCTCGCTCTGTCTCGCTCACTCGCTCTGTCTCGCTCACTCGCTCTGTCTCGCTCACTCGCTCTGTCTCTCTCACTCGCTCTGTCTCGCTCGCTCTCGCTCGCTCGCTCTGTCTCTCGTTCGCTCTCTTGTACGTTCATTCTCTGTCTCTCTCGCTCGCTCTCTGTCTCGCTCGCTCTCTGTCTCTCTCGCTCGCTCTCTTTCGATCACTCGCACTTTTTCTCACTCGCTCTCCCTCGCACACTCGGTATTTCTCACTCACTCACTCTTTGTCTCTCGCTCATTCGCTCTCTAACTCATTCTCTAGCTCGCTCTCTTTTTCTTGCTCACTCTCTCTTTCTTGCTCACTCTCTCTTTCTCGCTCGCTCTCTCTCGCTTGCTCTCCCTCGCTCACTCTTTCTCTCTCGTTCGTTTGCTCTCTCTCGCTCGCTCTCTCTAGCTCGCTCTCACTCGCTCTCACTCGATCTCTCTCGCTCTCACTCGCTGGCTCTCTGTCTCTTTCGCTCGCTCTCTGTCTCTTTCGCTCGCTCTCTGTCTCTCTCGCTCGCTCTCTGTCTCTCTCGCTCGATCTCACTCGCTATCACTCGCTCTCTCTCGCTCTCTTTCTCGCTCTCACTCGCTCACTCTCTGTCTCTCTCGCTCGCTCTCTGTCTCTCTCGCTCGCACTCTGTCTCTCTCACTAGCTCTCTTTCACTCACTCGCACTCTTTCTCGCTCGCTCTCCCTCGCACACTCGGTCTTTCTCACCTCCTCTTTGTCTCTCGCTCGCTCTCTCTAACTCATTCTCTTGATCTCTCTCTCTCTCTCGCTCAGTCTCTCTCTCTCGCTCACACTCTCTCTCATCGCTCTCTCTTGCTCGCTCGCTCTCTCTTGCTCGCTCACTCTCTGTCGCTCCCTCGCTTGCTCTCGCTCGTTTGCTCTTTCGCACTCTTTCTTGCTCGCTCTCTTTCACTCGGTCTCTCTCTCGCTCGCTCTCTTGCTCACTCTCTCTCTCTCGCATGCTCTCGCTCGCTCTCTCACTCGCACTCTCTCTCACTCGCACGCTCTCTCACTCGCCCTCTCTTTCACTCTCGCTCTCTCGCTCGCTCTCTCGCTCTCTCTTTCTCACTCTCTCTCTCTTTCTCGCTCTCTCTCTCTTTCTCGCTCTCTCTTTCTTGCTCTCTCTCTTTCTTGCTCGCTCTCTAATTTTTCCTCACTCTCTCTTGCTCACTCTTTCTCACTCGCTCTCTCTTTCTCACTCATGCTCTCTCGCTCACTCTCTCTTGCTTGCTCTCTACAGCTTGCTCGCTCTTTCTTGCTCTCTCTCTCGCTCACACTCTTTCTCGCTCGCTCGCACTCTCTTTCTCGCTCAATTCCTCTTTCTCGCTTGCTCTCTCTTTCTCGCTTGCTCTCTCTTTCTCGCTCGCTCGCTCTTTCTCACTCGATCTCTCTTGCTCGCTCGGTCTCTATTTCTCGCTCGATTCCTCTTTCTCGCTTGTCCTCTTTCTCGCTTGCTCTTTCTCACTCTTCCTTTCTCGCTCGCTCTCTTTCTCGCTCGCTGTGTCTCGCTCGCTGTGTCTCGCTCGCTGTGTCTCGCTCATTCTGTCTCGCTCGTTCTGTCTCGCTCGTTCTGTCTCGCTCGTTCTGTCTCGCTCGTTCTGTCTCGCTCGTTCTGTCTCGCTCGTTCTGTCTCGCTCGCACTGTCTCGCTCACTCTGTCTCGCTCGTTCTGTCTCGCTCGCTCTGTCTCACTCGCTCTGTCTCGCTCGCTCTGTCTCGCTCGCTGTGTCTCGCTCGCTGTGTCTCGCTCGCTGTGTCTCGCTCGCTGTGTCTCGCTCGCTCTCTCTCGCTCGCTCTCTCTCGCTCACTCTGTCTCGCTCGCTCTGTCTCGCTCGCTCTGTCTCGCTCACTCGCTCTGTCTCGCTCACTCGCTCTGTCTCGCTCACTCGCTCTGTCTCGCTCGCTCGCTCTGTCTCGCTCGCTCGCTCTCGCTCGCTCGCTCTGTCTCTCGTTCGCTCTCTTGTACGTTCATTCTCTGTCTCTCTCGCTCGCTCTCTGTCTCGCTCGCTCTCTGTCTCTCTCGCTCGCTCGCTTTTGATCACTCGCACTTTTTCTCACTCGCTCTCCCTCGCACACTCGGTATTTCTCACTCACTCACTCTTTGTCTCTCACTAATTCGCTCTCTAACTCATTCTCTAGCTCGCTCTCTCTTTCTTGCTCACTCTCTCTTTCTTGCTCACTCTCTCTTTCTCGCTCGCTCTCTCTCGCTTGCTCTCCCTCGCTCACTCTTTCTCTCTCGTTCGTTTGCTCTCTCTCGCTCGCACGCTCTCTCACTGGCTCTCTCGCTCACACTCTTTCTCGTGCTCTCTTTCTCTCGCTCATTCGTTCTCTCACACTCTTTCTCGCTGGATCTTTCGCTCACTCTCTTAAGCTCTCTCACTCACTCACTCACTTTCTCTCTCACTCTCTCGCTTGATCGCTCCCTCTCTCACTCGCTCACTTGCACTGTTTCTCGCTCTCTCTTTCTTGCTCTCTCTTTCTTGCTCTCTCTCTCTTGCTCGCTCTCTCTTGCTTGCTCTTTCTTTCTCACTCGCTCTCACTTTCTCACTCGTGCTCTCTCGCTCGCTCTCTCTCACTCGCATGCTCTCCCTCACTGGCTCCCTCGCTCACACTCTTTCTCTCACTCGCTCGCTCTCTCACACTTTCTCGCTTGCTCTCTTTCCCTCGCTCTCTTTCCCTCGCTCTCTTTCGCTCGCTCTCTTTCGCTCTCTCTCTCGCTCGCTGTTTCTTGCTCGCTCTGTCTTGCTCGCTTTGTCTCGCTCGCTTTGTCTCGCTCGCTCTGTCTCGCTCGCTTTGTCTCGCTCGCTTTGTCTCGCTTGCTTTGTCTCGCTCGCTCTCTCTCGCTCGCTCTCTCTCGCTCGCTCTCTCTCGCTCTCTCTCGCTCGCTCTCTCTCGCTCGCTCTTGCTCGCTCTCACTCGCTCTCGCTCGCTCTCACTCGCTCATTCTCTTTCTCTCTCGCTCGCTCTCTCTCTCGCTCGCTCTCTGTCTCTCTCGCTCACTCTCGCTCGCTCTCACTCGCTCTCTCTCGCTCTCACTCGCTCACTCTCTGTCTCTCTCGCTCGCTCTCTGTCTCCCTCGCTCGCACTCTGTCTCCCTCGCTCGCACTCTGTCTCCCTCGCTCGCACTCTGTCTCTCTCGCTCGCACTCTGTCTCTCTCGCTAGCTCTCTTTCACTCACTCGCACTCGTTCTCGCTCGCTCTCCCTCGCAGACTCGGTCTTTCTCACCTCCTCTTTGTCTCTCGCTCGCTCTCTCTAACTCATTCTCTTGATCTCTCTCTCTCTCTCGCTCGGTCTCTCTCTCTCGCTCACACTCTCTCTCATCGCTCTCTCTTGCTCGCTCGCTCTCTCTTGCTCGCTCACTCTCTGTCGCTCCCTCGCTTGCTCTTGCTCGTTTGCTCTTTCGCACTCTTTCTCGCTCGCTCTCTTTCACTCGGTCTCTCTCTCGCTCGCTCTCTTGCTCACTCTCTCTCTCTCGCATGCTCTCGCTCGCTCTCTCACTCGCACTCTCTCTCATTCGCCCTCTCTTTCTCTCTCGCTCTCTCGCTCGCTCTCTCGCTCTCTCTTTCTCACTCTCTCTCTCTCTTTCTCGCTCTCTGTCTTTCTT
The DNA here is from genome assembly GCA_026770705.1 of Isurus oxyrinchus. NCBI lineage: Eukaryota > Metazoa > Chordata > Chondrichthyes > Lamniformes > Lamnidae > Isurus > Isurus oxyrinchus. The sequence continues at coordinate 341,434 of JANJGN010000321.1, forward strand.
GCTCTCTCTCTTTCTTGCTCGCTCTCTAATTTTTCCTCACTCTCTCTTGCTCACTCTTTCTCACTCGCTCTCTCTTTCTCACTCATGCTCTCTCGCTCACTCTCTCTTGCTTGCTCTCTACAGCTCGCTCGCTCTTTCTTGCTCTCTCTCTCGCTCACACTCTTTCTCGCTCGCTCGCACTCTCTTTCTCGCTCAATTCCTCTTTCTCGCTTGCTCTCTCTTTTTCGCTTGCTCTCTCTTTCTCGCTCGCTCGCTCTTTCTCACTCGATCTCTCTTGCTCGCTCGGTCTCTATTTCTCGCTCGATTCCTCTTTCTCGCTTGTCCTCTTTCTCGCTTGCTCTTTCTGACTCTTCCTTTCTCGCTCGCTCTCTTTCTCGCTCGCTGTGTCTCGCTCGCTGTGTCTCACTCGCTGTGTCTCGCTTGTTCTGTCTCGCTCATTCTGTCTCGCTCGTTCTGTCTCGCTCGTTCTGTCTTGCTCACTCTGTCTCGCTCGTTCTGTCTCGCTCGTTCTGTCTCGCTCGTTCTGTCTCGGTCGCTCTGTCTCGCTCGCACTGTCTCGCTCGCTCTGTCTCGCTCGCTCTGTCTCGCTCGCTGTGTCTCGCTCGCTGTGTCTCGCTCGCTGTGTCTCGCTCGCTGTGTCTCGCTCGCTGTGTCTCGCTCGCTGTGTCTCGCTCGCTGTGTCTCGCTCGCTGTGTCTCGCTCGCTGTGTCTCGCTCGCTGTGTCTCGCTCGCTGTGTCTCGCTCGCTGTGTCTCGCTCGCTGTGTCTCGCTCGCTGTGTCTCGCTCGCTGTGTCTCGCTCACTCTCTCTCGCTCTCTCTCGCTCTCTCTCGCACTGTCTCTCGTGCGCATACTTTCTCGCTCGCCCTCTCTTTCTCGCTTGCCCTCTCATTCTCTCTCGCTCTCTCTGTCGCTCCCTCACTCGCTCCCTCGCTCTCTCGCTCCCTCGCTGTCTCACTATCTCTCTTGCTCTATCGCTCACTCTCTCGCTCGCTCACGCTCGCTCTCTCACTCGCTCTTTCTCACTCTTTCTCGCTTGCTTGCGATCTCACTCGCTCACTTGCACTCTTTCTTGCTTGCTCTCTCTTTTTTCCTCACTCTCTCTTGCTCACTCTTTCTTGCTTGCTCTTTCTTTCTCACTCACTCTCTCTTTCTCACTCGTGCTCTTTCGCTCACTCTCTCTTGCGTGCTCTCTACTGCTGACACTCTATCTTGCTCGCTCTCTCTTGCTCACACTCTTTCTCGCTCACTCTCGCTTGCACTCTTACTCTCTTTCTCGCATGCTCGCTCCCTCTTTCTCGCTTGATTCCTCTTTCTCACTTGCTCTTTCTCGCTTGCTCTTTCTCGCTCTCCCTTTCTCACTCTCTCTCTCTTGCTCGCTGTGTCTCGCTCGCTGTGTCTCGCTCGCTGTTGCTCGCTCACTGTGTCTCGCTCGCAGTGTCTCGCTCGCTCTGTCTCGCTCGCTCTGTTCTCGCTCACTCTGTTCTCGCTCGCTCTGTCTCGCTCGCTCTGTCTCGCTCGCTCTGTCTCGCTCGCTCTGTCTCGCTCGCTCTGTCTCGCTCGCTCTGTCTCGCTCGCTCTGTCTCGCTCGCTCTGTCTCGCTCGCTCTGTCTCGCTCGCTCTGTCTCGCTCGCTCTGTCTCGCTCGCTCTGTCTCGCTCGCTCTGTCTCGCTCACTTTCGCTCACTCTCGCTCACTTTCGCTCACTCTCGCTCGCTCTGTCTCTCGTTCGCTCTCTTGCACGTTTGTTCTCTGTCTCTCTCGCTCGCTCTGTCTCGCTCGCTCTCTGTCGCTCTCGCTCGCTCTCTTTCGCTCACTCGCACTTTTTCTCACTCGTGCTCCCTCGCACGCTCAGTATTTCTCACTCGCTCGCTCTTTGTCTCTCACTCGTTTGCTCTCTAACTCCTTCTCTAGCTCGCTCTCTCTTTCTTGCTCTCTCTTTCTTGCTCTCTCTCTTGCTCACTCTCTCTTGCTCACTCTTTCTTGCTTGCTCTTTCGCTCACTCTCTTAAGCTCTCTCACTCACTCGCTCGCTTTCTCTCTCACTCTCGCTCGATCACTCGCTCTCTCACTCGCTCGCTTGCACTCTTTCTCGCTCTCTCTGTCTTGCTCTCTCTCTCTTGCTCTCTCTCTCTTGCTCGCTCTCTCTTTCTTGCTTGCTCTCTCTTGCTCACTCTCTCTTGCTCACTCTTTCTTGCTCGCTCTTTCTTTCTCACTCGCTCTCACTTTCTCACTCGTGCTCTCTCGCTCGCTCACTCTCTCTTGATCGCACGCGCTCTCTCTCACTGACTCCCTCACTCGCACTCTTTCTTTCAGTCGCTCGCTCTCTCACACTTTCTCGCTCGCTCTCTTTCGCTCGCTCTGTCTCGCTCGCTCTGTCTCGCTCACTCTGTCTCGCTCGCTCCGTCTCGCTCGCTCTCTCTCGCTCGCTCTCTCTCGCTCGCTCTGTCTCGCTCGCTCTGTCTTGCTCGCTCTGTCTCGCTCGCTCTCTCTCGCTTGCTCTGTCTCTCTCTCTCTCACTCACTCTCTCTCGCTCTCTGTCTCTCTCTCTCTCACTCGCTCTCTCTCGCTCGCTCTCTGTCTCTCTCGCTCGCACTCTGTCTCTCTCCCTTGCACTCTGTCTCTCTCGCTCGCACTCTGTCTCGCTCGCTAGCTCTCTTTCGCTCACTCGCACTCTTTCTCGCTCGCTCTCCCTAGCACACTCGGTCTTTCTCACCTCCTCTTTGTCTCTCGCTCAATCTCTCTAACTCATTCTCTTGCTCTCTCGCTCTCTCTCGCTCGGTCTGTCTATCTCGCTCACTCTCTCTCGCTCGCTCTCTTTTGATCGCTCTCTTTTGCTCGCTCTCTTTTGCTCGCTCTCTTTCGCTCGCTCTCTCTCACTCGCTCTCTCTCGCTCGCTCTTTCGCTCGGTCGCTCTCTGTCGCTCGCTCACTCTCTGTCGCTCCCTCACTCTCTCTCGCTCGGTCTCTCTCACACGCTTGCTCTCTCTCGCTCGCTCTTTCTCTCTTGTTCGCTTGCTGTCTCTCGCTCGCACACTCTCTCACTGGCTCTCTCGCTCACACTCCTTCTTTCGCTCTCTTTCTCTCGCTCGTTTGCTCTTTTGCACTCTTTCTCGCTCGCACTCTTTCACTCGGTCTCTCTCTCGCTCGCTCTCTCGCTCGCACTCTCTCTCACTCACTCTCTCTTTCTCTCTCGCTCTCTCACTCGCTCTTTCTCACTCTCTCATTCACTCGCTCTCTCACTCGCTTGCACTCTTTCTCACTCTCACTCTCTTTCTCGCTCTCTCTCTCTTTCTTGCTCACTCTCTAATTTTCCTCACTCTCTCTTGCTCACTCTTTCTTGCTTGCTCTCTCTCTCACTCACACTCTTTCTCGCTCACTCGCCCTCTCTTTCTCGCTCGATTCCTCTTTCTCGCTCTCTCTTTCTCGCTTGCTCTCTTTCTCACTCGCTCTCTATTTCTCGCTCGATTCCTCTTGCTTGCCCCTTCTTGCTCTCTCTCTCGCTCTCTCTTTCTCGATCGCTCTCTTTCTCGCTCTCTCTTTCTCGCTTGCTCTCTTTCTCACTCGCTCTCTATTTCTCGCTCGATTCCTCTTGCTTGCCCCTTCTTGCTCTCTCTCTCGCTCTCTCTTTCTCGATCGCTCTCTTTCTCACTTGATTCCTCTTTCTCGCTCTCTCTTTCTCGCTCTCCCTTTCTTGCTCTCCCTTTCTCGCTCTCCCTTTCTCGCTCGCTCTCGCTCGCTCGCTCTCTCTCACTCGCTCTCTCTCGCTCTCTTTCGCTCGCTCTCTGTCTCTTTCGCTCGCTCTCTGTCTCTCTCGCTCGCTCTCTGTCTCTCTCGCTCGCACTCTGTCTCTCTCGCACGCACTCTGTCTGTCTTGCTAGCTCTCTTTCACTCACTCGCACTCTTTCTCGCTTGCTCTCTCTAACTCATTCTCTTGATCTCTCTCTCTCTCTCGCTCGGTCTCTCTCTCTCACTCACACTCTCTCTCATCGCTCTCTCTTGCTCGGTCTCTTTCGCTCGCTCTCTTGCTCGCTCGCTCTCTCTTGCTCGCTCGCTCTCTCTTGCTCGCTCACTCTCTGTCGCTCGCTCACTCTCTGTCGCTCCCTCGCTCTCTGTCGCTCGCTCGATCTCGCTTGCTCTGTCTGTCTCACTCTCTCTCGCTCGGTCTCTCGCTCGCTCTCTCTCACACGCTTGCTCTCTCTCGCTCGCTCTTTCTCTCTTGTTCGCTTGCTGTGTCTCGCTCGCACACTCTCTCACTGGCTCTCTCGCTAACACTCCTTCTTTCGCTCTCTTTCTCTCGCTCGTTTGCTCTTTCGCACTCTTTCTCGCTCGCTCTCTTTCACTCGGTCTCTCTCTCGCTCACTCTCTTGCTCACTCTCTCTCTCTCGCATGCTCACTCTCTCACTTGCACTCTCTCTCACTCGCCCTCTCTTTCTCTCTCGCTCGCTCGCTCTCTCGCTCTCTCTTTCTCACTCTCTCTTTCTCGCTCTCTCTCTCGTTCTTGATCTCTCTCTCTTTCTTGCTCGCTCTCTAATTTTTCCTCACTCTCTCTTGTTCACTCTTTCTCACTCGCTCTCTCTTTCTCACTCATGCTCTCTCGCTCACTCTCTCTTGCTTGCTCTCTACAGCTTGCTCGCTCTTTCTTGCTCTCTCTCTCGCTCACACTCTTTCTCGCTCGCTCGCACTCTCTTTCTCGCTCAATTCCTCTTTCTCGCTTGCTCTCTCTTTCTCGCTTGCTCTCTCTTTCTCGCTCGCTCGCTCTTTCTCACTCGATCTCTCTTGCTCGCTCGGTCTCTATTTCTCGCTCGATTCCTCTTTCTCGCTTGTCCTCTTTCTCGCTTGCTCTTTCTCACTCTTCCTTTCTCGCTCGCTCTCTTTCTCGCTCGCTGTGTCTCGCTCGCTGTGTCTCGCTCGCTGTGTCTCGCTCATTCTGTCTCGCTCGTTCTGTCTCGCTCGTTCTGTCTCGCTCGTTCTGTCTCGCTCGTTCTGTCTCGCTCGTTCTGTCTCGCTCGTTCTGTCTCGCTCGCACTGTCTCGCTCACTCTGTCTCGCTCGTTCTGTCTCGCTCGCTCTGTCTCACTCGCTCTGTCTCGCTCGCTCTGTCTCGCTCGCTGTGTCTCGCTCGCTGTGTCTCGCTCGCTGTGTCTCGCTCGCTGTGTCTCGCTCGCTGTGTCTCGCTCGCTGTGTCTCGCTCGCTGTGTCTCGCTCGCAGTGTCTCGCTCGCTGTGTCTCGCTCGCTCTGTCTCGCTCGTTCTGTCTCGCTCGCTCTGTCTCGCTCGCTCACTCTGTCTCGCTCACTTTCGCTCACTCTCGCTCGCTCTGTCTCTCGTTCGCTCTCTTGCACGTTTGTTCTCTGTCTCTCTCGCTCGCTCTGTCTCGCTCGCTCTCTGTCGCTCTCGCTCGCTCTCTTTCGCTCACTCACACTTTTTCTCCCTCGTGCTCCCTCGCACACTCAGTATTTCTCACTCGCTCGCTCTTTGTCTCTCACTCGTTTGCTCTCTAACTCCTTCTCTAGCTCGCTCTCTCTTTGTTGCTTGCTCTTTCGCTCACTCTCTTAAGCTCTCTCACTCACTCGCTCGCTTTCTCTCTCACTCTCGCTCGATCGCTCGCTCTCTCACTCGCTCGCTTGCACTCTTTCTTGCTCTCTCTTTCTTGCTCTCTCTCTCTTGCTCGCTCTCTCTTTCTTGCTTGCTCTCTCTTTCTTCCTCACACTCTCTTGCTCACTCTTTCTTGCTTGCTCTTTCTTTCTCACTCGCTCTCACTTTCTCACTCGTGCTCTCTCGCTCGCTCACTCTCTCTCGATCGCACGCTCTCTCTCTCACTGACTCCCTCGCTCGCACTCTTTCTTTCAGTCGCTCGCTCTCTCACACTTTCTCGCTCGCTCTCTTTCGCTCGCTCTGTCTCGCTCGCTCTCTTTCGCTCGCTCTGTCTCGCTCGCTCTGTCTCGCTCGCTCTGTCTCGCTCGCTCCGTCTCGCTCGCTCTCTCTCGCTCGCTCTCTCTCGCTCGCTCTGTCTCGCTCGCTCTGTCTTGCTCGCTCTCTCTCGCTCGCTCTCTCTTGCTTGCTCTGTCTCTCTCTCTCTCACTCGCTCTCTCTCGCTCTCTGTCTCTCTCGCTCGCACTCTGTCTCTCTCCCTCGCACTCTGTCTCTCTCGCTCGCACTCTGTCTCTCTCGCTAGCTCTCTTTCGCTCACTCGCACTCTTTCTCGCTCACTCTCCCTCGCACACTCGGTCTTTCTCACCTCCTCTTTGTCTCTCGCTCAATCTCTCTAACTCATTCTCTTGCTCTCTCACTCTCTCTCGCTCGGTCTGTCTATCTCGCTCACTCTCTCTCGTCACTCTCGCTCGCTCTCTTTTGCTCGCTCTCTTTTGATCGCTCTCTTTCGCTCGCTCTCTCTCGCTCGCTCGCTCTTTCGCTCGGTCGCTCTCTGTCGCTAGCTCACTCTCTGTCGCTCCCTCACTCTCCCTCGCTCGCTCTCTCGCTCGCTCTCTCTCACACGCTTGCTCTCTCTCGCTTGCTCTTTCTCTCTTGTTCGCTTGCTGTCTCTCGCTCGCACGCTCTCTCACTGGCTCTCTCGCTCACACTCCTTCTTTCGCTCTCTTTCTCTCGCTCGTTTGCTCTTTTGCACTCTTTCTCGCTTGCTCTCTTTCACTCGGTCTCTCTCTCGCTCGCTCTCTCGCTCGCACTCTCTCTCACTCACTCTCTCTTTCTCTCTCGCTCTCTCACTCGCTCTTTCTCACTCTCTCATTCACTCGCTCTCTCACTCGCTTGCACTCTTTCTCGCTCTCACTCTCTTTCTCGCTCTCTCTCTCTTTCTTGCTCACTCTCTAATTTTCCTCACTCTCTCTTGCTCACTCTTTCTCGCTTGCTCTCTCTCTCACTCACACTCTTTCTCGCTCGCTCGCTCTCTATTTCTCGCTCAATTCCTCTTTCTCGCTCTCTCTTTCTTGCTTGCTCTCTTTCTCACTCGCTCTCTATTTCTCGCTCGATTCCTCTTGCTTGCCCTTTCTTGCTCTCTCTCTCGCTCTCTCTTTCTCGCTCTCTTTCTCGCTCTCTCTTTCTCGCTCGCTCTCTTTCGCTCGCTCTCTCTCGCTCGCTCTCTCTCGCTCGCTCTCACTCGCTCTCACTCGCTGGCTCTCTGTCTCTTTCGCTCGCTCTCTGTCTCTTTCGCTCGCTCTCTGTCTCTTTCGCTCGCTCTCTGTCTCTCTCGCTCGCTCTCTGTCTCTCTCGCTCGATCTCACTCGCTCTCACTCACTCTCTCTCGCTCTCACTCGCTCACTCTCTGTCTCTCTCACTCGCTCTCTGTCTCTCTCGCTCGCACTCTGTCTCTCTCGCTAGCTCTCTTTCACTCACTCGCACTCTTTCTCGCTCGCTCTCCCTCGCACACTCGGTCTTTCTCACCTCCTCTTTGTCTCTCACTCGCTCTCTCTAACTCATTCTCTTGATCTCTCTCTCTCTCTCGCTCGGTCTCTCTCTCTCGCTCACACTCTCTCTCATCGCTCTCTCTTGCTCGCTCTCTTTCGCTCACTCTCTCTTGCTCGCTCTCTCTTGCTCGCTCACTCTCTGTCGCTCCCTCGCTCTCTGTTGCTCGCTCGCTCTTGCTCGGTCTGTCTGTCTCACTCTCTCTCGCTCGCTCTCTCGCTCGCTCTCTCGCTCGCTCTCTCTCACATGCTTGCTCTCTCTCGCTCGCTCTTTCTCTCTTGTTCGCTTGCTGTGTCTCGCTCGCACACTCTCTCACTGGCTCTCACGCTAACACTCCTTCTTTCGCTCTCTTTCTCTCGCTCGTTTGCTCTTTCGCACTCTTTCTCGCTCGCTCTCTTTCACTCGGTCTCTCTCTCGCTCACTCTCTTGCTCACTCACTCTCTCTCGCATGCTCGCTCTCTCACTTGCACTCTCTCTCACTCGCCCTCTCTTTCTCTCTCGCTCGCTCGCTCTCTCGCTCTCTCTTTCTCACTCTCTCTCTTTCTCACTCTCTCTTTCTCGCTCTCTCTCTCGTTCTTGATCTCTCTCTCTTTCTTGCTCGCTCTCTAATTTTTCCTCACTCTCTCTTGTTCACTCTTTCTCACTCGCTCTCTCTTTCTCGCTCATGCTCTCTCGCTCACTCTCTCTTGCTTGCTCTCTACAGCTCGCTCGCTCTTTCTTGCTCTCTCTCTCGCTCACACTCTTTCTCGCTCGCTCGCACTCTCTTTCTCGCTCAATTCCTCTTTCTCGCTTGCTCTCTCTTTCTCACTCGCTCTCTCTTGCTCGCTCGCTCTCTATTTCTCGTTCGATTCCTCTTTCTCGCTCGATTCCTCTTTCTCGCTTGCTCTTTCTCGCTCTCTTTCTCGCTCGCTGTGTCTCGCTCGCTGTGTCTCGCTCGCTGTGTCTCGCTCGCTGTGTCTCGCTCGCTGTGTCTCGCTCGCTGTGTCTCGCTCGCTGTGTCTCGCTCGCTGTGTCTCGCTCGCTCTGTCTCGCTCGCTCTGTCTCGCTCGCTCGCTCTGTCTCGCTCGCTCTGTCTCGCTCGCTCCCTCTGTCTCGCTCGCTCCCTCTGTCTCGCTCACTCCCTCTGTCTCGCTCGCTCTGTCTTGCTCGCTCTCTTTCGCTCACTCGCACTGTTTCTCACTCGCTCACTCTCTAACTCGTTCTCTAGCTCGCTCTCGCTTTCTTGCTCGCTCTCTCTTTCTTGCTCGCTCTCTCTTTCTCGCTCACTCTCTCTTTCTCGCTCGCTCTCTCTCGCTCGCTCGCTCTCTATCTCTCGCTCGCTCTCTCTCTCTCGCTCGCTCTCCCTCGCTCACTCTTTCGCTCTCGTTCGCTTGCTCTCTCACTGGCTCGCTTTCTCTCTCACTCTCTCGCTCGATCGCTCCCTCTCTCACTCGCTCACTTGCACTCTTTGTCGCTCTCTCTTTCTTGCTCTCTCTCTCTTTCTTGCTCTCTCTCTTGCTCGCTCTCTCTTTCTTGCTCGCTCTCTCTTTCTTGCTTGCTCTCTCTTTCTTCCTCACTCTCTCTTGCTCACTCTTTCTTGCTTGCTCTTTCTTTCTCACTCGCTCACACTTTCTCACTCATGCTCTCTCGCTCGCTCTCTCTCACTCGCATGCTCTCCCTCACTGGCTCCCTTGCTCGCACTCTTTCTCTCACTCGCTCGCTCTCTCACACTTTCTCGCTTGCTCTCTTCTGCTTGCTCTCTCTCGCTCGCTCTCTCTCACTCGCTCTCGCTCGCTCTGTGTCGCTCGCTCTGTGTCGCTCGCTCTGTCTCGCTCGCTCTGTCTCGCTCGCTCTGTCTCGCTCGCTCTGTCTCGCTCTTACTCGCTCGCTCTCGCTCTTGCTCGCTCGCTCTCGCTCTCTCTCTCTCTCGCTCTCTCGCACTGTCTCTCGTGCGCGTACTTTCTCGCTTGCCCTCTCTTTCTCTCTCGCTCTCTCGCTCGCTCCCTCGCTCTCTCACTCCCTCGCTCTCTTGCTATCTCACTTGCTTTATTGCTCACTCACTCACTCTCGCTCGCTCGCTCTCTCACTCTCGCTCGCTCTCTCGCTCGCTCTTTCTCACTCTTTCTCACTTGCTCGCTTGCGATCTCACTTGCACTCTTTCTCGCTTTCTCTTTCTTGCTCACTCTCTTTTTTCCTCACTCTCTCTTGCTCAATCTTTCTCGCTCGCTCTCTCTTTCTCACTCACTCTCTCTTTCTCACTCATCATCTCTCGCTCACTCTCTCTTGCTTGCTCTCTACTGCTCACACTCTATCTTGCTCGCTCGCTCTCTATTGCTCACAGTCTTTCTCGCTCACTCTCGCTTGCACTCTCACTCTCTTTCTCGCTTGCTCGCTCCCTCTTTCTCACTCAATTCCTCTTTCTCGCTCTCTCTTTCTCGCTCGCTCTATCTTTCTCGCTCGCTCTCTCTTTCTCGCTGTGTCTCGCTCGCTCTCTCTTTCTCGCTCGCTGTGTCTCGCTCGCTGTGACTCGCTCGCTGTGACTCGCTCGCTCTGTCTCGCTCGCTCTGTCTCGCTCGCTCTGTCTCGCTCGCTCTGTCTCGCTCGCTCTGTCTCGCTCGCTCTGTCTCGCTCGCTCTGTCTCGCTCGCTCTGTCTCGATCGCTCTGTCTCGCTCGCTCTCTCTTTCTCGCTCGCTGTGTCTCGCTCGCTGTGACTCGCTCGCTGTGACTCGCTCGCTCTGTCTCGCTCGCTCTGTCTCGCTCGCTCTGTCTCGCTCGCTCTCTCTTTCTCGCTCGCTGTGTCTCGCTCGCTGTGACTCGCTCGCTGTGACTCGCTCGCTCTGTCTCGCTCGCTCTGTCTCGCTCGCTCTGACTCGCTCGCTCTGTCTCGCTCGCTCTGTCTCGCTCGCTCTGTCTCGCTCGCTCTGTCTCCCTCGCTCTGTCTCGCTCGCTGTGTCTCGCTCGCTGTGTCTCGCTCGCTGTGTCTCGCTCGCTGTGTCTCGCTCGCTGTGTCTCGCTCGCTGTGTCTCGCTCGCTCTGTCTCGCTCGCTCTCTCTCTCTCGCTCTCTCTCGCTCTCGCTCGCTCTCGCTCTCGCTCGCTCTCGCTCTCTGTCTCTCTCGCATGCACTCTGTCTCTCTCGCTCGCACTCTGTCTCTCTCGCACGCACTCTGTCTCTCTCGCTCGCACTCTGTCTCTCTCGCTCGCACTCTGTCTCTCTCGCTCGCACTCTGTCTCTCTCGCATGCACTCTGTCTCTCTCGCTCAAACTCTGTCTCTCTCACTAGCTCTCTTTCGCTAACTCGCACTGTTTCTCACTCGCTCTCCCTCGCACACTCGGTCTTTCTCACCTCCTCTTTGTCTCAAGCTCACTCTCTCTAACTCCTTCTCTTGCTCTCTCTCTCTGTCTCACTCGGTCTGTCTATCTCGCTCACTCTCTCTCGCTCACTCTCTCTTGCTCACTCTCTCTCGCTCACTCTCTCTCGCTCACTCTATCTCGCTCACTCTCTCTCGCTCACTCTCTCTCGCTCACTCTCTCTCGCTCACTCTCTCTCGCTCACTCTCTCTCGCTCACTCTCTCTCGCTCACTCTCTCTCGCTCACTCTCTCTCGCTCACTCTCGCTCACTCTCGCTCACTCTCGCTCACTCTCTCTCGCTCACTCTCTCTCGCTCACTCTCTCTCTGTCTCTCTTGCTCACACTCTGTCTCTCTCGCTCACTCTCTTTTGCTCACTTGCACTCTTTCTCGCTCGCTCTACCTCACACGCTCGGTCTTTCTCGCTTGCTCGGTCTTTGTCTCTCGATTGTTCGCTCTCTCTAACTTGTTATCTTGCTCACTCTCTCTCGCTCGCTCTCTCTCTTCCTTGCTCCCTCTCGCTCGGTCGCTCTCTGTTGCTCACTCGCTCTCTGTTGCTCGCTTGCTCTCTGTCACTCGCTCGCTCTTGCTCGCACGCTCTTTCTCTCTCGCTCGCTAGCTCTCTCTCGTTTGCTTGCTCTCTCTCGCTCGCACGCTCTCTCTCTCACTGGCTCTCTCGCTCACACTCTTTCTTGCGCTCTCTTTCTCTCACACGTTTGCTCTCTCACACTCTTTCTCACTCGCTTTTTTTCGCTTTTTCTCTCTCACTCTCGCTCACTCTCTCGCTCGCTCTCACTCTCTCTCGCATGCTCTCGCTCGCTCTCTTGCTCGCACTCTTTCTCGCTCGCCCTCTCTTTCTCTCTCGCTCTCTCTTTTTTCCTCACTCTTTCTTGCTCACGCTTTCTCGTTCGCTCTTTCTTTCTCACTCGCTCTCTCTTTCTTGCTCGTGCTCTCTCGCTCGCTCTCTCTTGCTGGCTCTCTACCGCTCACTCTATCTTGCTCGCTCGCGCTCGCTCTCTCTCGCTCACACTCTTTCTCACTCGCTCGCAATCTCACTCTCTTTCTCGCTCGCTCTCTCTTTCTCGCTCGCTCTCTCGCATGCAATCTCTCTCTTTCTTGCTCGATTCCTCTTTCTCACTTGCTCTTTCTTGCTCTCTCTCGCTCGCTCTCTCTTTCTTGCTGGCTCTCACTTTCTCACTCGCTGTGTCTCGCTCTCTGTGTCTCGCTCGCTGTGTCTCGCTCTCTGTCTCGTTCGCTGTCTCGCTCGCTGTGTCTCGCTCGCTGTGTCTCACTCGCTGTGTCTCGCTCGCTCTGTCTCGCTCGCTGTGTCTCGCTCGCTCTGTCTCGCTCGCTGTGTCTCGCTCGCTCTGTCTCGCTCGCTCTGTCTCGCTCGCTCTGTCTCGCTCGCTCTGTCTCGCTCGCTCTGTCTCGCTCACTCTGTCTCGCTCGCTCTGTCTCGCTCGCTCTGTCTCACTCTCTCTCGCTCTCTCTCGCTCTCTCTCTCGCAATGTCTCTCGTGTGCATACGTTCTTGCTCGCCCTCTCTTTCTCTCTCGCTCGCTCTCTCGCTTGCTCTATCCCTCGCTCTCTCGCTTGCTCTCTCGCTCGCTCTCTCGCTCGCTCTCTCGCTCGCTCTCTCGCTCACTCTTTCTCGCTTGCTCGCTTGCGATCTCACTCGCTCACTTGCACTCTTTCTCACTCTCTCTTTCTTGCTCACTCTCTTTTTTCCTCTCTTGCTCACTCCTTCTCGCTCACTCTTTCTTTCTCACTCGCTCTCTCTTTCTCACTCGTGCTCTCTTGCTCACTCTCTCTTGCTTGCTCTCTACTGCTGACACTCTATCTTGCTCGCTGGCTCTCTCTTGCTCACACTCTTTCTCGCTCACTCTCGCTTGAACTCTCACTCTCTTTCTCGCTTGCTCGCTCTCTCTTTCTCACTCGCTCTCTCTTTCTCGCTCGCTGTGTCTCGCTCACTGTGTCTCGCTCGTTCTGTCTCGCTCGTTCTGTCTCGCTCGTTCTGTCTTGCTCGCTCTGTCTCGCTCGCTGTGTCTCGCTCGCTGTGTCTCGCTCGCTGTGTCTCGCTCACTGTGTCTCGCTCGCTCTGTCTCGCTCGCTCTGTCTCGCTCGCTCTGTCTCGCGCGCTCTGTCTCGCTCGCTGTGTCTCGCTCGCTGTGTCTCGCTCGCACTGTCTCGCTCGCTGTGTCTCGCTCGCTGTGTCTCGCTCGCTGTGTCTCGCTCGCTGAGTCTCGCTCGCTGAGTCTCGCTCGCTGAGTCTCGCTCGCTGTGTCTCGCTCGCTGTGTCTCGCTCGCTGTGTCTCGCTCGCTGTGTCTCGCTCGCTGTGTCTCGCTCGCTGTGTCTCGCTCGCTCTGTCTCGCTCACTCTGTCTCTCGCTCGCTCTCTTGCACGCTCGCTCTCTGTCTCTTTCGCTCATTCTCTGTCTCGCTCGCTCTCTGTCTCGCTCGCTCTCTGTCTCGCTCGCTCTGTGTCTCGCTTACTCGCACTTTTTCTCGCTCGCTCTCCCTCGCACGCTCGGTATTTCTCACTCACTCGCTCTTTGTCTCTCACTCGTTCGCTCTCTAACTCGTTCTCTAGCTCTCTCTCCTCGCACGCTCTCTCACTGGCTCTCTCGCTCGCACACTTTCTCGTGCACTCTTTCTCTCGCTCATTCGCTCTCTCTAACTCGTTCACTTGCTCGCTCTCTCTCGCTCACTCGCTCTCTCTCGCTCACTCTCTTACTCACTCTGTCTCACTTGCTCTGTCTCTCTCTCGCTCACTCTCTCTCAATCACTCTCTCTCGCTCACTCTCTCTCGCTCACTCTCTCTCGCTCACTCTCTCTCGCTCACTCTCTCTCGCTCACTCTCTCTTGCTCACTCTCGCTCACTCTCTCTCACTCACTCTCTCTCGCTCACTCTCTCTCTGTCTCTCTCACTTGCACTCTGTCTCTCTCACTCGCACTCTGTCTCTCTCGCTCACTCTCTTTCACTCACTCGCACTCTTTCTTGCTCGCTCTCCCTCGCACGCTCGGTCTTTCTCACTCGCTCACTCTTTGTCTCTCGCTTGCTCGCTCTCTCTAACTCGTTCTCTTGCTCGCTCTCTCTCGCTCGCTCTCTCTCTTCCTCGCTCCCTCTCGCTCGGTCGCTCTCTGTCACTCGCTTGCTCTTGCTCGCACGCTCTTTCACTCTCGCTCGCACGCTCTCTCTCTCACTGGCTCTCTCACTCACACTCTTTCTTGCGCTCTCTTTCTCTCACACGTTCGCTCTCTCACACTCTTTCTCACTCGCTTTTTTTCGCTTTTTCTCTCTCACTCTTGCTCGCTCTCTTGTTCGCTCTCACTCTCTCTCGCATGCTCTCGCTCACTCTCTCGCTCGCCCTCTCTTTCTCTCTCGCTCTCTCTTTTTTCCTCACTCTTTCTTGCTCACGCTTTCTCATTCGCTCTTTCTTTCTCACTCGTTCTCTCTTTCTTGCTCGTGCTCTCTCGCTCGCTCTCTCTTGCTGGCTCTCTACCGCTCGCTCTAACTTGCTCGCTCACGCTCACTCTCTCTCGCTCACACTCTTTCTCGCTCGCTCTCTCGCTCGCAATCTCACTCTTTCTCGCTCGCTCGCTCTCTCTTTCTCGATTCCTCTTTCTCACTTGCTCTTTCTTGCTCTCTCTTTCTCGCTCGCTCTCTCTTTCTCGCTGGCTCTCACTTTCTCACTCGCTGTGTCTCGCTCGCTATGTCTCGCTCTCAGTCCCGCTCGCTGTGGTTCGCTCGCTGTGTCTCGCTCGCTCTGTCTTGCTCGCTGTGTCTCGCTCACTCTGTCTGACTCGCTCTGTCTTGCTCGCTCTGTCTCGCTCGCTCTGTCTCGCTCGCACTCCCTCTCTCTTGCTGTGTCTCGCTCGCTGTGTCTCACTCGCTGTGTCTCGCTCGCTCTGTCTCGCTCGCTCTGTCTCGCTCGCTCTGTCTCGCTCGCTCTGTCTCGCTTGCTCTGTCTCGCTCACTCTGTCTCGCTCACTCTGTCTCGCTCTCGCTCGCTCTCTCGCTCTCTCTCTCGCACTGTCTCTCGTACGCATACTTTCTCGCTCGCCCTCTCTTTCTCTCTCGCTCGCTCTCTCGCTCTCTCGCTTGCTCTATCACTCGCTCGCTCTCTCACTCGCTCTTTCTCGCTCTTTCTCACTCTTTCTCGCTTGCTCGCTTGCGATCTCACTCGCTCACTTGCACTCTGTCTCACTCTTTCTTGCTCGCTCTCTCTTTCTCACTCGTGCTCTCTCGCTCACTCTCTCTTGCTCACACTCTTTCTCACTCACTCTCGCTTGAACTCTCACTCTCTTTCTCGCTTGCTCGCTCCCTCTTTCTCGCTTGATTCCATTTTGTCGCTTGCTCATTCTCGCTCTCTCTTTCTCGCTCGCTCTCTCTGTCTCGCTCGCTGTGTCTCGCTCGCTGTGTCTCGCTCGCTGTGTCTCGCTCGCTGTGTCTCGCTCGCTGTGTCTCGCTCGCTGTGTCTCGCTCGCTGTGTCTCGCTCACTGTGTCTCGCTCGCTGTGTCTCGCTCGCTGTGTCACGCTCGCTGTGTCACGCTCGCTCTCTCTCGCTGTGTCTCGCTCGCTGTGTCTCGCTCGCTGTGTCTCGCTCGCTGTGTCTCGCTCGCTGTGTCTCGCTCGCTGTGTCTCGCTCGCTGTGTCTCGCTCGCTGTGTCTCGCTCGCTCTCTCTCGCTCGCTCTGTCTCGCTCGCTCTGTCTCGCTCGCTCTGTCTCGCTCGCTCTGTCTCGCTCTTGCTCGCTCTCTCGCTCTCTCTCTCGCATTGTCTCTCATGCGCATACTTACTCGCTCACCCTCTCTCTCTCGCTTGCTCTATCGCTCGCTCTCTCGCTCGCTCTTTCTCACTCTTTCTCGCTTGCTCACTTGCGATCTCACTCGCTCACTTGCACCCTTTCTCACTCTCTCTTTCTTGCTCGCTCTCTTTTTTCCTCTCTTGCTCACTCCTTCTCGCTCTCTCTTTCTATCTCACTCACTCTCTCTTTCTCACTCATGCTCTCTTGCTCACTCTCTCTTGCTTGCTCTCTACTGCTGACACTCTATCTTGCTCGCTCGCTCTCTCTTGCTCACACTCTTTCTCGCTCACTCTCGCTTGAACTCTCACTCTCTTTCTCGCTTGCTTGCTCCCTCTTTCTTGCTTGATTCCTCTTTCTCGCTTGCTCATTCTCGCTCTCTCTTTCTCGCTCGCTCTCTCTTTCTCACTCGCTGTGTCTCACTCGCTGTGTCTTGCTCGCTGTGTCTTGCTCGCTGTGTCTCGCTCGCTGTGTCTCGCTCGCTGTGTCTCGCTCATTCTGTCTCGCTCATTCTGTCTCACTCGCTGTGTCTCGCTCACTGTGTCTCGCTCGCTGTGTCTCACTCTGTCTCACTCGCTGTGTCTCACTCACTGTGTCTCGCTCTGTCTCGCTCGCTCTGTCTCACTCGCTCTGTCCCGCTCGCTCTGTCTCGCTCGCTCTGTCTCGCTCGCTCTGTCTCGCTCGCTGTGTCTCGCTCGCTGTGTCTCGCTCGCTGTGTCTCGCTCGCTGTGTCTCGCTCGCTGTGTCTCGCTCGCTGTGTCTCGCTCGCTGTGTCTCGCTCGCTGTGTCTCGCTCGCTGTGTCTCGCTCGCTGTGTCTCGCTCGCTCTGTCTCGCTCGCTCTGTCTCGCTCGCTCTGTCTCGCTCGCTCTGTCTCGCTCGCTCTGTCTCGCTCACTCTGTCTCGCTCTCGCTCGCTCTCTCTCTCTCTCTCGCACTGTCTCTCGTGCGCATACTTTCTCTCTCGCCCTCTCTTTCTCTCTCGCTCTCTCTTTCTCACTTGCTCGCTTGCGATCTCACTCGCTCACTTGCACTCTTTCTCACTCTTTCTCGCTTGCTCGCTCTCTCTTTTTTCCTCTCTTGCTCACTCCTTCTCGCTCGCTCTTTCTTTCTCACTCGCTCTCTCTTTCTCACTCGTGATCTCTTGCTCGCTCTCTCTTGCTTGCTCTCTACTGCTCACACTCTATCTTGCTGGCTCACTCTCTCTTGCTCACAATCTTTCTCACTCACTCACGCTTGAACTCTCACTCTCTTTCTCGCTTGCTCGATCCCTCTTTCTTGCTTGATTCCTCTTTCTTGCTTGCTCATTCTCGCTCTCTCTTTCTCGCTCTCTCTTTCTCGCTCGCTGTGTCTCGCTCGCTGTGTCTCGCTCGCTGTGTCTCGCTCACTCTGTCTCGCTCGCTGTGTCTCGCTCGCTGTGTCTCGCTCGCTGTGTCTCGCTCGTTCTGTCTCGCTCGTTCTGTCTCGCTCGCTGTGTCTCGCTCACTGTGTCTCGCTCACTGTGTCTCACTCTGTCTCACTCGCTCTGTCTCGCTCGCTGTGTCTCGCTCGCTGTGTCTCGCTCGCTGTGTCTCGCTCGCTGTGTCTCGCTCGCTGTGTCTCGCTCGCTGTGTCTCGCTCGCTGTGTCTCGCTCGCTCTGTCTCGCTCGCTCTGTCTCGCTCGCTCTGTCTCGCTCGCTCTGTCTCGCTCGCTCTGTCTCGCTCGCTCTGTCTCGCTCGCTCTGTCTCACTCGCTCTGTCTTGCTCGCTCGCTCTGTCTCACTCGCTTTCACTCGCTCGCTCTCGCTCGCTCACTCTGTCTCTCATTCGCTCTCTTGCACGCTCGCTCTCTGTCTCGCTCGCTCTCTGTCTCGCTCGCTCTCTGTCTCGCTCGCTCTCTGTCTCGCTCACTCGCACCTTTTCTCGCTCTCCCTCGCACGCTTGGTATTTCTCACTCACTCGCTCTTTGTCTCTCACTCATTCGCTCTCTAACTCGTTCTCTAGCTCGCATTATCTTTCTTGCTCACTCTCTCTCGCTCGCAATCTCACTCTTTCTCGCTCGCTCGCTCTTTCTCGCTGGCTCTCACTTTCTCACTCGCTCTCTCGCTCGCTGTGTCTCACACTCAGTCTCACTCGCTGTCTCGCTCGCTGTGGTTCGCTCGCTGTGTCTCGCTCGCTGTGTCTCGCTCGCTGTGGTTCGCTCGCTGTGGTTCGCTCGCTGTGTCTCGATCGCTCTGTCTCACTCGCTCTGTCTCGCTCGCTCTGTCTCGCTCGCTCTGTCTCGCTCGCTCTGTCTCGCTCGCTCTGTCTCGCTCGCTCTGTCTCGCTCTCGCTCGCTCTGTTTCGCTGTGTCTCGCTCGCTCTGTCTCGCTCGCTCTGTCTCGCTCTCTCTCTCTCGCACTGTCTCTCGTGCGCATACTTTCTCGCTCGCCCTCTCTTTCTCTCTCGCTCGCTCTCTCGCTCGCTCTTTGTCACTCTTTCTCGCTTGCTCGCTTGCGATCTCACTCCCTCACTTGCACTCTTTCTCACTCCCTCTTTCTTGCTTGCTCTCTCTTTTTTCCTCTCTTGCTCACTCCTTCTTGCTCGCTCTTTCTTTCTCACTTGCTCTCTCCTTCTCACTCGTGCTCTCTCGCTCACTCTCTCTTGCTTGCTCTCTACTGCTGACACTCTATCTTGCTCGCTGGCTCTCTCTTGCTCACACTCTTTCTCGCTAACTCTCGCTTGAACTCTCACTCTCTTTCTCGCTTGCTCGCTCCCTCTTTCTCGCTTGATTCCTCTTTCTCGATTGCTCATTCTCGCTCTCTCTTTCTCGCTCGCTCTCTCTTTCTCGCTCGCTGTGTCTCGCTCGCTGTGCCTTGCTCGCTGTGTCTCGCTCGTTCTGTCTCGCTTGTTCTGTCTCGCTCGTTCTGTCTCGCTCGCTCTGTCTCGCTCGCTGTGTCTCGCTCGCTCTGTCTCGCTCGCTGTTTCTCACTCGCTGTGTCTCGCTCGCTGTGCCTCGCTCGCTGTGTCTCGCTCGCACTGTCTCGCTCGCTCTGTCTCGCTCGCTCTGTCTCGCTCGCTCTGTCTCGCTCGCTCTGTCTCGCTCGCTCTGTCTCGCTCGCTCTGTCTCGCTCGCTCTGTCTCGCTCGCTCTGTCTCGCTCGCTCTTTCTCGCTCGCTCTGTCTCACTGACTCTCTTGCTCACTCTGTCTCGCTTGCTCTGTCTCTCTCTCGCTCACTCTCTCTCGCTCACTCTCTCTCGCTCACTCTCTCTCGCTCGCTCTCGATCACTCTCTCTCGCTCACTCTCTCTCGCTCACTCTCTCTTGCTCACTCTCTCTCGCTCACTCTCTCTCGCGCACTCTCTCTCTGTCTCTCTTGCTCGCACTCTGTCTCGCTCGCTCTCTCGCTCGCAATCTCACTCTTTCCCTATCACTCGCTCTCTCTTTCTTGCTCGATTCCTCTTTCTCACTTCCTCTTTCTTGCTCTCTCTTTCTCTCGCTCTCTCTTTCTCGCTGGCTCTCACTTTCTCACTCGCTGTGTCTCGCTCGCTGTGTCTCGCTCGCTGTGGTTCGCTCACTGTGTCTCGCTCGCTCTGTCTCGCTCGCTCTGTCTCACTCGCTCTGTCTCGCTCACTCTGTCTCGCTCGCTCTGTCTCGCTCGCTCGCTCTGTCTCGCTCGCTCTGTCTCGCTCGCTCTGTCTCACTCGCTCTGTCTCGCTCGCTCTGTCTCGCTCGCTCTGTCTCGCTCGCTCTATCTCGCTCTCGCTCGCTGTGTCTCGCTCGCTGTGTCTCGCTCGCTGTGTCTCGCTCGCTGTGTCTCGCTCGCTGTGTCTCGCTCGCTCTGTCTCGCTCGCTCTGTCTCGCTCGCTCTGTCTCGCTCGCACTGTCTCGCTCGCTCTGTCTCGCTCGCTCTGTCTCGCTCGCTCTGTCTCGTTCGCTCTGTCTCGCTCGCTCTGTCTCGCTCGCTCTGTCTCGCTCGCTCTGTCTCACTCGCTCTGTCTCGCTCGCTCTGTTCTCACTGACTCTCTTGCTCATTCTGTCTCGCTTGCTCTGTCTCTCGCTCGCTCACTCTCTCTCACTCTCTCTCGCTCGCTCTCGATCACTCTCTCTCGCTCACTCTCTCTCGCTCACTCTCTCTCGCTCACTCTCTCTCGCTCACTCTCTCTCGCTCACTCTCGCTCACTCTCTCTCGCTCACTCTCTCTCGCTCACTCTCTCTCGCTCACTCTCTCTCGCTCACTCTCTCTCTGTCTCTCTTGCTCGCACTCTGTCTCGCTCGCTCTCTCGCTCGCAATCTCACTCTTTCTCTCTCACTCGCTGTCTCTTTCTTGCTCTCTCTTTCTCGCTCGCTCACTCTTTCTCGCTGGCTCTCACTTTCTCACTCGCTGTGTCTCGCTCGCTGTTTCTCGCTCTCAGTCTCGCTCGCTGTCTCGCTCGCTGTGGTTCGCTCGCTGTGTCTCGCTCGCTGTGTCTTGCTCGCTCTGTCTCGCTCGCTCTGTCTCGCTCGCTCTGTCTCACTCACTCTGTCTCGCTCGCTCCGTCTCGCTCGCTCTGTCTCGCTCGCTCTGTCTCGCTCGCTCTGTCTCGCTCGCTCTGTCTCGCTCGCTCTGTCTCGCTCGCTCTGTCTCGCTCGCTCTGTCTCGCTCGCTCTGTCTCGCTCGCTCTTTCTCGCTCGCTCTGTCTCACTGACTCTCTTGCTCACTCTGTCTCGCTTGCTCTGTCTCTCTCTCGCTCACTCTCTCTCGCTCACTCTCTCTCGCTCGCTCTCTCTCGCTCGCTCTCGATCACTCTCTCTCGCTCACTCTCTCTCGCTCACTCTCTCTCGCTCACTCTCTCTCGCTCACTCTCTCTCTGTCTCTCTTGCTCGCACTCTGTCTCGCTCGCAATCTCACTCTTTCCCTCTCACTCGCTCTCTCTTTCTTGCTCGATTCCTCTTTCTCACTTGCTCTTTCTTGCTCTCTCTTTCTCTCGCTCTCTCTTTCTCGCTGGCTCTCACTTTCTCACTCGCTGTGTCTCGCTCGCTGTGTCTCGCTCTCAGTCTCGCTCGCTGTCTCGCTCGCTGTGGTTCGCTCACTGTGTCTCGCTCGCTCTGTCTCGCTCGCTCTGTCTCACTCGCTCTGTCTCGCTCACTCTGTCTCGCTCGCTCTGTCTCGCTCGCACGCTCTGTCTCACTCGCTCTGTCTCGCTCGCTCTGTCTCGCTCGCTCTGTCTCGCTCTCGCTCGCTGTGTCTCGCTCGCTGTGTCTTGCTCGCTGTGTCTCGCTCGCTGTGTCTCGCTCGCTGTGTCTCGCTCGCTCTGTCTCGCTCGCTCTGTCTCGCTCGCTCTGTCTCGCTCGCTCTGTCTCGCTCGCACTGTCTCGCTCGCTCTGTCTCGCTCGCTCTGTCTCGCTCGCTCTGTCTCGTTCGCTCTGTCTCGCTCGCTCTGTCTCGCTCGCTCTGTCTCGCTCGCTCTGTCTCGCTGGCTCTGTCTCACTCGCTCTGTCTCGCTCGCTCTGTTCTCACTGACTCTCTTGCTCACTCTGTCTCGCTTGCTCTGTCTCTCGCTCGCTCACTCTCTCTCGCTCTCTCTCACTCGCTCTCGATCACTCTCTCTCGCTCACTCTCTCTCGCTCACTCTCTCTCGCTCTCTCTCTCTCGCTCACTCTCTCTCGCTCACTCTCTCTCGCTCACTCTCTCTCTGTCTCTCTTGCTCGCACTCTGTCTCGCTCGCTCTCCCGCTCACAATCTCACTCTTTCTCTCTCACTCGCTGTCTCTTTCTTGCTCTCTCTTTCTCGCTCGCTCACTCTTTCTCGCTGGCTCTCACTTTCTCACTCGCTGTGTCTCGCTCGCTGTGTCTCGCTCTCAGTCTCGCTCGCTGTCTCGCTCGCTGTGGTTCACTCGCTGTGTCTCGCTCGCTGTGTCTTGCTCGCTCTGTCTCGCTCGCTCTGTCTCACTCACTCTGTCTCGCTCGCTCTGTCTCGCTCGCTCTGTCTTGCTCGCTCTGTCTCGCTCGCTCTGTCTCGCTCGCTCTGTCTCGCTCGCTCTGTCTCGCTCTCGCTCGCTGTGTCTCGCTCGCTGTGTCTCGCTCGCTTGTCTCGCTCGCTGTGTCTCGCTCGCTGTGTCTCGCTCGCTGTGTCTCGCTCGCTGTGTCTCGCTCGCTGTGTCTCGCTCGCTGTGTCTCGCTCGCTGTGTCTCGCTCGCTCTGTCCCGCTCGCTCTGTCCCGCTCGCTCTGTCCCGCTCGCTCTGTCCCGCTCGCTCTGTCCCGCTCGCTCTGTCCCGCTCGCTCTGTCTCGCTCGCTCTGTCTCGCTCGCTTTGTCTCGCGCGCTCTGTCTCGCTCACTCTGTCTTGCTCTCTCTCGCTCTCTCGCTCTCTCTCTCGCACTGTCTCTCGTGCGCATATTTTCTCGCTCGCCCTCTCTTTCTCTCTCGCTCGCTCTCCTCGCTTGCTCTATCGCTCGCTCTCTTGCTCGCTCTCTCGCTCGCTCTTTCTCACTCTTTCTCGCTTGCTCACTTGCGATCTCACTCGCTCACTTGCACTCTTTCTCACTCTCTCTTTCTTGCTCACTCTCTCTTTTTCGCTCGCTGTGTCTCGCTCGCTGTGTCTCGCTCGCTGTGTCTCGCTCGCTGTGTCTCGCTCGTTCTGTCTTGCTCGTTCTGTCTCGCTCGTTCTGCCTCGCTCGTTCTGTCTCACTCGCTGTGTCTCGCTCGCTGTGTCTCGCTCGCTCTGTCTCGCGCGCTCTGTCTCGCTCACTCTGTCTTGCTCTCTCTCGCTCTCTCTCTCGCACTGTCTCTCGTGCTCATACTTTCTCGCTCGCCCTCTCTTTCTCTCTCGCTCGCTCTCTCGCTTGCTCTATCGCTCGCTCTCTTGCTCGCTCTCTCGCTCGCTCTCTTGCTCGCTCTCTCACTCGCTCTTTCTCACTCTTTCTCGCTTGCTCACTTGCGATCTCACTCGCTCACTTGCACTCTTTCTCACTCTCTCTTTCTTGCTCGCTCTCTCTTTTTTCCTCTCTTGCTCACTCCTTCTCGCTCACTCTTTCTTTCTCACTCGCTCTCTCTTTCTCACTCGTGCTCTCTTGCTCACTCTCTCTTGCTTGCTCTCTACTGCTGACACTCTATCTTGCTCGCTGGCTCTCTCTTGCTCACACTCTTTCTCGCTCACTCTCGCTTGAACTCTCACTCTCTTTCTCGCTCTCTCTTTCTCACTCGCTCTCTCTTTCTCGCTCGCTGTGTCTCGCTCACTGTGTCTCGCTCGTTCTGTCTCGCTCGTTCTGTCTCGCTCGCTCTGTCTCGCTCGCTGTGTCTCGCTCGCTGTGTCTCGCTCGCTGTGTCTCGCTCGCTCTGTCTCGCTCGCTCTGTCTCGCTCGCTCTGTCTCGCGCGCTCAGTCTCGCTCGCTGTGTCTCGCTCGCTGTGTCTCGCTCGCACTGTCTCGCTCGCTGTGTCTCGCTCGCTGTGTCTCGCTCGCTGTGTCTCGCTCGCTGAGTCTCGCTCGCTGAGTCTCGCTCGCTGAGTCTCGCTCGCTGTGTCTCGCTCGCTGTGTCTCGCTCGCTGTGTCTCGCTCGCTGTGTCTCGCTCGCTCTGTCTCGCTCGCTCTGTCTCGCTCGCTCTGTCTCGCTCGCTCTGTCTCGCTCGCTCGCTCTGTCTCACTCACTTTCGCTTGCTCGCTCTCGCTCGCTCACTCTGTCTCTCATTCGCTCTCTTGCACGCTCGCTCTCTGTCTCGCTCACTCTCTGTCTCGCTCGCTCTCTGTCTCGCTCGCTCTCTGTCTTGCTTGCTCTCTGTCTCGCTCGCTCTCTGTCTCGCTCACTCGCACTTTTTCTCTCTTGCTCTCCCTCGCACGCTTGGTATTTCTCACTCACTCGCTCTTTGTCTCTCACTCGTTCGCTCTCTAACTCGTTCTCTCGCTCGCAATCTCACTCTTTCTCGCTCGCTCGCTCTCTCTTTCTTGCACGATTCCTCTTTCTCACTTGCTCTTTTTTGCTCTCTCTTTCTCACTCGCTCTCTCTTTCTCGCTGGCTCTCACTTTCTCACTCGCTCTCTCGCTCGTTGTGTCTCACTCTCAGTCTCGCTCGCTGTCTTGCTCGCTGTGGTTCGCTCGCTGTGTCTCGCTCACTCTGTCTCGCTCGCTGTGTCTCGCTCGCTCTGTCTCGATCGCTCTGTCTCGCTCGCTCTGTCTCGCTCGCTTTGTCTCGCTCGCTCTGTCTCGCTCTCGCTCGCTCTCTCTCGCTCGCTCTCTCTCGCTGTGTCTCGCTCACTGTGTCTCGCTCGCTGTGTCTCGCTCGCTGTGTTTCGCTCGCTGTGTCTCGCTCGCTGTGTTTCGCTCGCTGTGTCTCGCTCGCTGTCTCGCTCGCTGTGGTTCGCTCGCTGTGGTTCGCTCGCTGTGTCTCGCTCGCTGTGTCTCGCTCGCTGTGTCTCGCTCGCTGTGTCTCGCTCGCTGTGTCTCGATCGCTCTGTCTCGCTCGCTCTGTCTCGCTCGCTCTGTCTCGCTCGCTCTGTCTCGCTCGCTCTGTCTCGCTCTCGCTCACTCTCTCTCGCTGTGTCTCGCTCGCTGTGTCTCGCTCGCTGTGTCTCGCTCGCTGTGTCTCGCTCGCTATGTCTCGCTCGCTGTGTCTCGCTCGCTGTGTCTCGCTCGCTGTGTTTCGCTCGCTCTGTCTCGCTCGCTCTGTCTCGCTCGCTCTGTCTCGCTCATTCTGTCTCGCTCGCTCTGTCTCGCTCGCTCTGTCTCGCTCGCTTTGTCTCGCTCACTCGCTCTGTCTCACTCACTTTCGCTCGCTCACTCTCGCTCACTCACTGTCTCTCATTCGCTCTCTTGCACGCTCGCTCTCTGTCTCGCTCGCTCTCTGTCTCGCTCGCTCTCTGTCTCGCTCACTCGCACTTTTTCTCGCTTGCTCTCCCTCGCACGCTCGGTATTTCTCACTCACTCGCTCTTTGTCTCTCACTCGTTCGCTCTCTAACTCGTTCTCTAGCTCGCATTCTCTTTCTTGCTCACTCTCTCTCTCTCGCTCGCTCTCGCTCGCTCGCTCTCTCTTGCTCTTTCTCTCTTGTTTGCTCTCTCTCGCTCGCATGCTCTCTCACTGGCTCTCTCACTCACACTCTTTCTCGTGCACTCTTTCTCTCGCTCGTTCGCTCTCTCACACTTTTTCTCGCTGGATCTTTTGCTCACTCTCTTAAGCTCTCTCACTCACTCGGTCGCTTTCTCTCTCACTCTCTCACTCGCTCGCTTGCTCTCTCACTCGTCGCTTGCATTCTTTCTTCCTCACTCTCTCTTGATCACTCTTTCTCGCTTGCTCTTTCTTTCTCACTCACTCTCACTTTCTCACTTGTGCTCTCTCGCTCGCACGCTCTCTCTCTCACTGGCTCCCTCGCTCACACTCTTTCTCTCACTCGCTCGCTGTCTCACACTTTCTCGGTTGCTCTCTTTCACTCGCTCTCTTTCGATCGCTCTCTTTCGCTCGCTCTGTCTCGCTCGCTCTGTCTCGCTCGCTCTGTCTCGCTCGCTCTGTCTCGCTCGCTCTGTCTCGCTCGCTCTGTCTCGCTCGCTCTGTCTCGCTCGCTCTGTCTCGCTCGCTCTGTCTCGCTCGCTCTGTCTCGCTCGCTCTGTCTGTCTCACTCTCTCTCACTCGCTCTCTCGCTCACTCTGTCTCGCTCGCTGTGTCTCGCTCGCTGTGTCTCGCTCGCTCTGTCTCGCTCGCTTTGTCTGTCTCGCTCTGTCTGTCTCACTCTCTCTCGCTCTCTCTCTCTCGCTTGCTCTGTCTCACTCGCTCTGTCTCGCTCGCTCTGTCTCGCTCTCTCTGTCTCGCTCGCTCTGTCTGTCTCACTCTCTCTCACTCGCTCTCTCGCTCGCTGTGTCTCGCTCGCTGTGTCTCGCTCGCTGTGTCTCGCTCGCTGTGTCTCGCTCGCTGTGTCTCGCTCGTTCTGTCTTGCTCGTTCTGTCTCGCTCGTTCTGCCTCGCTCGTTCTGCCTCGCTCGTTCTGTCTCACTCGCTGTGTCTCGCTCGCTGTGTCTCGCTCGCTCTGTCTCGCGCGCTCTGTCTCGCTCACTCTGTCTTGCTCTCTCTCGCTCTCTCTCTCGCACTGTCTCTCGTGCTCATACTTTCTCACTCGCCCTCTCTTTCTCGCTCGCTCTCTCGCTTGCTCTATCGCTCGCTCTCTTGCTCGCTCTCTCGCTCGCTCTCTTGCTCGCTCTCTCACTCGCTCTTTCTCACTCTTTCTCGCTTGCTCACTTGCGATCTCACTCGCTCACTTGCACTCTTTCTCACTCTCTCTTTCTTGCTCGCTCTCTCTGTTTTCCTCTCTTGCTCACTCCTTCTCGCTCGCTCTTTCTTTCTCACTTGCTCTCTCTTTCTCACTCGTGCTCACTCTCTCTTGCTTGCTCTCTACTGCTGACACTCTATCTTGCTCTCTGGGTCTCTCTTGCTCACACTCTTTCTTGCTCACTCTTGCTTGAACTCTCACTCTCTTTCTCGCTTGCTCGCTCCCTCTTTCTCGCTTGATTCCTCTTTCTCGCTTGCTCATTCTCGCTCTCTCTTTCTCGCTGGCTGTGTCTTGCTCGCTGTGTCTCGCTCACTGTGTCTCGCTCATTCTGTCTCGCTCGTTCTGTCTCGCTCGCTGTGTCTCGCTCGCTCTGTCTCGCTCGCACTGTCTCGCTCGCTGTGTCTCGCTCGCTCTGTCTCGCTCGCACTGTCTCGCTCGCTGTGTCTCGCTCGCTCTGTCTCGCTCGCACTGTCTCGCTCGCTGTGTCTCGCTCGCTCTGTCTCGCTCGCACTGTCTCGCTCGCTGTGTCTCGCTCGCTGTGTCTCGCTCGCTGTGTCTCGCTCGCTGTGCCTCGCTCGCTGTGCCTCGCTCGCTGTGTCTCGCTCGCTGTGTCTCGCTCGCTGTGCCTCGCTCGCTCTGTCTCGCTCGCTCTGTCTCGCTCGCTGTGTCTCGCTCGCTGTGTCTCGCTCGCTCTGTCTCGCTCGCTCTGTCTCGCTCGCTCTGTCTCGCTCGCTCTGTCTCGCTCGCTCAGTCTCGCTCGTTCTGTCTCGCTCGTTCTGTCTCGCTCGCTGTGTCTCGCTCGCTGTGTCTCGCTCGCTGTGTCTCGCTCGCTGTGACTCGCTCGCTGTGCCTCGCTCGCTGTGTCTCGCTCGCACTGTCTCGCTCGCACTGTCTCGCTCGCTCTGTCTCGCTCGCTCTGTCTCGCTCGCTCTGTCTCGCTCGCTCTGTCTCGCTCGCTCGCTCTGTCTCACTCACTTTCGCTTGCTCGCTCTCGCTCGCTCACTCTGTCTCTCATTCGCTCTCTTGCACGCTCGCTCTCTGTCTCACTCACTCTCTGTCTCGCTCGCTCTCTGTCTCGCTCGCTCTCTGTCTTGCTTGCTCTCTGTCTCGCTCGCTCTCTGTCTCGCTCACTCGCACTTTTTCTCTCTTGCTCTCCCTCGCACGCTTGGTATTTCTCACTCACTCGCTCTTTGTCTCTCACTCGTTCGCTCTCTAACTCGTTCTCTCGCTCGCAATCTCACTCTTTCTCGCTCGCTCGCTCTCTCTTTCTTGCACGATTCCTCTTTCTCACTTGCTCTTTTTTGCTCTCTCTTTCTCGCTCGCTCTCTCTTTCTCGCTGGCTCTCACTTTCTCACTCGCTCTCTCGCTCGTTGTGTCTCACTCTCAGTCTCGCTCGCTGTCTTGCTCGCTGTGGTTCGCTCGCTGTGTCTCGCTCGCTGTGTCTCGCTCGCTCTGTCTCGATCGCTCTGTCTCGATCGCTCTGTCTCGCTCGCTCTGTCTCGCTCGCTCTGTCTCGCTCGCTCTGTCTCGCTCTCGCTCGCTCTCTCTCGCTCGCTCTCTCTCGCTGTGTCTCGCTCACTGTGTCTCGCTCGCTGTGTCTCGCTCGCTGTGTTTCGCTCGCTGTGTCTCGCTCGCTGTGTTTCGCTCGCTGTGTCTCGCTCGCTGTCTCGCTCACTGTGGTTCGCTCGCTGTGTCTCGCTCACTCTGTCTCGCTCGCTGTGTCTCGCTCGCTGTGTATCGCTCGCTCTGTCTCGATCGCTCTGTCTCGCTCGCTCTGTCTCGCTCGCTCTGTCTCGCTCGCTCTGTCTCGCTCTCGCTCGCTCTCTCTCGCTGTGTCTCGCTCGCTGTGTCTCGCTCGCTGTGTCTCGCTCGCTGTGTCTCGCTCGCTGTGTCTCGCTCGCTGTGTTTCGCTCGCTCTGTCTCGCTTGCTCTGTCTCGCTCGCTGTGTCTCGCTCATTCTGTCTCGCTCGCTCTGTCTCGCTCGCTCTGTCTCGCTCGCTTTGTCTCGCTCACTCGCTCTGTCTCACTCACTTTCGCTCGCTCACTCTCGCTCACTCACTGTCTCTCATTCGCTCTCTTGCACGCTCGCTCTCTGTCTCGCTCGCTCTCTGTCTCGCTCGCTCTCTGTCTCGCTCGCTCTCTGTCTCGCTCACTCGCACTTTTTCTCGCTTGCTCTCCCTCGCACGCTCGGTATTTCTCACTCACTCGCTCTTTGTCTCTCACTCGTTCGCTCTCTAACTCGTTCTCTAGCTCGCATTCTCTTTCTTGCTCACTCTCTCTCTCTCGCTCGCTCTCGCTCGCTCGCTCTCTCTTGCTCTTTCTCTCTTGTTTGCTCTCTCTCGCTCGCATGCTCTCTCACTGGCTCTCTCACTCACACTCTTTCTCGTGCACTCTTTCTCTTGCTCGTTCGCTCTCTCACACTTTTTCTCGCTGGATCTTTTGCTCACTCTCTTAAGCTCTCTCACTCACTCGGTCACTTTCTCTCTCACTCTCTCACTCGCTCGCTTGCTCTCTCACTCGTCGCTTGCATTCTTTCTTCCTCACTCTCTCTTGATCACTCTTTCTCGCTTGCTCTTTCTTTCTCACTCACTCTCACTTTCTCACTTGTGCTCTCTCGCTCGCACGCTCTCTCTCTCACTGGCTCCCTCGCTCACACTCTTTCTCTCACTCGCTCGCTGTCTCACACTTTCTCGGTTGCTCTCTTTCACTCGCTCTCTTTCGATCGCTCTCTTTCGCTCGCTCTGTCTCGCTCGCTCTGTCTCGCTCGCTCTGTCTCGCTCGCTCTGTCTCGCTCGCTCTGTCTCGCTCGCTCTGTCTCGCTCGCTCTGTCTCGCTCGCTCTGTCTCGCTCGCTCTGTCTCGCTCGCTCTGTCTCGCTCGCTCTGTCTCGCTCGCTCTGTCTGTCTCACTCTCTCTCACTCGCTCTCTCGCTCACTCTGTCTCGCTCGCTGTGTCTCGCTCGCTGTGTCTCGCTCGCTCTGTCTCGCTCGCTTTGTCTGTCTCGCTCTGTCTGTCTCACTCTCTCTCGCTCTCTCTCTCTCGCTTGCTCTGTCTCACTCGCTCTGTCTCGCTCGCTCTGTCTAGCTCTCTCTGTCTCGCTCGCTCTGTCTGTCTCACTCTCTCTCACTCGCTCTCTCGCTCGCTGTGTCTCGCTCGCTGTGTCTCGCTCGCTGTGTCTCGCTCGCTGTGTCTCGCTCGCTTTGTCTGTCTCGCTCTGTCTGTCTCACTCTCGCTCGCTCGCTCTCTCTCGCTCGCTCTGTCTCGCTCGCTCTGTCTTGCTCACTCTGTCTCCCTCGCTCTCACTCACTCTCTCTCGCTCGCACTCTGTCTCTCTCGTTCGCACTGTCTCTCTCGCTAGCTCTCTTTCGCTCACTCGCACTCTTTTTCGCTCGCCCTCCCTCGCACACTCGGTCTTTCTCACCTCCTCTTTGTCTCTCGCTCGCTCTCTCTAACTCATTCTCTTGCTCTCTCTCTCTCTCTCTCGCTCGATCTCTCTATCTCGCTCACTCTCTCTGTTTCGCTCGGTCTCTTTCACTCGCTCTCTCTCGCTCACTCGCTCTTTCCCTCGCTCGCTCTCTGTCGCTCCCTCGCTCTCTGTCGCTCCCTCGCTCTCTCTCAATCGCTTGCTCTCTCTCCCTCACTCTTTCCCTCTTGTTCGCTTGCTGTCTCTCGCTCGCAGACTCTCTCACTGGCTCTCTCGCTAACACTCTTTCTTTCGCTCTCTTTGTCTCGCTCGTTTGCTCTTTTGCACTCTTTCTCGCTCGCTCTCTTTCACTCGGTCTCTCTCTCGCTCGCTCTCTTGATCACTCTCACTCTCTCTCACATGCTCTCGCTCGCTCTCTTGCTCGCACTCTCTCTCACTCACCCTCTCTTTCTCTCTCGCTCTCTTGCTCGCTCTCTCGCTCGCTCTTTCTCACTCTCTCTCTTTCTCGCTCTGTCTCTCTTTCTTGCTCTCTCTCTCATTTTTCCTCACTCTCTCTTGCTCTCTCTTTCTCGCTCATGCTCTCTCGCTCACTCTCTCTTGTTTGCTCTCTATAGCTCGCTCGCTCTATCTTGCTCTCTCTCTCTCTCTCTCACTCGCTCTCTCTTTCTCGCTCGATTCCTCTTTCTCGCTTGGTCTTTCTCGCTCTCTCTTGCTTGCTCTCTCTTTCTCGCTCTCTCTCTCTTTCTCGCTCGCTCGCTCTTTCTCGCTCGATTCCTCTTTCTCGCTTGCTATTTCTCGGTCTCTCTTTCTCGCTCGCTCTCTCTTTCTCGCTCGCTCGCTCTTTCTCGCTCGATTCCTCTTTCTCGCTCTCTCTTTCTCGCTCTCTCGCTCTTTCCCATTCGCTCTCTCTTTCTTGCTCGCTGTCTTGCTCGCTGTGTCTCGCTCGCCATGTCTCGCTCGCTGTGTCTCGCTCGCCGTGTCTCGCTCGCCGTGTCTCGCTCGCTGTGTCTCGCTCACTCTGTCTCGCTCGCCGTGTCTCGCTCACTGTGTCTCGCTCGCCGTGTCTCGCTCGCCGTGTCTCGCTCGCCGTGTCTCGCTCGCTCTCTCTCGCTCGCTCTCTCTCGCTCGCTCTCTCTCGCTCGCTCTCTCTCGCTCGCTCGCTCTCGCTCGCTCTCGCTCGCTCTCTCTCGCTTGCTCTCTCTCGCTCGCTCTCTCGCTAGTTCTCGCTCGCTCGCTCTCTCTCGCTCTTTCTCTCTTGCTCTCCCTCTCTCGCTTGCTCTCTGTCTCTCTCGCTTGCTCTTTGTCTCTCTCGCTCGCTCTCTGTCTCTCTCGCTCACTCTCTGTCTCTCTCGCTCGCTCTCTGTCTCTCTCGCTTGCTCTCTGTCCCTCTCGCTCGCTCTCTTTCACTCACTTGTACTCTTTCTCGCTTGCTCTCCATTGCACGCTCAGTCTTTCTTGCTCGTTTGCTCTTTCTCGCTCGCTCGCTCTCTCTCTAACTCGTTCTCTTGCTTGGTCTCTCTTTTTTGCTCACTCTCTCTCTCTCACTCACTCTCTCTCGTTCACTTGCTCTCTCTCACTCGCACACTCTCTCTCTCTTTGGCTCTCTCACTCACACTGTTTCTCGCACTCTCTTTCTCTCGCTTGTTCACTCTCTCACACTCTTTCTCGCTCTCATTTTTCCACTCGCTCTCTCGCTCGCCCTCTTTCTCTCTCGCTCGCTCTCTCACTCACTCTTTCTCTCTCACTCTCGCTTACTCGCTCACTCTCTCAATCGCTCGCTTGCACTCTTTCTTGCTCTCTCTTTCTCGCACTCTCTCTTTCTCGCTCTCTCTTTTTTGCTCTCTCTCTCTTTCTCGCTCTCTCTCTTTCTTGCTCACTCTCTCTTGCTTCCTCTTTCTTACTCGCTCTTTCTTTCTCGCTCTCTCGCTTGCTCTCTCGCGCTCGCTCTCTCTCGCTCACACTCTTTCTCGCTCGTTATCTCTCACTCGCAATCCCAATCTCTCGCTTGCTCTCCTTCTCATTCGATTCCACTTTCTCGCTTGCTCTTTCTCACTTGCTCTTTCTCGCTCGCTCTTTCTCGCTCACTCTCTCTTTCTCGCTGGCTCACTCTTTCTCGCTCGCTGTGTCTCGCTCACTGTGTTTCGCTCGCTGGGTCTCGCTCGCTGTATCTCACTCACTGGGTCTCGCTCGCTGTGTCTTGCTCGCTGTGTCTTGCTCGCTGTGTCTTGCTCGCTGTGTCTCGCTCGCTGTGTCTCGCTCGCTGTGTCTCGCTCGCTCTTTCTTGCTCGCTGTGTCTCGCTCGCTGTGTCTCGCTCGCTGTGTCTCGCTCGCTGTGTCTCGCTCGCTGTGTCTCGCTCGCTGTGTCTCGCTCGCTGTGTCTCGCTCGCTGTGTCTCGCTCGCTGTGTCTCGCTCGCTGTGTCTCGCTCGCTGTGTCTCGCTCGCTCTGTCTCGCTCGCTCTGTCTCGCTCGCTCTGTCTCGCTCGCTCTCTCTCGCTCGCTCTCTCTCTCACTCGCTCTCTCGCTCACACCCTTTCTCGCTCGCCCTCTCTTTCTCGCTTGCCCTCTCTTTCTTGCTCGCCCTCTCTTTCTCTCTCACTCTCTCGCTCGCTCTCTCGCTCCCTCCCTCTCTCGCTGTCTCGCTCGCTCTCTCGCTCGCTCTTTCTCTCACTCTTTCTCACTTGCTCGCTTGCGATCTCGCTCGCTTGCACTCTTTCTCGGTCTCTCTCTCTTTCTTGCTCTCTCTCTTTCTCACTCTCTCTCTTGCTAGCTCTCTTTTTTCCTCACTCTCTTGCTCACTCTTTCTCGCTCGCTATTTCTTTCTCCCTCACTCTCTCTTTCTCGCTCTCTCTTTCTCGCTCTCTCTCTTTCTCACTCTCTCTCTTTCTCGCTCACTCTCTCGCTCGCCCTCTCTTTCTTTCTCGCTCGCTCTCTCGCTCGCTCTTTCTCACTCTTGCTTACTCGCTCACTCTCTCAATCGCTCGCTTGCACTCTTTCTCGCTCTCTCTTTCTCGCTCTCTCTCTTTCTCATTCTCTTTCTCGCTCTCTTTCTTGCTCTGTCTTTCTTGCTCGCTCTCTCTTTCTTCCTCACACTCTCTCGCTCGCTCTCTCTCGCTCACTCTTTCTTTCTCACTTGCTCTCTCGCTCTCTCTCTCTCACTCGCTCTCTCGCTCGCTCTCTCTTGCTTGCTTTCTACCGCTCGCTCGCTCTATCTTGCTCGCTCGCGCTCGCTCTCTCTCGCTCACACTCTTTCTCGCTAGCTATCTCTCGCTTGCAATCTCACTCTCTTGCTCGCTCTCTCTTGTTCGATTCCTCTTTCTCGCTTGCTCTTTCTCATTTGCTCTTTGTCGCTCTCTCTTTCTCGCTGGCTCACTCTTTCTCGCTCGCTGTGTCTCGCTCTCAGTCTTGCTCGCTGTGTCTCGCTCACTCTTTCTCGCTCGCTGTGTCTCGCTCACTGTGTCTCGCTCACTCTTTCTCGCTCGCTGTGTCTCGCTCGCTGTGTCTCGCTCACTCTTTCTCGCTTGCTGTGTCTCGCTCGCTGTGTCTCGCTCGCTGTGTCTCGCTCACTCTTTCTCGCTCGCTGTGTCTCGCTCGCTGTGTCTCGCTCGCTGTGTCTCGCTCGCTGTGTCTCGCTCGCTGTGTCTCGCTCGCTGTGTCTCGCTCGCTGTGTCTCGCTCGCTGTGTCTCGCTCGCTGTGTCTCGCTCGCTGTGTCTCGCTCGCTCTGTCTCGCTCGCTCTGTCTCGCTCGCTCTCTCTCGCTCGCTCTCTCTCGCTCGCTCTCTCTCGCTCGCTCTCTCTCGCTCGCTCTCTCTCGCTCGCTCTCTCTCGCTCGCTCTCTCTCGCTCTTCTCTCTCGCTCGCTCTCTCTCGCTCTCTCTCGCACTGTCTCTCACTCGCTCACACTCTTTCTCGCTCGCCCTCTCTTTCTCGCTCGCCCTCTTTCTCGCTCACCCTCTCTTTCTCCCTCCCTCTCTCGCTGTCTCGCTCGCTCTTTCTCTCACTCTTTCTCGCTTGCTCGCTTGCACTCTTTCTCGATCTCTCTCTCTTTCTTGCTCGCTCTCTCTTTTTTCCTCACTCTCTTGCTCACTCTTTCTCGCTCGCTATTTCTTTCTCCCTCGCTCTCTCTTTCTCTCTCGCTCACTCTTTCTCTCTCACTCTCGCTTCCTCACTCACTCTCTCAATCACTCGCTTGCACTCTTTCTCGCTCTCTCTCTTTCTCACTCTCTCTCTTTCTCGCTCTCTCTCTTTCTCACTCTCTCTCTTTCTCGCTCTCTCTCTTTCTTGCTCTGTCTTTCTTGCTTGCTCTCTCTTTCTTCCTCAAACTCTCTTGCTCACTCTTTCTCACTCGCTCTTTCTTTCTCACTCGCTCTCTCTCTCTCGCTCGCTCTCTCGCTCGCTCTCTCTTGCTTGCTCTCTACCGATCGCTCGCTCTATCTTGCTCGCTCGCGCTCGCTCTCTCTCGCTCAAACTCTTTCTCACTCGCTATCTCTCGCTCGCAATCTCACTCTCTTGCTCGCTCTCTCTTGCTCGATTCCTCTTTCTTGCTTGCTCTTTCTCACTTGCTCTTTGTCGCTCTCTCTTTCACGCTGGCTCACTCTTTCTCACTCACTGTGTCTTGCTCTCAGTCTTGCTCGCTGTGTCTCGCTCGCTGTGTCTCGCTCGCTGTGTCTCGCTCGCTGTGTCTCGCTCGCTGTGTCTCACTAGCTGTGTCTCGCTCGCTGTGTCTCGCTCGCTGTGTCTCGCTCGCTGTGTCTCACTCGCTGTGTCTCACTCGCAGTGTCTCGCTCGCTCTGTCTCGCTCGCTCTGTCTCGCTCGCTCTGTCTCGCTCGCTCACTGTTTCTCGCTCGCTGTTTCTCGCTCGCTGTGTCTCGCTCGCTGTGTCTCGCTCGCTTGTCTCGCTTGCTGTGTCTCGCTCGCTGTGTCTCGCTCGCTGTGTCTCGCTCGCTGTGTCTCGCTCGCTGTGTCTCGCTCGCTGTGTCTCGCTCGCTGTGTCTCGCTCGCTCTGTCTCGCTCGCTCTGTCTCGCTCGCTTTGTCTGTCTCGCTCTGTCTGTCTCACTCTCTCTCGCTCTCTCTCTCTCGCTTGCTCTGTCTCGCTCGCTCTGTCTGTCTCACTCTCTCTCACTCGCTCTCTCGCTCGCTCTGTCTCGCTCGCTGTGTCTCGCTCGCTGTGTCTCGCTCGCTGTGTCTCGCTCGCTTTGTCTGTCTCTCTCTGTCTGTCTCTCTCTCTCGCTCGCTCTCTCTCGCTCGCTCTGTCTCGCTCGCTCTGTCTCGCTCGCTCTGTCTCGCTTGCTCTGTCTCGCTCACTCTGTCTCCCTCGCTCTCACTCACTCTCTCTCGC
This sequence comes from Isurus oxyrinchus, assembly GCA_026770705.1. Lineage (NCBI taxonomy): Eukaryota > Metazoa > Chordata > Chondrichthyes > Lamniformes > Lamnidae > Isurus > Isurus oxyrinchus. The sequence continues at coordinate 375,926 of JANJGN010000321.1, forward strand.
TCGCACTCTGTCTCTCTCGCTCGCACTGTCTCTCTCACTAGCTCTCTTTCGCTCACTCGCACTCTTTTTCGCTCGCCCTCCCTCGCACACTCGGTCTTTCTCACCTCCTCTTTGTCTCTCGCTCGCTCTCTCTAACTCATTCTCTTGCTCTCTCTCTCTCTCTCGCTCGATCTCTCTATCTCGCTCACTCTCTCTGTTTCGCTCGGTCTCTTTCATTCGCTCTCTCTCGCTCACTCGCTCTTTCCCTCGCTCGCTCTCTGTCGCTCCCTCGCTCTCTGTCGCTCCCTCGCTCTCTCTCACTCGCTTGCTCTCTCTCCCTCACTCTTTGTCTCTTGTTCGCTTGCTGTCTCTCGCTCGCACACTCTCTCACTGGCTCTCTCGCTAACACTCTTTCTTTCGCTCTCTTTCTCTCGCTCGTTTGCTCTTTTGCACTCTTTCTCGCTCGCTCTCTTTCACTCGGTCTCTCTCTCGCTCGCTCTCTTGATCACTCTCACTCTCTCTCACATGCTCTCGCTCGCTCTCTTGCTCGCACTCTCACTCACCCTCTCTTTCTCTCTCGCTCTCTTGCTCGCTCTCTCATTTTTCCTCACTCTCTCTTGCTCTCTCTTTCTCGCTCATGCTCTCTCGCTCACTCTCTCTTGTTTGCTCTCTATAGCTCGCTCGCTCTATCTTGCTCTCTCTCTCTCTCTCTCACTCGCTCTCTCTTTCTCGCTCGATTCCTCTTTCTCACTTGGTCTTTCTCGCTCTCTCTTTCTTGCTTGCTCTCTCTTTCTCGCTCTCTCTCTTTCTCGCTCGCTTGCTCTTTCTCGCTCGATTCCTCTTTCTCGCTCTCTCTTTCTCGCTCTCTCGCTCTTTCCCATTCGCTCTCTCTTTCTTGCTCGCTGTCTTGCTCGCTGTGTCTCGCTCGCTCTGTCTCGCTCACTGTGTCTCGCTCGCCGTGTCTCGCTCGCCGTGTCTCGCTCACCGTGTCTCGCTTGCCGTGTCTCGCTCGCTCGCTCTCGCTCGCTCTCTCTCGCTCGCTCTGTCTCGCTCGCTCTCTCTTGCTCTCCCTCTCTTGCTCGCTCGCTCTCTCTCTCGCTCTCTCTCTCTCGCTTGCTCTCTGTCTCTCTCGCTCGCTCTCTGTCTCTCTCGCTCGCTCTCTGTCTCTCTCGCTCACTCTCTGTCTCTCTCGCTCGCTCTCTGTCTCTCTCGCTTGCTCTCTGTCCCTCTCGCTCGCTCTCTTTCACACACTTGTACTCTTTCTCGCTTGCTCTCCATTGCACGCTCAGTCTTTCTTGCTCGTTTGCTCTTTCTCGCTCGCTCGCTCTCTCTCTAACTCGTTCTCTTGCTTGGTCTCTCTTTTTTGCTCACTCTCTCTCTCTCACTCACTCTCTCTCGTTCACTTGCTCTCTCTTACTCGCACACTCTCTCTCTCTTTGGCTCTCTCACTCACACTGTTTCTCGCACTCTCTTTCTCTCGCTTGTTCACTCTCTCACACTCTTTCTCGCTCTCATTTTTTCACTCGCTCTCTCGCTCGCCCTCTTTCTCTCTCGCTCTCTCGCTCGCTCTCTCACTCACTCTTTCTCTCTCACTCTCGCTTACTCGCTCACTCTCTCAATCGCTCGCTTGCACTCTTTCTTGCTCTCTCTTTCTCGCACTCTCTCTTTCTCGCTCTCTCTTTTTTGCTCTCTCTCTCTTTCTCGCTCTCTCTCTTTCTTGCTCACTCTCTCTTGCTTCCTCTTTCTTACTAGCTCTTTCTTTCTCGCTCTCTCTCTCGCTTGCTCTCTCGCGCTCGCTCTCTCTCGCTCACACTCTTTCTCGCTCGTTATTTCTCACTCGCAATCCCAATCTCTCGCTTGCTCTCCTTCTCATTCGATTCCACTTTCTCGCTTGCTCTTTCTCACTTGCTCTTTCTCGCTCGCTCTTTCTCGCTCACTCTCTCTTTCTCGCTGGCTCACTCTTTCTCGCTCGCTGTGTCTCGCTCACTGTGTTTTGCTCGCTGTGTCTCGCTCACTGTGTCTCACTCGCTGTGTCTCACTTGCTGTGTCTCACTTGCTGTGTCTCGCTCGCTGTGTCTCGCTCACTGTGTCTCGCTCGCTGGGTCTCGCTCGCTGTATCTCACTCACTGTGTTTTGCTCGCTGTGTCTTGCTCACTGTGTCTTGCTCGCTGTGTCTCGCTCACTCTTTCTCGCTCGCTGTGTCTCGCTCGCTGTGTCTCGCTCGCTGTGTCTCGCTCGCTGTGTCTCGCTCACTTTCTCGCTTGCTGTGTCTCGCTCGCTGTGTCTCACTCGCTGTGTGTCGCTCACTCTTTCTCGCTCGCTGTGTCTCGCTCGCTGTGTCTCGCTCGCTGTGTCTCGCTCGCTCTTTCTTGCTCGCTGTGTCTCGCTCGCTGTGTCTCGCTCGCTGTGTCTCACTCACTCTTTCTTGCTCGCTGTGTCTCGGTCGCTGTGTCTCGCTCGCTGTCTCGCTCGCTGTCTCGCTCGCTGTTTCTCGCTCGCTCTCTCTCGCTCGCTGTGTGTCGCTCACTCTTTCTCGCTCGCTGTGTCTCGCTCGCTGTGTCTCGCTCACTGTGTCTCGCTCACTCTTTCTTGCTCGCTGTGTCTCGCTCGCTGTGTCTCGCTCGCTGTCTCGCTCGCTGTCTCGCTCGCTGTCTCGCTCGCTGTCTCGCTCGCTGTCTCGCTCGCTGTCTCGCTCGCTGTCTCGCTCGCTGTCTCGCTCGCTGTTTCTCGCTCGCTGTTTCTCGCTTGCTCTCTCTCGCTCGCTGTGTCTCGCTCACTCTTTCTCGCTCGCTGTGTCTCGCTCGCTGTGTCTCGCTCGCTGTGTCTCGCTCGCTGTGTCTCGCTCGCTGTGTCTCGCTCGCTGTGTCTCGCTCGCTCTGTCTCGCTCGCTGTGTCTCGCTCGCTCTGTCTCGCTCGCTCTGTCTTGCTCGCCGTGTCTCGCTCGCTCGCTCTCGCTCGCTCTCTCTCGCTCACTCTCTCTCGCTCGCTCTCTCTTGCTCTCCCTCTCTTGCTCGCTCGCTCTCTCTCTCTCGCTCTCTCTCTCTCGCTTGCTCTCTGTCTCTCTCGCTCGCTCTCTGTCTCTCTCGCTCGCTCTCTGTCTCTCTCGCTCGCTCTCTGTCTCTCTCGCTCACTCTCTGTCTCTCTCGCTCGCTCTCTGTCTCTCTTGCTTGCTCTCTGTCCCTCTCGCTCGCTCTCTTTCACTCACTTGTACTCTTTCTCGCTTGCTCTCCATTGCACGCTCAGTCTTTCTTGCTCGTTTGCTCTTTCTCGCTCGCTCGCTCTCTCTCTAACTCGTTCTCTTGCTTGGTCTCTCTTTTTTGCTCACTCTCTCTCTCTCACTCACTCTCTCTCATTCACTTGCTCTCTCTCACTCGCACACTCTCTCTCTCTTTGGCTCTCTCACTCACACTCTTTCTCGCACTCTCTTTCTCTCGCTTGTTCACTCTCTCACACTCTTTCTCGCTCTCATTTTTTCACTTGCTCTCTCGCTCGCCCTCTTTCTCTCTCGCTCTCTCGCTTGCTCTCTCACTCACTCTTTCTCTCTCACTCTCGCTTACTCGCTCACTCTCTCAATCGCTCTCTTGCACTCTTTCTTGCTCTCTCTTTCTCGCACTCTCTCTTTCTCGCTCTCTCTTTTTTGCTCTCTCTCTCTTTCTCGCTCTCTCTCTTTCTTGCTCACTCTCTCTTGCTTCCTCTTTCTTACTAGCTCTTTCTTTCTCGCTCTCTCTCTCGCTTGCTCTCTCGCGCTCGCTCTCTCTCGCTCACACTCTTTCTCGCTCGTTATTTCTCACTCGCAATCCCAATCTCTCGCTTGCTCTCCTTCTCATTCGATTCCACTTTCTCGCTTGCTCTTTCTCACTTGCTCTTTCTCGCTCGCTCTTTCTCGCTCACTCTCTCTTTCTCGCTGGCTCACTCTTTCTCGCTCGCTGTGTCTCGCTCACTGTGTTTTGCTCGCTGTGTCTCGCTCACTGTGTCTCACTCGCTGTGTCTCACTTGCTGTGTCTCGCTCGCTGGGTCTCGCTCGCTGTGTCTCGCTCACTGTGTCTCGCTCGCTGGGTCTCGCTCGCTGTATCTCACTCACTGGGTCTCGCTCGCTGTGTCTTGCTCGCTGTGTCTTGCTCGCTGTGTCTCGCTCACTCTTTCTCGCTCGCTGTGTCTCGCTCGCTGTGTCTCGCTCGCTGTGTCTCGCTCGCTGTGTCTCGCTCACTGTGTCTCGCTCACTTTCTCGCTTGCTGTGTCTCGCTCGCTGTGTCTCACTCACTCTTTCTCGCTCGCTGTGTCTCGGTCGCTGTGTCTCGCTCGCTGTCTCGCTCGCTGTCTCGCTCGCTGTTTCTCGCTCGCTCTCTCTCGCTCGCTGTGTGTCGCTCACTCTTTCTCGCTCGCTGTGTCTCGCTCGCTGTGTCTCGCTCACTGTGTCTCGCTCACTCTTTCTTGCTCGCTGTGTCTCGCTCGCTGTGTCTCGCTCGCTGTCTCGCTCGCTGTCTCGCTCGCTGTCTCGCTCGCTGTCTCGCTCGCTGTCTCGCTCGCTGTCTCGCTCGCTGTCTCGCTCGCTGTTTCTCGCTCGCTGTTTCTCGCTTGCTCTCTCTCGCTCGCTGTGTGTCGCTCACTCTTTCTCGCTCGCTGTGTCTCGCTCGCTGTGTCTCGCTCGCTGTGTCTCGCTCGCTGTGTCTCGCTCGCTGTGTCTCGCTCGCTGTGTCTCGCTCGCTGTGTCTCGCTCGCTGTGTCTCGCTCGCTCTGTCTCGCTCGCTGTGTCTCGCTCGCTCTGTCTCGCTCGCTCTGTCTTGCTCGCCGTGTCTCGCTCGCTCGCTCTCGCTCGCTCTCTCTCGCTCACTCTCTCTCGCTCGCTCTCTCTTGCTCTCCCTCTCTTGCTCGCTCGCTCTCTCTCTCTCGCTCTCTCTCTCTCGCTTGCTCTCTGTCTCTCTCGCTCGCTCTCTGTCTCTCTCGCTCGCTCTCTGTCTCTCTCGCTCGCTCTCTGTCTCTCTCGCTCACTCTCTGTCTCTCTCGCTCGCTCTCTGTCTCTCTTGCTTGCTCTCTGTCCCTCTCGCTCGCTCTCTTTCACTCACTTGTACTCTTTCTCGCTTGCTCTCCATTGCACGCTCAGTCTTTCTTGCTCGTTTGCTCTTTCTCGCTCGCTCGCTCTCTCTCTAACTCGTTCTCTTGCTTGGTCTCTCTTTTTTGCTCACTCTCTCTCTCTCACTCACTCTCTCTCGTTCACTTGCTCTCTCTTACTCGCACACTCTCTCTCTCTTTGGCTCTCTCACTCACACTCTTTCTCGCACTCTCTTTCTCTCGCTTGTTCACTCTCTCACACTCTTTCTCGCTCTCATTTTTTCACTTGCTCTCTCGCTCGCCCTCTTTCTCTCTCGCTCTCTCGCTTGCTCTCTCACTCACTCTTTCTCTCTCACTCTCGCTTACTCGCTCACTCTCTCAATCGCTCTCTTGCACTCTTTCTTGCTCTCTCTTTCTCGCACTCTCTCTTTCTCGCTCTCTCTTTTTTGCTCTCTCTCTCTTTCTCGCTCTCTCTCTTTCTTGCTTGATCTCTTTCTTGCTCACTCTCTCTTGCTTCCTCTTTCTTACTCGCTCTTTCTTTCTCGCTCTCTCTCTCGCTTGCTCTCTCGCGCTCGCTCTCTCTCGCTCACACTCTTTCTCGCTCGTTATTTCTCACTCGCAATCCCAATCTCTCGCTTGCTCTCCTTCTCATTCGATTCCACTTTCTCGCTTGCTCTTTCTCACTTGCTCTTTCTCGCTCGCTCTTTCTCGCTCACTCTCTCTTTCTCGCTGGCTCAATCTTTCTCGCTCGCTGTGTCTCGCTCACTGTGTTTTGCTCGCTGTGTCTCGCTCGCTGTGTCTCACTCGCTGTGTCTCGCTCGCTGGGTCTCGCTCGCTGTATCTCACTCACTGGGTCTCGCTCGCTGTATCTCACTCACTGGGTCTCGCTCGCTGTGTCTCGCTCGCTGTGTCTCGCTCGCTGTGTCTCACTCGCTGTGTCTCGCTCGTTCTGTCTCGCTCGCTCTCTTTTGCTCTCCCTCTCTTGCTCGCTCGCTCTCTCTCTCGCTCTCTCTCTCTCTCGCTTGCTCTCTGTCTCTCTCGCTCGCTCTCTGTCTCTCTCGCTCGCTCTCTGTCTCTCTCGCTCACTCTCTGTCTCTCTCGCTCGCTCTCTGTCTCTCTTGCTTGCTCTCTGTCCCTCTCGCTCGCTCTCTTTCACTCACTTGTACTCTTTCTCGCTTGCTCTCCATTGCACGCTCAGTCTTTCTTGCTCGTTTGCTCTTTCTCGCTCGCTCGCTCTCTCTCTAACTCGTTCTCTTGCTTGGTCTCTCTTTTTTGCTCACTCTCTCTCTCTCACTCACTCTCTCTCGTTCACTTGCTCTCTCTTACTCGCACACTCTCTCTCTCTTTGGCTCTCTCACTCACACTCTTTCTCGCACTCTCTTTCTCTCGCTTGTTCACTCTCTCACACTCTTTCTCGCTCTCATTTTTTCACTTGCTCTCTCGCTCGCCCTCTTTCTCTCTCGCTCTCTCGCTCGCTCTCTCACTCACTCTTTCTCTCTCACTCTCGCTTACTCGCTCACTCTCTCAATCGCTCTCTTGCACTCTTTCTTGCTCTCTCTTTCTCGCACTCTCTCTTTCTCGCTCTCTCTTTTTTGCTCTCTCTCTCTCTCTCGCTCTCTCTCTTTCTCGCTCTCTCTCTTTCTTGCTCACTCTCTCTTGCTTCCTCTTTCTTACTCGCTCTTTCTTTCTCGCTCTCTCTCTCGCTTGCTCTCTCGCGCTCGCTCTCTCTCGCTCACACTCTTTCTCGCTCGTTATTTCTCACTCGCAATCCCAATCTCTCGCTTGCTCTCCTTCTCATTCGATTCCACTTTCTCGCTTGCTCTTTCTCACTTGCTCTTTCTCGCTCGCTCTTTCTCGCTCACTCTCTCTTTCTCGCTGGCTCAATCTTTCTCGCTCGCTGTGTCTCGCTCACTGTGTTTTGCTCGCTGTGTCTCGCTCGCTGTGTCTCACTCGCTGTGTCTCACTTGCTGTGTCTCACTTGCTGTGTCTCGCTCGCTGTGTCTCGCTCACTGTGTCTCGCTCGCTGGGTCTCGCTCGCTGTATCTCACTCACTGTGTTTTGCTCGCTGTGTCTCGCTCGCTGTGTCTCGCTCGCTGGGTCTCGCTCGCTGTATCTCACTCACTGGGTCTCGCTCGCTGTATCTCACTCACTGGGTCTCGCTCGCTGTGTCTCGCTCGCTGTGTCTCGCTCGCTGGGTCTCGCTCGCTGGGTCTCGCTCGCTGTGTCTCGCTCGCTGTGTCTCGCTCGCTGTGTCTCACTCACTCTTTCTCGCTTGCTGTGTCTCGCTCACTCTTTCTTGCTCGCTGTGTCTCGCTCGCTGTGTCTTGCTCGCTGTCTCACTCACTCTTTCTTGCTCGCTGTGTCTCGGTCGCTGTGTCTCGCTCGCTGTCTCGCTCGCTGTCTCGCTCGCTGTTTCTCGCTCGCTCTCTCTCGCTCGCTGTGTGTCGCTCACTCTTTCTCGCTCGCTGTGTCTCGCTCGCTGTGTCTCGCTCGCTGTGTCTCGCTCGCTGTGTCTCGCTCGCTGTGTCTCGCTCGCTCTGTCTCGCTCGCTGTGTCTCGCTCGCTGTGTCTCGCTCGCTCTGTCTCGCTCGCTCTGTCTCGCTCGCTCTGTCTCGCTCGCTCTGTCTCGCTCGCTCTGTCTCCCTCGCTCTGTCTCCCTCGCTCTCTCTCGCTCGCATCCTTTCTCGCTCGCCCTCTCTTTCTCGCTCGCCCTCTCTTTCTCGCTCGCCCTCTCTTTCTCACTCGCCCTCTCTTTCTTGCTCGCCCTCTCTTTCTCTCTCACACTCTCGCTCGCTCTCTCGCTCCCTCCCTCTCTCGCTGTCTCGCTCGCTCTCTCGCTCGCTCTTTCTCTCACTCTTTCTCACTTGCTCGCTTGTGATCTCGCTCGCTTGCACTCTTTCTCGGTCTCTCTCTCTTTCTTGCTCTCTCTCTTTCTCACTCTCTCTCTTGCTAGCTCTCTTTTTTCCTCACTCTCTTGCTCACTCTTTCTCGCTCGCTATTTCTTTCTCCCTCACTCTCTCTTTCTCGCTCTCTCTTTCTTGCTCTCTCTCTTTCTCACTCTCTCTCTTTCTCGCTCACTCTCTCGCTCGCCCTCTCTTTCTTTCTCGCTCACTCGCTCGCTCTTTCTCTCTCACTCTCGCTTACTCGCTCACTCTCTCAATCGCTCGCTTGCACTCTTTCTCGCTCTCTCTTTCTCGCTCTCTCTCTTTCTCACTCTCTTTCTCGCTCTCTTTCTTGCTCTGTCTTTCTTGCTCGCTCTCTCTTTCTTCCTCACACTCTCTCGCTCGCTCTCTCTCGCTCACTCTTTCTTTCTCACTTGCTCTCTCGCTCTCTCTCTCTCGCTCGCTCTCTCTTGCTTGCTCTCTACTGCTCGCTCGCTCTATCTTGCTCGCTCGCGCTCGCTCTCTCTCGCTCACACTCTTTCTCGCTAGCTATCTCTCGCTTGCAATCTCACTCTCTTGCTCGCTCTCTCTTGTTCGATTCCTCTTTCTCGCTTGCTCTTTCTCATTTGCTCTTTGTCGCTCTCTCTTTCTCGCTGGCTCACTCTTTCTCGCTCGCTGTGTCTCGCTCTCAGTCTCGCTCGCTGTGTCTCGCTCGCTGTGTCTCGCTCACTCTTTCTCGCTCGCTGTGTCTCGCTCACTGTGTCTCGCTCACTGTGTCTCGCTCGCTGTGTCTCGCTCACTCTTTCTCACTCGCTGTGTCTCGCTCGCTGTGTCTCGCTCGCTGTGTCTCGCTCGCTGTGTCTCGCTCGCTGTGTCTCGCTCGCTGGGTCTCGCTCGCTCTGTCTCACTCGCTCGCTCTGTCTCGCTCGCTCTCTCTCGCTCGGTCTCTCACTCGCTCTCTCTCGCTCGCTCTCTCACTCGCTCTCTCGCTCTCTCGCTCTCTCGCTGTTTCGCTCCCTCGCTTTGTCTCGCTCGCTGTGTCTCGCTCGCTGTGTCTCGCTCGCTGTGTCTCGCTCGCTGTGTCTCGCTCGCTGTGTCTCGCTCGCTGTGTCTCGCTCGCTGTGTCTCGCTCGCTGTGTCTCGCTCGCTCTGTCTCGCTCGGTCTGTCTCGCTCGCTCTGTCTCGCTCGTTCTGTCTCGCTCGCTCTGTCTCGCTCGCTCTGTCTCGCTCGCTCTGTCTCGCTCGCTCTGTCTCGCTCGCTCTCTCTCGCTCGCTCTCTCTCGCACGCTCTCTCTCGCTCTCTCTCGCTCTCTCTTGCTCGCCCTCTCTTGCTCGCTCTCTCTCGCTCTCTCTCGCTCGCTCCCTCTCGCGCTCTCTCGCTCGTTCTCTCTCGCTCACTCGCTCTCTCTCGCTCACTCGCTTTCGCTCGCTCTTTCTCTCTCGTTCTCTCTTTCTTGCTCTCTCTCTCTTTCTTGCTCTCTCTCTCTCTCACTCACTCTCGCTTGCTCTCTACTGCTCGCTTGCTCTATCTTGCTCGCTTGCACTCGCTCTCTCTCGCTCACACTCTTTCTCACTCACTCGCTCTCTCTTTCTTGCTTGATTCCTCTTTCTCACTTGCTCTTTCTCACTCTCTTTCTCACTCTCTCGCTCACTCGCTCGCTCGCTCTCGCTCTCTCACTCACTCTCTCTCGCTCGCTCTCTCTCGCTTGCTCTCTCTCGCTCGCTCTTCCTCTTTCGTTCGCTTGCTCTCTCTCGTTCGCTTGCTCTCTCTCGCTTGCACACTCTCTCTCTCACTGGCTCTCTTGCTCACACACTTTCTCGCGCTCTCTTTCTCTCGCTCGTTCACTCTCTCACTCGCTCTCTCTCAAGCTCTCTCGCTCGCTGTCTCACTCTCTCGCTCTCTCGCTCGCTCTCACTCTCTCTCTCTCTCGCTCTCTCGCTCGCACTCTTTCTCGCTCGCCCTCTCTCGCTCACTCTTTCTCTCTCGCTCACTCGCTCGCTTGCACTCTTTCTCGCTCTCTCTCTTGCACTCTCTCTCTTTCTTGCTTGCTCTCTATTTCTTCCTCTCTCTCTTGCTCACTCTTTCTCGCTCGCTCTTTCTTTCTCACTCGCTCTCTCTTTATCGCTCGTGCTCTCTCGCTTGGTCTCTCTTGCTCGCTCTCTCGCTATCTCACTTGGTCTCTCTTGTTCGCTCGCTCTCTGTCTCTATCGCTCGCTCTCTGTCCCTCTTGCTCGCTCTCTGTCTCTCTCGCTCACTCTCTGTCTCTCTCACTTGCTCTCTGTCTCTCTCTCTCGCACTCTGTCTCTCTCGCTCGCACTCTGTCTCACTCGCTCGCTCTCTTTCGCTCACTCGCACTCTTTCTCGCTCGCTCTCGCTCGCACGCGTGGTCTTTCTCGCTCGCTCGCTCTTTGTCTCTCGCTCGCTCGCTCTCTAACTCGTTCTCTTGCTCGCTCTCTCATTCTTGCTCACTCTCTCTTGCTCGCTCCCTCTTTTGCTCGCTCTCTCTCTTGTTCTTTCTCTCGCTCACTCGCTCGCTTGCACTCTTTCTTGCTCTCTCTCTCTTTCTCGCTCTCTCTTTCTTTCTTGCTCGCTCTCTATTTCTTCCTCAATCTCTCTTGCTCACTCTTCATCGCTCGCTCTTTCTTTCTCACTTGATCTTTCTTTATCGCTCGTGTTCTCTCACTCGGTCTCTCTTGCTCGCTCTCTCGCTCGCTCTCGCTCACTCGCTCTCTCTCGCTTGCTCTCTATCTCTATCGCTCGCTCTCTGTCCCTCTTGCTTGCTCTGTGTCTCTCTCGCTCGCTCTCTGTCTCTCTCACTGGCACTCTGTCTCTCTCGCTCACTCTCTTTCACTCACTCGCACTCTTTCTCGCTCGCACTCCGTCGCACGCTCAGACTTTCTCGCTCGCTCGCTCTTTGTCTCTCACTCGCTTACTCTCTCTCTAACTCATTCTCTTCCTTGCTCTCTCTTTCTTGCTCACTCTCTTGTTCGCTCTCTATCTCGCTCTCTCGCTCTTTCTCTCTTGCTCGCTTGCACTCTTTCTCGTTCTCTTTCTCGCTCTCTCTTTCTCGCTCTCTCTCTCTTTCTCGCTCGCTTTCTTGCTCTCTTTCTTTCTTGCTCGCTCTCTATTTCTTCCTCAATCTCTCTTGCTCACTCTTTATCGCTCGCTCTTTCTTTATCGCTCATGCGCTCTCACTCAGTCTCTCTCGCTCGCTCTCTCGCTCTCTCGTTCGCTCTCGCTCACTCGCTCTCTCGCTCGCTCTCTATCTCTCTTGCTCGCTCTCTGTCTCTCTCGCTCGCTCTCTGTCTCTCTCGCTCGCTCTCTGTCTCTCTCGCTCGCTCTCTGTCTCTCTCGCTCGCTCTCTGTCTCTCTCGCTCGCACTCTGTCTCTCTCGCTCGCACTCTGTCTCTCTCGCTCGCACTCTGTCTCTCTCGCTCGCTCTCTTTCACTCACTCGCACTCTTTCTCGCTCGCTCTCGCTCGCACGCGTGGTCTTTCTCGCTCGCTCGCTCTTTGTCTCTCGCTCGCTCGCTCTCTAACTCGTTCTCTTGCTCGCTCTCTCATTCTTGCTCACTCTCTCTTGCTCGCTCCCTCTTTTGCTCGCTCTCGCTCTCTCGCTCGCTCTCTCGCTTGCTCTCTCTCGTTTGCTTGCTCTCGCTCGCACGCTCTCTCTCTCACTGGCTCTCTCGCTCACACTCTTTCTCGGGCTCTCTTTCTCTCGCTCGTTCGCTCTCTCACACTCTTTCTCGCTCGCTCTCTTTCGCTCGCTCTCTCTCACTCTCTCACTCGCTCTCACTCTCTCGCATGCTCTCGCTCACTCACTCTCTCTCGCTTGCTCTCTATCTCTATCGCTCGCTCTCTGTCCCTCTTGCTCGCTCTCTGTCTCTCTCTCTCGCTCTCTGTCTCTCTCTCTCGCACTCTGTCTCTCTCGCTGGCACTCTGTCTCTCTCCCTCGCTCGCTCTCTTTCGCTCACTCACACTCTTTCTTGCTCGCACTCCGTCGCATGCTCGGACTTTCTCGCTCGCTCGCTCTTTGTCTCTCGCTCGCTTGCTCTCTCTCTAACTCGTTCTCTTCCTCGCTCTCTCTTTCTTGCTCACTCTCTTGCTCGCTCTCTCTCTTGCTCTTTCTCTCTCGCTCGCTTGCACTCTTTCTCGCTCTCTTTCTCGCTCTCTCTTTCTCGCTCTCTCTCTCTTTCTCGCTCTCTTGCTCTCTTTCTTTCTTGCTCGCTCTCTATTTCTTCCTCAATCTCTCTTGCTCACTCTTTATCGCTCGCTCTTTCTTTATCGCTCGTGCTTTCTCACTCGGTCTCTCTCGCTCACTCTCACGCTCTCTCACTCGCTCTCGCTCACTCGCTCTCTCTCGCTCGCTCTCTGTCTCTCTCGCTCGCTCTCTGTCTCTCTCGCTCGCTCTCTGTCTCTCTCGCTCGCACTCTGTCTCTCTCGCTCACTCTCTTTCACTCACTCGCACTCTTTCTTGCTTGCTCTCACTCGCACGCGTGGTCTTTCTTGCTCGCTCGCTCTTTGTCTCTCGCTCGCTCGCTCTCTCTCTAACTCGTTCTCTTGCTCGCTCTCTCTATCGCTCGCTCTCGCTCTCCCCGCTTGCTCTCTCGCTCGCTCGCTCTCTCTTGTTTGCTTGCTCTCTCTCGCTCGCACACTCTCTCTCTCACTGGCTCTCTCGCTCACACTCTTTCTCGTGCTCTCTTTCTCTCGCTCGTTCGCTCTCTCACACTCTTTCTCGCTCGCTCTCTTTCTCTCGCTCTCTCTCACTCTCTCACTCGCTCTCACTCTCTCGCATGCTCTCGCTCACTCGCTCTCTGGCTCACTCTCTTTCACTCACTTGCACTCTTTCTCGCTCGCTGTCTCTCGCTCGCTCTCTCTCGATCGCTCGCTCTTTCTCGCTCTCTCTCTCACTCACGCTTTCTCTCTTGCTTTCTCTCGCTCGCTTGCTCACTCGCTCTCTCATTCTCACTCGCTCTCTCATTCTTTCTCACTCGCTCTCTTTCTCGCTTGCTCTCTTTCTCACTCGCTCTCTCTTTCTCGCTCACGCTGTCTTGCTCGCTCTCTCTTTCTCGATCGCTCTCTATTCCTCATTCGCTCTCTCTTCCTCGTTCGCTCTCTCTTTCTCACTCGCTCTCTCTTTCTCGCTCGCTCTCTCGCTCACTCTTTCTCGCTCGCTCTCTCTTTCTCGCTCGCTCTCTCTCGCTCGCTCTCTCTTTCTCGCTCGCTCTCTCTTTCTCACTCGCTCTCTCTTTCTCACTCGCTCTCTCGCTCACTCTTTCTCGCTCACTCACTCTCTCACTCACACTCTTTCTCGCTCGCTGTCTCTTTCTCACTCGCTCACTCTCTCTTGCTCTCTCTTTCTCTCGTTCGCTCTCTCTTTCTCTCGCTCGCTCTCTTTCTCTCGCTCGAGCTCTCTTTCTCTCGTGCTCTCTCTATTTCTCTCGCACTCTCTTTCTATTGACCGCACTCTCTCTCTTTCTCTTGCTCGCACTCTCTCTCGCTCACACTCTCGCTTGCACTCTCTCTCACTCCCTCTCTCGCTCGCACTCTCTCTCGCTCACACACTCTCTCGCTCGCACACTCTCTTGCTCGCACACTCTCTCGCTCGCACACTCTCTCGCTCGCACACTCTCTCGCTCGCACACTCTCTCGCTCGCACACTCTCTCGCTCGCACACTCTCTCGCTCGCACACTCTCTCGCTCGCACTCTCTCTCTGGCAGTCTCTCTGGCTCGCACTCTCTCTCGCTGACACTCTCTCTCGCTCGCACTCTCTCTCTCTCGCTGTCTCTCTCGCTCGCACTCTCTCTCTCGCACTCTCTCTCGCTCGCACTCTCTCTCGCTCGTACTCTCTCGCTCGTACTCTCTCGCTCGCACTCTCTCTCGCTCGCACTCTCTCTCTCGCTCGCACTGTCTCTCTCTCGCTGTCTCTCTCGCTCGCACTCTCTCTCTCGCACTCTCTCTCGCTCGCACTTTCTCTCGCTCGTACTCTCTCCCTCTCGTACTCTCTCTCGCTCGCACTCTCTCTCGCTCGCACTCTCTCTCGCTCGCACTCTCTCTCACTCGCACTCTCTCTCGCTCGCACTCTCTCTCGCTCGCACCCTTTCTCCCTCGCACTCTCTCTCGTCGCACCCTTTCTCGCTCGCACTCTCGCTCGCACTCTCTCTCACTCGCACTCTCTCTGGCACTCTCTCTCGCTCGCACCCTTTCTCGCTCGCACTCACTCTCGCTCGCATTCTCTCTCGCTCACATTCTCTCTCGCTCGCACTCTCTCTCGCTCGCATTCTCTCTCGCTCGCACTCTCTCTCGCTCGCACTCTCTCTCGCTCGCACTCTCTCTCGCTCGCACCCTCTCTCGCTCGCACTCTCTCTCGCTCGCACTCTCTCTCGCTCGCACTCTCTCTCGCTCGCACTCTATCTCTCTCGCACTCTCGCTCACTCTCTCTCGCTCGCACTCTCTCTCGCTCGCACTCTCTCTCGCTCGCACTCTCTCTCGCTCGCACTCTCTCTCGCTCGCACTCTCTCTCGCTCGCACTCTCTCTCGCTCGCACTCTCTCTCACTCGCACTCTCTCTCTCGCAGTCTCTCTCACTCGCACTCTCTCTCTCTCGCACTCTTTCTAGCTCGCTCGCTCTCACTCGCTCTATCGCTCTCTCGCTCGCTCTCCCTCTCTCGCTTGCTCTTGCTCGCATGCTCTCTCGCTCACACTCTTTCTTGCTCACCCTCTCTTGCACGCTCTCTCGCTCACTCTTTCTCGATCTCTTTCTTGCTCACTCTCTCGTTCTCGCTCACTCTCTTGTTCTCGCTGGCGCTCTCTTTCTTGCACGCTCTCTTTCTATCACTCTCACTCTCTCGCTCGCTCTCTATTTCTCTCGCTCGTTCTCTATTTCTCTTGCTCGCTCTCTTTCTCTTGCTCGCTCTCTATTTCTCTCGTGCGCTCTCTATTTCTCTCGCTCACTCTCTTTCTCTCACTTGCTCTTTCTCTCACTCGCACTCTCTCGCTCGCACTCTCTTGCTCGCACTTTCTCGCTCGCACTCTCTTGCTCGCACTCTTTCTCGCTCACTCTCTATTGCTCGCTCTCTACCTCTCGATTGCTCTCTCTTTCTCTCGCTCGCCGTCTCTTTCTCTCGCACACTCTCTCTTTCTCTCACACTCTCTCTCTTTCTCTCACACTCTCTCTCTTTCTCTTGCTCACACTTTCTCGCTCGCACTCTCGCATGCACTCTCTCTCGCTCGCACTTTATCTCACTCGCACTCTTTCTCACTCGCACTCTGTCTCTCGCACTCTCTCTCACTCGGACTCTCGTTCGCACTCTCTCTCGCTCGCAATCTCTCTCGCTCGCACTCTCTCTCGCTTGCACTCTCTCTCGCTTGCATTCTCTCTCGCTTACACTCTCTCTCGCTCGCACACTCTCTTGCTCGCACTCTCTCTCGCTCGCACTCTCGCTCGCTCTCTCTTGGTTCGCAATCTTTCTTGATCGGTCTCGCTCGCTTTATCACTCTCTCACTCACTCTATCGCTCTGTCGCTCGCTCTATCGCTCTCTCGCTCACTCTTTCTCTCTTGCTCACTCTTTCTCTTTCATTCACTCTCTTGCTCGCTCTACCTCTCGCTACTTCTCTCTCTCTTGCTCTGTTTTTCTCTCTCACTCTCTCTCATTCGCTCTCTCTTTCTTGCTCGCTCTCTCTTGCTGGCACTGTCTTTCTCGCTCGCTCTCTCTAGCTCGCACTCTTTCTCGCTCGTTCTCTCTTTGTTGCTATCTCTTACTCACTCTCTCTTGCTTGCTTGCTCTTTCTCGCTTGCTCTTTCTCGCTCGCACTCTTGCTCGCTCTCTCTTTCTCACTCGCTCTCTCTCTCTCGCTCGTTCTCGCTCGCTCACTCTCTCGCTCTCTCTCGCTTGCTCTCTCTCGCTCGCTCGCTCTCTCGCTCACTCTCTCTCGCTGTCTCACTCACTCACTCTCGCTCTCTCTCGCTTGCTCTCTCTTTCTCGCTCACTCTCGCTCGCTCTCTCTTTCTTGCTCGCTCTCTCTTTATTGCTTGCTCTCCCTTTCTCACTCACTGTCCCTTTCTCGCTCGCTCTCTCTTTCTCGCTCACTGTCTCTTTCTCAACGGCTCTCTTGCTCACTCTCTCTCTCGCTCTCTCTCACTCTCTCGATCTTTCTCTCTCCCTCTCTCTTGCTCTCTCTCCCTCTCTCGCGATCGCACTCTTGCGCTCGCATTCAATTGCTCACTCTCTCTCGCTCTCTCTCTCCCGCTCACTCTCTCTCTTGCACTCTTTCTCGCCTGTGCTCTCTTTCTCACTCTCTCTTTCTCGCTCGCTCTCTCTTTCTCGCTCGCTCTCTCTTGTTCGCACTCTTTCTTGCTCTCTCTCTATTTCTCTCACTTGCTCTGTCTCTCACTCGCTCTCTTTCACAACCTCGCTCTCTTGCTCGCTCACACTGTCTTGCTCGGACTCTGTCTCTCGCTCTCTCGCTCGCTCGCTCTCTCTCTCTCGCTCACTCTCTCTCTCGCTTGCTCTCTCTAGCTCGCTCTCTTTCTCTCTCGCTCTCTTTCTCGTGGGCTCGCTCTCTCTCGCTCGCTCTCTCTTTCTCACTCGCTCCCCCTTTCTCGTTTGTGCTTGCTTCGTCTCGCTCGCTCTCTTTCTCGCTCACTCTCACTCGCTATCTCTTTCTTGCTTGCTCTCCCGTTCTCGCTCACTGTCCCTTTCTCGCTCGCTCTCTCTTTCTCGCTCACTGTCTCTTTCTCACCGGCTCTCTTGCTCGCTCTCTCTCTCTCTTGCTCTCTCTCACTCTCTCGATCTTTCTCTCTCCCTCTCACTCTTGCTCTCTCTCCCTCTCTCTCGCTCGCACTCTTGCACTCGCACTCACTCGCTCGCTCTCTCTCGCTCACTATCTCGCTTGCTCGCTCTCTCTCGTACTCTTTCTCGCTCACTCTTTCCCAGTCTCACTTTCTTGCTTGCTGTCTCTTGCTCGCACTCTTCCTCGCTCTCTCGATTTCTCTCGCTTGCTCTGTCTCTCGCTCACAGTCTCTCACTCGATTGCTCTCTCGCTCGCTCCCACTCTCTCGCTCGGTCTCTCTCTCTCTCGCTTGCTTTTGCTCACTTGCTCTCTCGCTCGCACTCTTTCTCACTCACCCTCTCTCTTGCTGTCTCTCGCTCGCTGTCTCACTCGCTCTCTTGCTTGCTCTCTCGCTCGCTCTTGCTCTCTCTTTCTCGCTCTCTCTTTCTTTCTCGCTCTTTCTTGCTCACTCTCGCTCGCTCACTACTCGCTCGCTCTATCTTGCTTGCTCTCTCGCACTCTCTCTCTCGTTCACACTCTTTCTCCCTTGCTCTCTCTTGCTCGCTCTCACTCACTCGCACTCTCTCTCTCTTTCTCGCTTGCTCTCTTTCTCACTTGCTCTCTTTCTCACTTGCTCTCTCTTTCTCGCTCACCCTTTCTCGCTCGCTCTCTTTCTCGCTCGCTCTCTTTCTCGCTCGCTGTCACTCGCTCACACTCGATCGCTCTTTCTTTCTCGGTCGCTCGCTCTCTTTATTGCTCGCTCTCTCTTTCTCACTCGTTCTCTCTTTCTGGCTCGCTCTCTCATTCTCGCTCGCTCTCTCTTTCTCGCTTGCTCTCTCTTTCTCGCTTGTTCTCTCTCGCTTGTTCTCTCTTTCTTGCTCGTTCTCTCTTTCTCGCTGGTTCTCTTTCTCACTCGCGCTCTCGCGCGCTCTCGTTCACTCGCTCTCTTTCTCACTCTCTCTCTTTCTCATTCGTGCACTCTTTCTCGTGGGCTTGCTCTCTCCTACTTGCTTGCTCTTTCTCGCTCGTTCTCTCTCACTCGCTCTTTCTCACTCGCTCTCTCTTACGTGCTCGCTCCCTTTTTCTCGCTCACTTTCTCTATCTCGCTCGCACTCTCTTTCTCGCTCGCTCTCTTGCTCGCTATCTCTCTCGCTCGCTCTCTCTCGCTCTGTCTCTCGCTCTCTCGCTCGCTGTCTCTCTCGCTCGCTGTCTCTTTCTCGCTCACTGTCTCTTTCTCGCTTGCTGTCTCTTTCTTGCTCACTCTTTCCCGCTCTCACTTTCTTGCTCGCTCTCTCTTGCTTGCACTCTTTCTCACTCTCTCTCTATTTCTCTCACTTGCTCTCTCGCTCGCTCCCACTCTCTCGCTCAGTCTCTCTCTCTCTCGCTTGCTTATGCTCACTTGCTCTCTCGCTCGCACTCTTTCTTGCTCACCCTCTCTCTCGCTGTCTCTCGCTCGCTGTCTTGCTTGCTCTTTCACTTGCTCTCTCACTCTCTCTCGCTTGGTCTCTCGCTTGCTCGCTCTCTCTCTCGCTCGTTCTCTCACTCTCTCGCTCGCTGTCTCTTTCTCGTTCGCTGTCTCTTTCTCACTCGCTGTCTCTTTCTCACTCGCTGTCTCTTTCTCGCTCGTTGTCTCATTCTCGCTCGCTGTCTCTTTCTCGCTCGCTCTCTTTCTTGCTAGCTCTCCCTTGCTCGCTAGCTCTCTCATTCTCGCTCGCTCTCTCATTCTTGCTCGCTCTCTTTCTTGCTCGCTCTTTCTCGCTAGCTCTCTTTCTCGCTAGCTCTCTTTCTCGCTAGCTCTCTTTCTCGCTAGCTCTCTTTCTCGCTCGCTCGCTCTTGCTCATTCGCTCTGTCTTGCTCGCTCTCTCTTTCTCGCTCACGCTGTCTGGCTCGCTCTCTCTTTCTCGCTCTCTCTCTCGCTCGCTCACTCTCTCACTCACTCTTTCTTGCTCACTCACTCACTCAGTCGCACACTTTCTCGCTTGCTGTCTCTTGCTCGCTGTCTCTTTCTTGCTCGCTGTCTCTTTCTCGCTCGCTCTCGCTCACTCGCTCTCTCTCTCTCGATCACTTGCTCTCTTTCTCGCTCACTCTCGCTCGCTCGCACTCTCGCTCACTCTCTTTCTCTCGTTCACTCTCTCTCTCGCTCACTCTCTTTCTCTCGCTCACGCTCTCTTTCTCTCACACTCTCTCTCTTTCTCTCGCTCGCGCTCGCACTCTCTCTCGCTTGCACTCTCACTCGCTCGCACTCTCTCTCGCTCGCACTCTCTCTCGCTCGCACTCTCTCTCGCTCGCACTCTCTCTCGCTCGCACTCTCTCTCGCTCGCACTCTCTCTCGCTCGCACTCTCTCTCGCTCGCACTCTCTCTCGCTCGCACTCTCTCTCGCTCGCACTCTCTCTCTCTCGCACTCTCTCTCTCTCACACTCTCTCTCGCTCGCACTCTCTCGCTCGCTGTCTCTTTCTCACTCACTGTCTCTTTCTCGCTCGCTGTCTCTTTCTCGCTCACTGTCTCTTTCTCACTCGTGCTCTCTTTCTCTCACACTCTCTCTCTTTCTCTCGCACTCTCTCTTTCTCTCGCTCGCACTCGCTCTTGCTCGCACTCTCTCTCGCTCGCACTCTCTCTCGCTCGCACTCTCTCTCACTCGCACTCTCTCTCGCTCGCACTCTCTCTCACTCGCACTCTCGCTCGCACTCTCTCTCGCTCGCACTCTCTCTCGCTCGCACTCTCTCGCTCGCTGTCTCTCTCGCTCGCTCCCTCTTGCTCACAATCTTCCTCGCTCTCTCTCTATTTCTCTCGCTCACTCTCTCGCTCACTCTATCGCTCTCTCGCTCGCTCTATCGCTCTCTCGCTCGTTCTATCGCTCTCACGCTCGCTCTCCCCTCTCTCGATTGCTCTTGCTCGATTGCTCCCTCGCTCACACACTTTCTTACTCAACCTCTCTCGCATGCTCTCTCGCTCGCTCTTTCTCGCTCGCTTTCTCGCTCGCTCTCTCGTTCTCACTCGCTCTTTCTTTCTTGCTCGCTCTCTCATGCTCGCTCTGTCTTTCTCACTCGCTCTCGCACTCTCTCTCTCTTGCTCGCTCTCCCTTGCTCACTATCGCTCTCACTCTCTCACTCGATCTCTATTTCTTTCACTCGATCTCTATTTCTCTCGCTCACTCTCTATTTCTCTCGCTCACTCTCTATTTCTCTCGCTCGCTCACTCTCTCGCTCGCTCTCCCTTTCTTGCTCGCTCTCTCTTTCTCGCTCGCTGTCCCTTTCTCGCTCGCTGTCCCTTTCTCGCTCTCTCTCACTCTCTCGCTCTTTCTCTCTCCCTCTCTCTCGCTCGCACTCACTCACTCACTCTCTCTTGCTCTCTCTCGCTCTCTCTCTCCCGCTTGCTCTCTCTCTTGCACTCTTTCTCGCACTCTTTCTCGCTCATTCTCACTTTCTCACTCTCTCTTTCTCACTCGCTCTCTCTTTCTCGCTCTCTCTTTCTTTCTCTCACACTCTTTCTTGCTCTCTCTTTCTCTCACTCGCTCACTCTCTCTTTCACTCTTTCTCGCTCACTCTTTCCCACTCTCTCTCTATTTCTCTCACTTGCTCTGTCTCTCGCTCGCTCTCTCTCACTCGCTCGCTCTCTTGCTCGCTCACACTCTCTCGTTCAGTCTCTCTCTCTCTCTCGCACACTCTCCGTCGCACGCGCGGTCATTCTTGCTCGCTCGCTCTTTGTCTCTCGCTCGCGCTCTCTCTCTAACTCGTTCTCTTGCTCGCTCTCTCTTTCTTGCTCACTGTCTCTTGCTCTCTCTCTCTCGCTCGCTCTCGTTCTCTCGCTCGCTCTCTCTCTCTCATTTGCTTGCTCTCTCTCGCTCGCACGCTCTCTCTCTCACTGGCTCTCTCACTCACACTGTTTCTCGTGCTCTCTTTCTCTCGCTCGTTTGCTCTCTCACACTCTTTCTCGCTCGCTCTCTTTCACTCGCTCTCTCACTCTCTCTCACTCTCTCAAATGCTCTCGCTCACTCTCTCACTCTCTTTCGCTCACTCGCACTCTTTCTCGCTCGCACTCCGTCGCATGCTCGGTCTTTCTCGCTCGCTTGCTCTTTGTCTCTTGCTCGCTCGCTCTCTCTCTAAACTTGTTCTCTTGCTCGCTCTCTCTTTCTTGCTCGCTCTCTCTTGCTCGCTCGCTCAGTCTCGCTCTCTCGCTCGCTCTCTCTCGCTCGGTCGCTCTTGCTCGGTCGCTCTCGTTCGCTTACTCTCTCTCGCTCGCACTCTCTCTCTCTCTGGCTCTCTTGCTCACACTCTTTCTCGTGCTCTCTTTCGCTCACTCATTCGCTCTCTCACACTCTTTCTCGCTCACTCTCTTTCGCTCACGCTCTCGCTCTCTCGCTTGCTTTTTGTCTCTCACTCTCACTCACTCTCTCACTCACTCGCTTGCAAACTTTTTGCTCTCTCTTTCTCGCTCTCTCTCTCTTTCTTGCTCGCTCTCTTGCTTGCTCGCTCTCTCTTGCTCACTCTTTCTCGCTCGGTCTTTTTTCTCACTCGCTCTCTCTTTCTCGCTTGTGCTCTCCCCGCTCGCTCTCTCTTGCTTGCTCTCTACCACTCGCTCTATCTTGCTCACTCATGCTCGCTCTCTCTCGCTCGAACTCTTTCTCGCTCGCTCGCACTCTCACTCTCTTTCCCGCTCGCTCTCTCTTTCTCACTCGATTCCTCTTTCTCGCTTGCTCTTTCTCGCTTGCTCTTTCTCACTCCCGCTTTTTCATTCTCGCTCACTCTCTTTCTCGCTCGCTCACTCTCCGTCGCATGCTCAGTCTTTCTTGCTCACTTGCTCTTTGTCTTTCGCTCGCTCTCTCTCTAACTCATTCTCTTGCTCGCTCTCTTTCTTGCTCACTCTCTCTTTCTTGCTCGCTCTCTCTCTTGCTCGCTCTCTCTTGCTTGCTCTCTCGCTCGCTCTCTCTCGCTCGGTCACTCTCGCTCAGTCTCTCTCGTTTGCTTGCTCTCTCTCGCTCGCACTCTCTCTCACTGGCTCTCTCGCTCACACTCTTTCTTGTGCTCTCTTTCTCTCGCTCGTTCGCTCTCTCACACTCTTTCTCGCTCGCTCTCTTTCGCTCGCTTTCTCACTCTCTCGCTCGCGCTGACTCTCTCACATGGTCTCGCTCACTCGCTCGCTCTCTTTCACTCACTCGCACTCTTTCTCGCTCGCACTCCGTCGCATGCTTGGTCTTTCTTGCTCGCTTGCTCTTTGTCTCTCGCTCGCTCGCTCTCTCTCTAAACTCGTTCTCTTGCTCGCTCTCTCTTTCTTGCTTGCTCTCTCTCTTGCTTGCTCGCTCAGTCTCGCTCTCTCGCTCGCTCTCTCTCGCTCGGTCACTCTCGCTCGGTCGCTCTCGTTCGCTTACTCTCTCTCGCTCGCACTCTCTCTCTCTCTGGCTCTCTTGCTCACACTCTTTCTCGTGCTCTCTTTCTCTCACTCGTTCGCTCTCTCACACGCTTTCTCGCTCACTTTCTTTCGCTCACGCTCTCACTCTCTCGCATGCTCTCGCTCTCTCGCTTGCTCTCTCGCTCTCTCACTCGCTCTCCATCGCATGCTCGGTCTTACTCGCTCGTTTGCTCTTTGTCTCTCGCTCGCTCTCTCTCTCTCTAACTCGTTCTCTTGCTTGCTCTCTCACTCGCTCTCTCTTTCTCGCTCGTGCTCTCTCGGTCACTCTCTCTTGCTTGCTCTCTACCGCTCGCTCGCTCTATCTTGCTCGCTCGTGCTCACTCTCTCTTGCTCACTGTTTCTCACTCGCTGGCACTCTCACTCTCTTTCTCGCTCGCTCTCTCTTTCTCGCTCGATTCCTCTTTCTCGCTTGCTCTTTCTCGCTCTCGCTTTTTCATTCTCGCTCGATTCCTCTTTCTCGCTCGCTCTCTTTCTCGCTTGCTCTATTGCTCGCTCTCTTTCTCATTCGCTCTCTTTCTGGATCGCTCTCTATCTCGCTCGCTCTTTCTCGCTCGCTCTCTTTCTCGCTCACTGTCTCTTTCTCGCTCGCTGTCTCTTTCTCGATCGCTCTCTATCTCGCTCACTCTTTCTCGCTCGCTCTCTTTCTCGCTCACTCTCTTTCTCGCTCGCTGTCTCTTTCTCGCTCGCTGTCTCTTTCTCGCTCGCTGTCTCTTGATCGCTCTCTTTCTCACGTGCTCGCTCTCTTTCTCGCTCGCTCTGTCTTGCTCTCTTTCTCTCTCGCTGTCTCTCTCTCACCCGCTCTCTCTTTCTCGCTCGCTCTCTTTCTCACTCGCTCGCTCTCTCTTTCCTTGCTCACTCTCTCTTTCTCGCTCGTTCTCTCTTTCTTGCTCATTCTCTCTTCCTTGCTCGTTCTCTCTTTCTCGCTCGTTCTCTCTTTCTCGCTCATTCTCTTCCTCGCTCATGCTCTCCCGTGCTCTCGCTCTGTCGCTCTCTTCCTCGCTCTCTTGCTCTCTCTCGCTCGCACTCTCACTCACTCTCTCTCTCACTCTCTTTCTCGCTCGCTTACTCTCTCTTTCTCTCTCGCTCACTCTCTCTTTCTCGCACGTGCACTTTTTCTCATGGGCTCGCTCTCTAATACTTGCTCGCTCTTTGTTGCTCGTTCTCTCTCGCTCGCTCTTTCTCGCTCGCTCTCTCTTGCTTGCTCGCTCTCTCTTTCTCACTCACTCTCTTTCTCGCTCGCTCTCTTTCTCGCTCACTCTCTCTTTCTAGCTCACTCTCTCACTCGCACTCTCTCTCGCACACTCTCTCTCGCTCACTGTCTCCCTCGCTCGCTCTCTCGCTCACTCGCTCTCTCATTCGCACTTACTCTCTCTCTCACTCTGTCGCTCGCTGTCTCTTTCTCGCTCGCTGTCTCTTTCTCGCTCGCTGTCTCTTTCTCGCTCGCTGTCCCTTTCTCGCTCGCTTTCTCTTTCTCACTCGCTGTTTCTTTCTCGCTCGCTGTCTCTTTCTCGCTCGCTGTCTCTATCTCGCTTGCTGTCTCTTTCTCGCTCACTGTCTCTCGCTTGCTCTCTCTCTCGATCGCTCGCTCTTTCTCGCTCGCTCTCTCTCGCTCACTCTTTCTCTCTCGCTCTCTCTTGCTCGCTCGCTCAATCCCTCATTCTCACTCGCTTTCTCATTCTTTCTCGCTTGCTCTTTCTCGTTCGCGCTCTCTTTCTCGCTCGCTCTTTCTTTCACGCTCGCTCTCTCTTTCTCGCTCGCTCTCTGTCTTGCTCGCTCTCTTGCTCACTCACTCTCGCTCACTTGCTCTCTCACTCGCTCTTTCTCACTCGCTCAGTCGCTCACTCTCTTGCTCGCTGTCTCTATCTCACTTGCTGTCTCTTTCTTGCTTGCTGTCTCTCGCTCGCTCTCTCGATCGCTCGCTCTCTCTAGCTCGCTCTCGCTCGCTCTTTCTCGCTCGCTTGCTCGCTCGCACTCTCATTCTCACTCGCTCTCTCATTCTTGCATGTTCTCTTTCTCGCTTGCTCTTTCTCGCTCGCTCTCTTTCTCGCTCGCTCTCTTTCTCGCTCTCTCTCGCTCATGCTGTCTTGCTCGCTCTCTCTCGCTCGCTCTCTCTCGCTCGCTTGCTTGCTCACTCGCTCTCATTCTCACTCCCTCTCTCATTCTTGCTCGGTCTCTTTCTCGCTCGCTCTTTCTCACTCGCTCTCTTTCTCGCTCGCTCTCTTCCTCGCTCGCTCTTGCTTGTTCGCGCTCTCTTTCTCGCTCTCTCTCGCTCATGCTGTCTTGCTCACTCTCTCTTTCTTGTTCGATCTCTCTTCCTCGTTTGCTCTCTCTTCCTCGTTCGCTCTCTCTTCCTCGTTCGCTCTCTCTTTCTCGCTTGCTCTCTCTTACTCACTTGCTCATTCTTTCTCGCTCTCTCTCTCGCTCGCTCTTTCTCGCTCACTCACTCACTCGCACTCTTTCTTGCTCGCTGTCTCTTTCTCGCTCGCTCTTGCTCACTCACTCTCTCTCTCGCTCACTCTCTCTCTCGCTTGCTCACTCTCATTCACTCTCTGTCGCTCTCTCTCGCTCGCTCGCTCTCTCACTCGCTCTCTCTCTCTTGCTAGCTCTCTCTCTCGCTCGCTCTCTCTCGCTTGCTTTCTCTCGCTCGCTCTCTCGCTCGCTCTCTCTCGCTCGCACTCTCTCGCTCGCTCTCTCTCGCTCGCTCTCTCGCTCGCTCGTTCTCTCACTCATTCTCTTGCTCGCTCTCTCGCTCATTCGCTCTCGCTCGCTCTCATCTCGCTCGCTCTTGCTCGCTCGCTCGCTCTCTTTCTCTTGCCCTCTCTTTCTCGTGGGCTCGCTCTCTCTCGCTCACTCTCTCTTTCTCGCTCGCTCTCTCGCTCACTCTCTCTCGCTCGCTCTCTCGCTCACTCTCTCGCTTGCTCTCTCTTTCTTGCTCGCTCTCTCTCTCGCTCACTCTCGCTCGCTCACTCTCTCTTTCTTGCTCTCTCTCTCTCTCGCTCACTCTCTCTTTCTCGATCGCTCTCTCTCTCACTCACTCTCTCTCGCTCGCTCACTCTCTTTCTTGCTCGGCCTCTCTTTATTGCTCGCTCTCTCTTTCTCGCTCACTGTCTCTTTCTCACTGGCTCTCTCTTTCTCGCTCACTGTCTCTTTCTCTCTCCCCCTCTCTCTTGCTCTCTCTCCCTCTCTCTCACTTGCACTCTTTCGCTCGCACTCACTCGTTCGCTCTCTCTCGCTCTCTCTCTCGCTCGCTCTCTCGCTAACTCTCTCTCTTGCACTCTTTCTCGCTCATGCTCTCTTTCTCACTCGCTCTCTCTTTCTCGCTCGCTCACTCTTTCTCTCGCAATCTTTCCTGCTCTCTCTTTCTCTCGCTCGCACTCTCTCACTTGCTCACTCTCTCTCGCACTCTTTCTCGCTCACTCTTTCCCGCTCTCATTTTCCTGCTCGCTCTCTCTTTCTCGCACTCTTTCTCACTCTCTCTCTGTTTCTCTCGCTTGCTCTGTCTCTCGCTCGCTCTCTCTCACTCGGTCGCTCTCTCGCTCGCTCGCACTCTCTCTCTCTCTCTCACTCGCTCGCACTCTTTCTCGCTCACCCTCTCTCTCACTCTCTCTCGCTCTCTCTCGCTCTCTCTCGCTCTCTCTCGCTCACTCTCTCTTGCTCCCTGGCTCTCACTCGCTCGCTCTTGCTCGCTCGGTCTCTTGCTTGCTCTCTCTTTCTCGCTCTCTCTTCCTTTCTCGCTCTCTCCTTCTTGCTCGTCCTCTTTCTTTCTCACTCTCTCTTTCTTTCTCACTCTCTGTTTCTCGCTCGCACTCTCTCGCCTCTCTCTCTCGCTTGGTCTCTCTCTCGCACTCTTTCTCACTCGCTCTCGCTCGCTTGCTTGCTCACTCACTCTCTCATTCTCACTCACTCTCTCATTCTTGCTCGCTTGCTCTCTTTCTCGCTCACTCTTTCTCACTCGCTCTCTTTCTTGCTCGCTCTCTTCCTCGCTCGCTCTTGCTCGTTCACACTCTCTTTCTCGCTCTCTCTCGCTCATGCTGTCTTGCTCGCTCTCTCTTTCTCGTTCGATCTCTCTTCCTCGTTTGCTCTCTCTTTCTCGCTCGCTCTATCGTTCGCTCTTTCTCGCTCACTCACTCTCTCACTCACACTCTTTCTCGCTCACTTTCTCTTTCTCGCTCGCTGTCTCTTTCTTGCTCGCTGTCTCTTTCTCGCTCGCTCTTTCTTGCTCACTCACTCTCTCACTCACACTCTTTCTCGCTCGCTTTATCTTTCTCACTCACTGTCCCTTTCTCTCTCCCCCTCTCTCTTGCTCTCTCTCCCTCTCTCTCACTCGCACTCTTTCGCTCGCGCTCACTCGTTCGCTCTCTCTCGCTCTCTCTCTCGCTTGCTCTCTCGCTCGCTCTCTCTCTTGCACTCTTTCTCGCTCATGCTCTCTTTCTCACTCGCTCTCTCTTTCTCGCTCACTCACTCTTTCTCTCGCAATCTTTCTTGCTCTCTCTTTCTCTCGCTCGCACTCTCTCACTTGCTCACTCTCTCTCGCACTCTTTCTCGCTCACTCTTTCCCGCTCTCATTTTCCTGCTCGCTCTCTCTTGCTCGCACTCTTTCTCACTCTCTCTCTGTTTCTCTCGCTTGCTCTGTCTCTCGCTTGCTCTCTCTCACTCGGTCGCTCTCTCGCTCACTCGCACTCTCGCTCGGACTCTCTCTCTCTCTTTCGCTCTTGCTCTTTCGCTCGCACTCTTTCTTGCTCATCCTCTCTCTCGCTCTCTCTTGCTCTCTCTCATTCTCTCTTGCTCTCTCTCGCTCACTCTCTCTTGCTCCCTGGCTCTCACTCGCTCGCTCTTGCTCGCTCGCTCAGTCTCTTTCTTTCTCTCTATTTCTTGCTCTTTCTTTCTCACTCTCTCCTTCTTGCTCACCCTCTCTTTCTTGCTCACTCTCTCTTTCTCACTCTCTGTTTCTCGCTCGCGCTCTCTCACCTCTCCCTCTCGCTTGGTCTCTCTCTTGCACTCTTTCTTGCACTCTTTCTCGCTCGTGCTCTCTTTCTTACTCTCTCTTTCTCGCTCGCTCTCTCTTTCTCACTCGCTCTCTCTCTCTCGCTCACTCTCTCTCTCTCTGGCAATCTTTCTTGCTCTCTCTTTCTCTCGCTCGCACTCTCTCGCTCTCTCTTGCACTCTTTCTTGCTCACTCTTTCCCGCTCTCACTTTCCTGCTCACTCTCTCTTGCTCGCACTCTTTCTCACTCTCTCTCTATTTCTCTCACTTGCTCTGTCTCTCGCTCGCTCTCTCTCACTTGCTCACTCTCTTGCTCGCTCGCACTCTCTTGCTCACTCTCTCTCACTCTTGCTAGCTCGCTCGCACTCTTTCTTGCTCACCCTCTCTCTTGCTCTCTCGCTCGCTCTCGCTCGCTCTCTCTCGCTCGCTCTTGCTCGCTCTCTCTCGCTCTCTCTCGCTCGCTCTCTCTTGAAAAGAGTGCGAGCGAGAAAGAGCAAGTGAGTAAGAGTGAGTGACAAAGAGAGAACAAGCGAGAAAGAGTGTGAGCTAGAGATAGTGCAAGTGAGAGAGTGCAAGCGAGAGATAGTACAAGTGAGAGAGAGTGTGAGCAAGAGTGTGAGTGAGAGAGAGTGCAAAGGAGAGATAGTGCAAGCGTGAGAGAGTGCCAGAGAGAGAGAGTGCCAGAGAGAGAGAGTGCCAGAGAGAGAGAGAGTGCCAGAGAGAGAGAGTGCAAGCAAAAGAGAGTGCGAGCGAGAGTGTGAGAGAGTGCGTGAGAGAGAGTGCGAGCAAGAGAGAGTGCGAGCAAGAGAAATAGAGAGCGAGCGTGAGCAAGCGCGAGAGTGAGCAATAAAGTGAGAGCGAGTGAGAGAGAGAGAGAACCAGAAAGAGAGAGTGAGAAAGGGAGAGTGAGCAAGAAAGAGAGAACGAGCAAGCAAGAGAGTGAACGAGAAAGTGAGAATGAGCGAGCAAGAAAGAGCGAGCGAGAGTGAGCGAGCAAGCGAGAAAGAGAGAGCAAGCGAGAATGAGAGAGCGAGCAAGAGAGAGAGAGCGAGACAGAGAGAGCGAGCGAGTATGAGAGAGCGAGCGAGAAAGAGTGAGCGAGAGAGAGAGCGCGAGCGAGAAAGAGAGCGCGAGCGAGAAAGCGAGCGCGAGCGAGAAAGGGAGCGCGAGCGAGAAAGGGAGCGCGAGCGAGAAAGGGAGCACGAGCGAGAAAGGGAGCGCGAGCGAGAAAGAGAGCGAGTGAGTAAGAGAGAGCGAGAAAGAGAGAGCGACCGAGTGAGAAAGAGAGAGCGAGCGAGCAAGAGAGAGAGCGAGTGAGAGAGAGATGGCAAGAGAGCGAGCGAGAGAGAGATGGCGAGTGAGAAAGAGTGTGAGCGAGTGAGCAAGTGAGAGAGGGAAAGTGAGTGAGAGAGGGCGAGTGAGAGAGCGAGCGAGAGAGAGCAAGCGAGAAAGAGAGCGAGTGAGAAAGAGAGACCGAGTAGGAGCGAGCGAGAAAGAGAGAGCGAGAAGAGTGCGAGCAAGAAAGAGCAAGCGAGTAATAGTGAGCGACAAAGAGAGAACAAGAAAGAAAGAGTGTGAGCTAGAGAGAGTGAGCAAGAAAGAGAGCACGAGCCAGAGAGAGCACGCGAGATAGAGAGCGGACAAGAGAGAGTGATCGAGAGAGAAAGAGAAATCAAGGTAGAAATAGTGCAAGTGAGCGAGAGAGAGCAGGCAAGAGCGAGTGAGAGAGAGCGTGCGAGCGAGAGCGAGAGAGAGTGAGCAAGAGAGCGAGCGAGAGAGTGAGTGAGAGAGAGCAAGCGAGAGCGAGCGAGCGCTAGTGAGCGAGCAAGAGTGAGCGAGAGAGCGAGTGAGAGTGATAGATAGAGAGCGAGCGAGAAAGAGCGAGCGAGAAATAGAGAGCGAGAAAGAGAGAGCGAGAAAGAGAGCAAGAAAGAGAGCGGATGAGAACAAAAGAGCGAGCGAGAACAAGAGAGCAAGTGAGAACGAGAGAGCAAGCAAGAACGAGAGAGCGAGCGAGTGAGAGCGAGCGAGTGAGAGCCAGCGAGAGCAAGTGAGAGAGAGCAAGCAAGAGTGAGCGTGCGAGAGAGAACGTGTGAGAGTGAGCGAGAGAGCGAGTGAGAGAGTGAGAGTGATAGAGAGCGAGCGAGAAAGAGCGAGCGAGAAATAGAGAGTGAGAAAGAGAGCAAGCGAGAACAAGAGAGCAAGTGAGAACGAGAGAGCCAGCGAGAACAAGAGAGCCAGCGAGAATGAGAGAGCGAGCGAGAATGAGAGAGCAAGCGAGAAAGAGAGCAAGTGAGAAAGAGAGCAAGCAAGAAAGAGAGAGCGAGTGAGAGTGAGCAAGAAAGAGAGCGAGCGAGAGAGTGCGAGTGAGAGAGAGCAAGCAAGAGAGAGCGAGGGAGAAAGAGTGCATGCGAGAGGGAGAGAGTGCGAAAGAAAGCGAGAGAGTGCGAGAGACAGTGCGAGAGAAAGAGAGAGTGTGAGAGAAAGAGAGAGTGTGAGAGAAAGAGAGAGTGCGATAGAAAGAGAGAGCGAGCGACAGAAAGAGAGAGTGAGCGAGAAAGAGAGAGCGAGAAAGAGAGAGCGAGCGAGAACGAGAGTGAGCGAGAAAGAGAGCGAAAAAGAGAGAGCGAGCGAGACAGAGAGAGCGAGCAAGTATGAGAGAGCGAGTGAGAAAGAGTGAGCGAGAGAGCGAGTGAGAGCGATAGAGAGCGAGCGAGAAAGAGAGTGAGAAAGAGAGAGCGAGAAAGAGAGCAAGAAAGAGAGAGCGGGTGAGAAAAGAGCGAGCGAGAACGAGAGAGCGAGTGAGAACGAGAGAGCGAGCAAGAACGAGAGAGCGAGCGAGTGAGAGCGAGCGAGTGAGAGCGAGCGAGAGCAAGCGAGAGAGAGCAAGCGAGAGTGAGCGTGCGAGAGAGAACGTGTGAGAGTGAGCAAGAGAGCGAGTGAGAGAGTGAGAGTGATAGAGAGCGAGCGAGAAAGAGCGAGTGAGAAATAGAGAGCGAGAAAGAGAGCAAGAAAGAGAGAGCGAGTGAGAACAAGAGAGCAAGCAAGAACAAGAGAGCAAGTGAGAACGAGAGAGCGAGCGAGAATGAGAGAGCGAGCGAGAATGAGAGAGCGAGCGAGAATGAGAGAGCGAGCGAGAAAGAGAGAGCGAGCGGCGAGCAAGTATGAGAGAGCGAGAGAGAAAGAGCGAGCGAGAGAGAGAGCGCGAGCGAGAAAGAGCACGAGCGAGAAAGATAGCGCTCCTTCTCGCTCTCTCTTTCTCACTCGTGCTCTCTCGCCTCTCTCTCTCGCTTGCTCTCTCTCTTGCACTCTTTCTCGCACTCTTTCTCCCTTGTGCTCTCTTTCTTACTCTCTCTTTCTCGCTTGCTCTCTTTCTTGCTCGCTCTCTCCTTCTCTCGCAATCTTTCTTGCTCTCTCTTTCTCTTGCTCGCACTCTCTCGCTTGCTCGCTCTCTCTTGCACTCTTTCTCACTCACTCTTTCCCACCCACACTTTCCTGCTCGCTCTCTCTTGCTCGCACTCTTTCTCGCTCTCTCTCTATTTCTCTCACTTGCTCTGTCTCTCCCTCACTCTCTCTCACTCCCTGACTCTCTCTCGCTCTCTCTCGCTCTCTCTCGCTCCCTCTCGCTCTCTCTCTCTCACTCGCTCTCTCTTGCTCACTCTCTCTTGCTTCCTGGCTCTCACTCGCTCGCTCTTGCTCGCTTGGTCTCTTGCTTGCTCTCTCTTTCTCGCTCTCTCTTCCTTTCTCGCTCTCTCCTTCTTGCTCGCCCTCTCTTTCTTGCTCACTCTCTCTTTCTTTCTCAATCTCTGTTTCTCGCTCGCGCTCTCTCGCCTCTCTCGCTTGGTCTCTCTCTTGCACTCTTTCTCGCACTCTTTCTCACTCGCTCTCGCTCGCTTGCTTGCTCACTCGCTCTCTCATTCTCACTCACTCTCTCATTCTTGCTCGCTTGCTCTCTTTCTCGCTCACTCTTTCTCACTCACTCTCTTTCTTGCTCGCTCTCTTCCTCGCTCGCTCTTGCTCGTTCACGCTCTCTTTCTCGCTCTCTCTCGCTCATGCTGTCTTGCTCGCTCTCTCTTTCTCGTTCGATCTCTCTTCCTCATTTGCTCTCTCTTTCTCGCTTGCTCACTCTTTCTCGCTTGTTCTATCGTTCGCTCTTTCTCGCTCACTTTCTCTTTCTCGCTTGCTGTCTCTTTCTCGCTCGCTCTTTCTTGCTCACTCACTCTCTCACTCGCACTCTTTCTCGCTCGCTTTCTCTTTCTCGCTCACTGTCCCTTTCTCTCTCCCCCTCTCTCTTGCTCTCTCTCCCTCTCTCTCACTCGCACTCTTTCGCTTGCACTCACTCGTTCGCTCTCTCTCGCTCTCTCTCTCGCTCGCTCTCTCGCTCACTCTCTCTCTTGCACTCTTTCTCGCTCATGCTCTCTTTCTCACTCGCTCTCTCTTTCTCGCTCGCTCACTCTTTGTCTCGCAATCTTTCTTGCTCTCTCTTTCTCTCGCTCGCTCTCTCTCGCACTCTTTCTCGCTCACTCTTTCCCGCTCTCATTTTCCTGCTCGCTCTCTCTTGCTCACACTCTTTCTCACACTCTCTCTGTTTCTCTCGCTTGCTCTGTCTCTCGCTTGCTCTCTCTCACTCGGTCGCTCTCTCGCTCGCTCGCACTCTCGCTCGGACTCTCTCTCTCTCTTTTGCTCTTGCTCGCTCGCTCGCACTCTTTCTCGCTCACCCTCTCTCTCGCTCTCTCTCGCTCTCTCTCGCTCTCTCTCGTTCTCTCTCGTTCTCTCTTGCTCTCTCTCGCTCGCTCTCTCTCGCTCACTCTCTCTTGCTCCCTGGCTCTCACTCGCTCGCTCTTGCTCGCTCGCTCGGTCTCTTTCTTGCTCTCTATTTCTCGCTCTCTCTTTCTTTCTCGCTCTCTCCTTCTTGCTCGCCCTCTCTTTCTTGCTCACTCTCGAGAAAGAGAGAGCGAGCAAGAGAGAGCGAGAGAGCAAGTGAGAGAGAGATGGCAAGAGAGCGAGCGAGAGAGAGATGGCGAGCGAGGAAGAGTGTGAGCGAGTGAGCAAGTGAGAGAGGGAAAGTGAGCGAGAGAGGGCGAGTGAGAGAGCGAGCGAGAGAGAGCAAGCGAGAAAGAGAGCAAGTGAGAAAGAGAGACCGAGTAGGAGCGAGCAAGAAAGAGAGAGCGAGAAGAGTGCAATTGAGAAAGAGCAAGCGAGTAATAGTGAGCGACAAAGAGAGAACAAGCAAGAAAGAGTGTGAGCTAGAGAGAGTGAGCAAGAAAGAGAGCACGAGCCAGAGAGAGCACGCGAGATAGAGAGCGGACAAGAGAGAGTGATCGAGAGAGAAAGAGAAATCAAGGTAGAAATAGTGCAAGCGAGCGAGAGAGAGCAGGCAAGAGCGAGTGAGAGAGAGCGAGAGAGAGTGAGCAAGAGAGCGAGCGAGAGAGAGCGAGCGAGAGAGCGAGTGAGAGAGAGCGAGCGATAGTGAGCGAGTGAGAGAGCAAGCGAGAGTGAGCAAGCGAGAGAGAACGTGCGAGAGTGAGCGAGAGAGCGAGTGAGAGCGATAGAGAGCGAGCGAGAAAGAGCGAGCGAGAAATAGAGAGCGAGGAAGAGAGAGCGAGAAAGAGAGCAAGAAAGAGAGAGCGGGTGAGAACAAAAGAGCGAGCGAGAACAAGAGAGCGAGTGAGAACGAGAGAGCAAGCAAGAACGAGAGAGCGAGCGAGTGAGAGCGAGCGAGAGCAAGCGAGAGAGAGCAAGCGAGAGTGAGCGTGCGAGAGAGAACGTGTGAGAGTGAGCAAGAGAGCGAGTGAGAGAGTGAGAGTGATAGAGAGCGAGCGAGAAAGAGCGAGCAAGAAATAGAGAGCGAGAAAGAGAGCAAGAAAGAGAGAGCGAGCGAGAACAAGAGAGCAAGCAAGAACAAGAGAGCAAGTGAGAACGAGAGAGCCAGCGAGAACAAGAGAGCCAGCGAGAATGAGAGAGCCAGCGAGAATGAGAGAGCGAGCGAGAATGAGAGAGCGAGCGAGAATGAGAGAGCGAGCGAGAACGAGAGAGCAAGTGAGAAAGAGAGCAAGCAAGAAAGAGAGAGCGAGTGAGAGTGAGCAAGAAAGAGAGCGAGCGAGAGAGTGCGAGTGAGAGAGAGCAAGCAAGAGAGAGCGAGGGAGAAAGAGTGCATGCGAGAGGGAGAGAGTGCGAAAGAAAGTGAGAGAGTGCGAGAGACAGTGCGAGAGAAAGAGAGAGTGTGAGAGAAAGAGAGAGTGCAAGAGAAAGAGAGAGAGTGCAAGAGAAAGAGAGAGAGTGCAAGAGAAAGAGAGAGCGAGTGACAGAAAGAGAGAGTGAGCGAGAAAGAGAGCGAGAAAGAGAGAGCGAACAAGAACGAGAGCGTGAGCGAGAAAGAGAGCGAAAAAGAGAGAGCGAGCGAGACAGAGAGAGCGAGCAAGTATGAGAGAGCGAGCGAGAAAGAGTGAGTGAGAGAGCGAGTGAGAGCGATAGAGAGTGAGCGATAGAGAGCGAGCGATAGAGAGCGAGCGATAGAGAGCGAGCGAGAAAGAGCGAGCGAGAAAGAGCGAGTGAGAAAGAGCGAGCGAGAAAGAGCGAGCGAGAAAGAGCGAGCGAGAAATAGAGAGCGAGAAAGAGAGAGCGAGAAAGAGAGAGCGAGAAAGAGAGCAAGAAAGAGAGAGCGGGTGAGAACAAAAGAGCGAGCGAGAACAAGAGAGCAAGTGAGAACGAGAGAGCAAGCAAGAACGAGCGAGCGAGTGAGAGCGAGCGAGTGAGAGCGAGCGAGAGCAAGCGAGAGAGAGCAAGCGAGAGTGAGCGTGCGAGAGAGAACGTATGAGAGTGAGCGAGAGAGCGAGTGAGAGAGTGAGAGTGATAGAGAGCGAGCGAGAAAGAGAGAGCGAGAAAGAGAGCAAGAAAGAGAGAGCGAGCGAGAACAAGAGAGCAAGTGAGAACGAGAGAGCCAGTGAGAACAAGAGAGCCAGCGAGAACAAGAGAGCGAGCGAGAACGAGAGAGCGAGCGAGAATGAGAGAGCGAGCGAGAATGAGAGAGCGAGCGAGAACGAGAGAGCAAGCGAGAAAGAGAGCAAGCAAGAAAGAGAGCGAGTGAGAGTGAGCAAGAAAGAGAGCGAGCGAGAGAGTGCGAGTGAGAGAGAGCAAGCAAGAGAGAGCGAGGGAGAAAGAGTGCATGCGAGAGGGAGAGAGTGCGAAAGAAAGCGAGAGAGTGCGAGAGACAGTGCGAGAGAAAGAGAGAGTGTGAGAGAAAGAGAGAGTGCAAGAGAAAGAGAGAGAGTGCGATAGAAAGAGAGAGCGAGGACAGAAAGAGAGAGTGAGCGAGAAAGAGAGAGCGAGCGAGACAGAGAGAGCGAGCAAGTATGAGAGAGCGAGCGAGTAAGAGTGAGCGAGAGAGAAAGAGCGAGCGAGAGAGAGATCTTGCTCTCTCTCACTCTCTTGCTCTCTCGCTCGCTCGCACTCTCTCGCTCTTGCTCGCTCTCCCGTTCGCACTCTTTCTCGCTCACCCTCTCTCTCGCTCTCTATCTCGCTCGCTCTCTCTCGCTTGCTCTCTCTCGCTCGTGCTCTCTCGCTTGCTCTCTCTCGCTCCCTGACTCTCTCTCGCTCGTTCTTGCTCGCTCGCTCAGTCTCTTGCTCGCTCTCTCTTTCTCGCTCTCTCTTTCTTTCTCGCTCTCTCTTTCTTGCTCGCTCTCTCTTTCTTGCTTGCTATCTTTTTCTCGCTCACGCTCTCTCGCTCGCTCACTGCTCGCTCGCTCTATCTTGCTTGCTCTCTCGCGCTCTCTCTCTCATTCACACTCTTTCTCCCTCACTCACACTCTCTCGCTAACTCTCTTTCTCACTTGCTCTCTTTCTCACTTGCTCTCTCTTTCACACTTGCTCTCTCTTTCTCACTTGCTCTCTCTTTCCCGCTCGTGCTCTTGTTCTCGCTCGCGCTCTTGTTCTTGCTCACTCTTTCGTTCTCGCTCGCTCTCTCTTTTCTCGCTCACTCTTTCTCGCTCGCTCTCTATCTCTCTCACTCTCTCGCTCGCTCTTGCACGCTCACTCTTGCTTGCTCTCTCATTCGCTCTCTTGCTCGCTCTCTCTCACTTGCTCTCGCTCGCTCTCTCTCGCTCTCTCGCTCGCTCTCTCTCGCTTGCTCTCTCTCGCTTGCTGTCTTTCGCTCGAGCTCTCTCGCTCGCTCTCTTGCTCACTCTCTCTCTCGCTCACTCTCTCTCGCTCTCTCTCTCACTCTCTCTCTCGCTTGCTCTCTCTCGCTTGCTCTCTCTCGCTCTCTCTCTCTCACTCGCTCGTTCTCTCGCTCTCTCTCTCCTGCTCTCTCTCCTGCTCTCTCTCTCGCTCTCTCTCTCGCTCGCTCGCTCTCTCTCGCTCGCTCTCTTTCTATCGCTTTCTCTTTCTCGTGGGCATGCTCAGTCTCGCTCACTCTCTCTTTCTCACTCGCTCCCACTTTCTCGCATGTGCTTGTGTGCTCTCTCTTTTTCACTCGCTCTCTTTCTCGTTCGCGCTCTCTTTCTCTCGCTCGCTCTCTCTTTCTCTCACACTCTCTCTCTTTCTCTCACACTCTCTCTCTTTCTCTCACACTCTCTCTCTTTCTCTCACACTCTCTCTCTTTCTCTCGCACTCTCTCGCTCGCACTCTCTCTCTCTTGCACGCTCTCTCTCTCGCACTCTCTCTCGCTCGCTGTCTCTTATTCACTATTTCTCTCTTGCTGGCTTTATCTCTCGCTCACTCTTTCTCTTTTGCTCACTCTTTCTCTCTCGTTCACTCTCTTGCTCAATGTCTCTCTCTTGCTCGTTCTCTCTGTCTCGCTTGTTCTCTCTCTCTTGCTCTCTCTTTCTCTCTAGCTCTGTCTCTCTAGCTCTGTCTCTCATTCGCTGTTTCTTTCTCACTCGCTCTCTCTAGCTCGCACTCTTTCTCGCTCGTGCTCTCTTTCTCACTCGCTCTTTCTCGCTCACTCCCTCTCGCTCTCTCTCTCTCGCTCGCTCTCTCTATCGTTCGCTCTCTCTATCACTCGCTCTCTCTCTCGCTCTCTCTCGCTTGCTCTCTTGCTCGCTCACTCTCTCTCTCACTCTCTCTTGCTCACTCTTTCTCGCTCGCTCTCTTTCTCGCTCGCTCTCTTTCTCGCTCGCTCTCTTTCTCGCTCTCTCTTTCTCACTCGCTCTTTCTTTCTCTCTCGCTCTCTTTCTCGCTCGTTCTCTCTTGCTCGCTCGCTCTCTCTTGCTCACTCTCTATTTCTCTCGCTCGCACTCTCTTTCACTCACACTCTCTTTCGCTCGCAATCTCTCTCGCACTCTCTCTCTCTCTCGCACTCTCTCTCGCACTCTCTCT
The DNA here is from genome assembly GCA_026770705.1 of Isurus oxyrinchus. Taxonomy (NCBI): domain Eukaryota; kingdom Metazoa; phylum Chordata; class Chondrichthyes; order Lamniformes; family Lamnidae; genus Isurus; species Isurus oxyrinchus. The sequence continues at coordinate 412,315 of JANJGN010000321.1, forward strand.
CACACTCTTTCTCACTCACACTCTTTCTCGCTCACTCTCTATTTCTCACTCGCTCTCTCTTGCTCGCTCTCTCTTTCTCATTCGCTCTCTTTCTCGCTCGCTCTCTCTTTCTTGCTCTCACTTGCTCACTCGCTCTCTCTTGCTCGCTTGCTCTCTCTTCCTCACTCGCTCTCGCTTGCTTGCTCTCTTGCTCGCTCTCTATTGCTCTCACTCTCTCGCTTGCTCTCACTCGCTCCCTATTTCTTTCGCTCGCTCTCTTTCTTTCGCTGGCTCTCTTTCTCTCTCTCACACTCTCTCACTTGCACTCTCTTTCTCGCTCGCTCTCTATCAATCGCTCTCTATCTCTCGCTCACTCTCTCTTTCTCTCGTTCGCTCTCTCTTTTACTCGCTCGCTCTCTGTTTCGCTCGCTCGCTCTCTCTTTCTCTCGTACTCTCTCTCGCTTGCGCTCTCTCTTGCTTGCACTCTCTCAATCGCTGTCTCTCTTTTGCTCACTATTTCTCTCTCGCTGGTTTTCTCCCTCGCTCACTCTTTCTCTTTCGCCCTCTCTCTCTCATTCACTCTCTTGCTCTCTCTCTCTCGCTCGTGCTCTCTTTCTCACTCACTCGCACTCTCTTGCTCGCTCTCTCTTGCTCTCTATCACTAGCTCTCGCACTCGCTCACACTCACTCGCTCTTGCTCACTCACTCTCTCTCGCTCACTCTTTATTTCTATCGCTCGCACTCTCTCTCGCACTCTCTCTCGCTCGTACTCTCTCTCACACTCTCTCTCTCGCACTCTCTCTCTCTGGCCCTCTCTCTCTCTCGCACTCTCTCTCGCTCGCACTCTCTCTCGCTCGCACTCTCTCTCTCGCTCTCCCTCTCTTTCTCGCTCGCTCTCTCTTTCTCGATCGCTCTCTCTTTCTCGCTTGCTCTCTCTTTCTCGCTTGCTCTCTCTTTCTCGCTCGCTCTCTCTTGCTTGCTCACTCTCTATCGCTCTCGCTCTCTCGCTCGCTCTTGTTAGCTCTCTATTTCTCTCGCATCCTCTCTATTTCTCTCACATGCTCTCTATTTCTCTCGCTTGCTCTCTATTTCTCTCGCTCGCTCTCTTTCTCTCACTGGGTCTCTCTCTCTTTTGCTCGCACTCTCTCGCTCGCACTCTCTCACTCGCACTCTCTCGCTCACACTCTCTCGCTCGCACTCTCTCGCTCGCACTCTCTCACTCGCACTCTCTCGCTCGCACTCTCTTTCTCGCTCGCTCTCTATCACTCGCTCGCACTCTCTCTTTCTCTCGTTTGCTCTCTCTTTCTCTCGTTCGCTCTCTCTTTCGCTCGCTTGCTCTCTCTATCGCTCGCTCACTCTCTCTCTCGCACTCTCTCTCGCTTGCACTCTCTCTTGCTCGCTCTCTCTCTCGCTCGCACTTTCTCTCACTCGCGCTCTCTCTCGCTTGCGCTCTCTCTTGCTCGCTCTCGCTCTCACTCGTTGTCTCTCTCTAGCTCACTATTTCTCTCTCACTGGCTTTCTCTGTCGCTCACTCTTTCTCTTTCGCTCACTCTTTCTCTCTCGTTCACTCTCTTGCTCTCTCTCTCTCTCGCTCTGTCTTTATCTCTTGCTCATTCTTTCTCTCTCACTCTCTCTCATTCGCTCTCTCTTTCTTGCTCGCTCTCTTTTGCTGGTGCTCTCTTTCTTGATTGCTCTCTCTAGCTCGCACTCTTTCTCGCTCATTCTCACTTTCTCGCTATCTCTTACTCGGTCTCTCTTGCTCGCTCTCTCTTGCTCACTCTCTCTTGCTTGCTCACTCTTTCTCGCTCGCTCTTTCTCACTTGCTCTCTCTCGCTCGCTCTCTCTCGCTCTCACTTGCTCGCTCTCTCGCTCGCTCGCTCTCTCTCTTGCTCGTGCTCTCTCTCGATCGTGCTCTCTCTCACTTATCTCTTTCTCGCTCACTCTCTTTCTCTCATGCTCTCTTACTCGTGGGCTCTCTCTCTCGGTCGCTCTCTCTTTCTTGCTCTCTCTTTCTTGCTCACTCTCTTTCTCGCTCGTGCTTGCTTGCTCTCTCTTGCTCGCTCTCTTTCTCGCTCACTCTCACTCGCTCTCTCTTTATTGCTCGCTCTCTCTTTCTCGCTCGCTCTCTCTTTCTCACTCACTTTCTCTTTCACACTGGCTCTCTTGCTCGCTCTCTCTCTATTGCTCTCTCTCACTCTCTCACTCTTTCTCTCTCCCTCTCTCTCTTGCTCTCTCTCCCACTCGCTCGCGCTCTTTCACTCACACTCTCTCGCTCGCTCTCTCTCGCTCACTCTCTCTCTCTCACTCGCTCTCTCTCTTGCACACTTTCTCGCTCGTGCTCTCTTTCTCATTCTCTTTCTCGCTCGCTCTCTCTTTCTCGCTCGCTCTCTCTTTCTCTTGCATTCTTTCTTGCTCTCTCTTTCTCTCGCTCGCACTCTCTCACTTGCTCGCTCTCTCTCGCACTCTTTCTTGCTCACTCTATCCCGCTCTCACTTTCTTGCTCGCTCTCTCTTGCTCGCACTCTGTCTCGCTCTCTCTATATTTCTCTCGCTTGCTCTCTCACTCGCACGCTCTCTCGCACTCTCTCGCTCTCTCGCACTCTCTCACTTGCTCTTGCTCGCTCGCACTCTTTCTCACTGGCCCTCTCTCTCACTCGCTCTCTTTCTTGCTCTCTCACTCGCTCTTTCTATCTCACTTGCTCTCGCTCGCTTGCTCTCTCTCGCTCGCTCTCTCTCGCCTGCTGTCTCTCGCTCCCTGGCTCTCGCTCGCTCTCTCTTTCTCGCTCGCTCTCTTTCTTGCTCTCTTTCTTGCTCTCTTTCTCGCTCGCTCATTACTGCTCGTTCGCTCTATCTCGCTCGCTCTCTCTTTCTTGCTTGCTCTCTTTCTTTCTCGCTCTCTCTTTCTCGCTCACGCTCTCGCTCATTCACTACTGCTTGCTCGCTCTCTCGCTCTCTCTTTCACTTGCACGCTTTCTCCCTCTCTCTCTCTTGCTCGCTCTTGCTCGCACTCTCTCTCTCTCGCTCGCTATTTCTCGCTCGCTCTCTTTTTCTCACTTGCTCTGTTTCACACATGCTCTCTTTCTCGCTTGATGTCTCTTTCACACCTGCTCTCTTTCTCGCTCACTCTCTTTCTCGCTTGCTCTTTCTTGCTCGCTCTTTCTTGCTCTCACTCTCTCACTCGCTCTCGCATGCTCACTCTCACTCGCTCTAAAGTGCTTGCTCTCGCTTGCTCACACTATTTCTCTCTTGCTTTATCTTTGTCTCTCGCTCTCTCTCTCTTGTCCACTCTCTCTTTCTCACTCTCTCTCTCTCGCTCGTGCTCTCTTTCTTGCTCACTCTCTCTTGCTCGCAATTAATCTCTCTTGTTCTCTCTTTGTCGCTCGCTCTCTCTTCCTCGCTCTCTCTTTCTCGCTCGCTCTTACTTGGTCTCTCTCGCTCGCTCTCTTTCTCGCTCGCACTCTCGCTCGCTCTCTCTCGCTCGGTCTCCCTCTCTCGCTTGCTCCTGCTCATTTGCTCTCTCACTCACACTCTTTCTCGCTCACCATCTCTCTCTTGCTCGTTCTCCCGCTCTCTCTTTCTCACGCGCTCACTCTTTCTCGCTTGTTCTCTCTTTCTCGCTCAATCTTTTTTTCTCACTCGCACTCTTTCTCACTCACACTCTCTTTCTCGCTCGCACTCTCTTTCGCTCTTGCACTCTCTTTCTCGCTCGCACTCTCTCTCGCTCACACTGTCTTTCTCGCTCACATTCTCTTTCTCGGTCACTCTCTCTTGCTTGCTCTCTATCACTCTTGCTCTCTCGCTCGGTCTCTTGCTCGCTTTCTCGCTCTCTCATTCTCACTTGCTCTCGTTCACTCACTCTCACTCGCTCTCTCTCGCGCGCTCTCTATTTCTCTCGCGCGCACTGTCTCTCGCTCGCACTGTCTCTCTCATGCACTGTCTCTCTCTCTCGCACTCTCTCTCTCTCACACTCTCTCTCTCTCGCACTCTCTCTCTCTCGCACTCTCGCTCGCATTCTCTCTCACTCGCAATCTCTCTCTGGCACTCTCTGTCTCTGGCACTCTCTCTCTGACACTCTCTCTCTCTGGCACTCTTGCTCACACTCTCGCTCGCACTCTCTCTCGCTTGCACTCTCTCTCGCTCCAACTCTCTCTTGCTCGCACGCTCGCACGCTCTAGCTCACTCACTCGCTCTCTCTCGATCGCTCTCTCTTGCTCGCTCTCTTTCTCGCACGCTCTCTTTCTCGCTCGCTCTCTTTCTCGCTTGCTCTCTCTCACACGTTCGCTCTTTCTCTCTCGCATGCTCTCTATTGCTTGCTAGCTCTTTTGCTTGCTCGCTCTCGCTCGCACTCTCTCTCTCACTTGCTCTTGCTCGCTCGCTCGCTCTCCCACTCGCTCTCTCACTCGCACTTTTTCTTGCTCACTGTCTCTCGCTCGGTCTCTTGCTTGCTCTCTCTTTCTTGCTCACTCTCTCTCTCTCTCTCTCGCTTGCTTTCTCTAGCTTGCTCTCAGTTGCTTGCTCTCACTCGCTCTCTCTTTCTCGCTCGCTCGCTTGCTCTCTCGCTAGCTCTCTCTTTCTCGCTCACTTTCTTGCTCACTCTCTCTCGCTCTCTCCCTCGCGCTCATGCTCGCTCGCTCTTTTTTGCTCGCTCTCTGCCTCGCTCGCTCTCACCCAGTTGCTCGCTCTTCCTCTCGCTCGCTCTTCCTCTCGCTCACTGTCCCTCTCAATCTCTCTCCCTCTTGCTCACACCCTCTCTCGCTTGCACTCTCACTCGCACTCTCTTTCTTGCTCGCTCGCTTGCTCTTTCTCTCGCTCGCTCTCTCTTTCTCGCTCACTTTCTCGCTCGGACTCTCTCTCGCTCTCTCTCTCGCACTCATGCTCGCTCGCGCTTTTTCGCTCGCTCTCTTCCTCAATCGCTCTCTCCGAGTCGCTCGCTCTTCCTTTCGCTCGCTCTCCCTCTCACTCTCTCTCCCTCTCGCTTGCACTCTCTCTCACTCGCACTCTCTTTCGCTTGCACTCTCTCTCTCTCGTACTCTCTCTCTCTCTCGTACTCTCTCTCTCTCTCGCACTCTCTCTCGCTGGCACTCTCTCTCGCTGGCACTCTCTCTCGCTGGCACTCTCTCTCGCTGGCACTCTCTCTCGCTGGCACTCTCGCTGGCACTCTCTCTCTCAGGCACTCTTGCTCGCACTCCCTCTCGCTCGCAGTTTCTCTCACTTGCACTCTCTCTCGCTCGCACTCTCTCTCTCTCGCACTCTCTCTCGCTCGCACTCTCTCTCGCTTGCACTCTCTCTCGCTCGCACTCTCTCTCACTCACACTCTCTCTCGCTTGCTATCTCTCTCGCTTGCTATCTCTCTCGCTTGCACTCTCTCTCGCTCGCACTCTCTCTCGCTCGCACTCTCGCTCGCACTCTCTCGCTCGCACTCTCGCTCGCACTCTCTCTCGCTCGCAATCTCTCTTGCTCACACTCTCTCTCACTCGCTCTCTCTCTCTCGCTCGCTCCCTCACTCTGTCTTTCTCGCACGCTCGCTCTTTCGTTCTCGCTTGCTCTCTCTTTCTCACTCAGTCTCTCTCTTTCTCGCTCGCTCTCTCTTGCTCGCTCTCTATCGCTCTTGCTCTCTCGCTCGCTCATTCTCGATTGCTCTCACTCGCTCGCTCGCTCTCGCTCACTCTCTCTCGCTCGCTCTCTATTTCTCTCGCTCACACTCTCTCTTGCTCGCACTCTCTCTCACTCGCACTCTCACTCGCACTCTCTCACTCTGGCACTCTTTCTCTCTGGCACTCTCTCTCTCACTCGCACTCTCTCTCTGGCTCACTCTCTCTCTCTGGCAATCTCTCTCTCTGGCACTCTTGCTCACACGCTCTCTTGCTCGCACTCTCTCTCGCTCGCACTCTCGCTCGCACTCTCTATCTCGTTTGCTCTCGCTTGCTCGCTCTTTCTCTCTCACACGCTCTCTATCGGTCACTCGCTCTTTTGCTTGCTGGCTCTCGCTCACATTCTCTCTCTCGCTCGCTCTTTCTTGCTCACTCTCCCACTCGGTCTCTCGCTCACATTCTTTCTTGCTCATTCTCTCTCGTTCACTCTCTTGATGACTCTCTCTTTCTTGCTCGCACTCTCTCTCTCGATCGCTCTCTCTCGCTTGTTCTCTCTCGCTTGGTCTCTCTCGCTTGCTCTCTCTCAGTTGCTTGCTCTCACTTGCCCTCTCGCTCGCTCTCTCTTTCTCACTCGTTCGTTTGCTCTCTCTCTTGCTCACTCTCTTTCTTGCTCGCTTTCTCACTCACTCTCTCTCGCTCTCTCTCGCACTCTTGCTCGCTCGCTCTTTTTCACTCAATCTCTCCCTCGCTCGCTCTCTTCCAGTCACTCCCTCTCCCTCTCGCTCACTCTCCCTCTCGCTCTCTCTCCCTCTCTCTTGCTCTCCCTCTCGCTTGCTCTCCCTCTCGTTCGCTCTCCTTTTCGCTCGCTCTCCCTCTCGCTCGCTCTCCCTCTCACTCACTTTCCCTCTCGCTCGCTCTCCCTCTCGCTCGCACTCTCTCTCGCTCGCACTCTCTCTCTCGCTCGCACTCTCTCTCGCTCGCACTCTCTCTCGCTCGCACTCTCTCTCGCTCGCACTCTCTCTCGCTCGCACTCTCTCTCGCTCGCACTCTCTCTCGCTTGCACTCTCTCTCGCTCGCAATCTCTGTTGCTCACACTCTCTCTCGCTCGCTCTCTCTCTCTTGCTCGCTCCCTCACTCTGTCTTTCTCGCGCGCTCGCTCTTTTGTTCTCGCTTGCTCTCTCTTTCTCACTCAGTCTCTCTCTTTCTCGCTCGCACTCTCTTTCTTGCTCGCTCTCTCTTGCTCGCTCTCTATCGCTCTTGCTCTCTCGCTCGCTTATTCTCGATTGCTCTCATTCGCTCACTCTCGCTCGCTCGCTCTCGCTCACTCTCTCTTGCTCGCTCTCTATTTCTCTCGCTCACACTCTCTCTTGCTCGCACTCTCTCTCACTCGCACTCTCACTCGCACTCTCTCACTCTGGCACTCTTTCTCTCTGGCACTCTCTCTCTCACTCGCACTCTCTCTCTGGCTCACTCTCTCTCTCTGGCAATCTCTCTCTCTGGCACTCTTGCTCACACGCTCTCTTGCTCGCACTCTCTCTCGCTCGCACTCTCGCTCGCACTCTCTCTCTCGTTTGCTCTCGCTTGCTCGCTCTTTCTCTCTCACACGCTCTCTATCGGTCACTCGCTCTTTTGCTTGCTGGCTCTCGCTCACATTCTCTCTCTCGCTCGCTCTTTCTTGCTCACTCTCCCACTCGGTCTCTCGCTCACATTCTTTCTTGCTCATTCTCTCTCGTTCACTCTCTTGATGACTCTCTCTTTCTTGCTCGCACTCTCTCTCTCGATCGCTCTCTCTCGCTTGTTCTCTCTCACTTGGTCTCTCTCGCTTGCTCTCTCTCAGTTGCTTGCTCTCACTTGCCCTCTCGCTCGCTCTCTCTTTCTCACTCGTTCGTTTGCTCTCTCTCTTGCTCACTCTCTTTCTTGCTCGCTTTCTCACTCACTCTCTCTCGCTCTCTCTCGCACTCTTGCTCGCTCGCTCTTTTTCACTCAATCTCTCCCTCGCTCGCTCTCTTCCAGTCACTCCCTCTCCCTCTCGCTCACTCTCCCTCTCGCTCTCTCTCCCTCTCTCTTGCTCTCCCTCTCGCTTGCTCTCCCTCTCGTTCGCTCTCCTTTTCGCTCGCTCTCCCTCTCGCTCGCTCTCCCTCTCACTCACTTTCCCTCTCGCTCGCTCTCCCTCTCGCTCGCACTCTCTCTCGCTCGCACTCTCTCTCGCTCGCACTCTCTCTCGCTCGCACTCTCTCTCTCGCTCGCACTCTCTCTCGCTCGCACTCTCTCTCGCTCGCACTCTCTCTCGCTCGCACTCTCTCTCGCTCGCACTCTCTCTCGCTCGCACTCTCTCTCGCTCGCACTCTCTCTCGCTCACACTCTCTCTCGCTCGCACTCTCTCTCGCTCGCACTCTCTCTCGCTCGCAATCTCTGTTGCTCACACTCTCTCTCGCTCGCTCTCTCTCTCTTGCTCGCTCCCTCACTCTGTCTTTCTCGCGCGCTCGCTCTTTCGTTCTCGCTTGCTCTCTCTTTCTCACTCAGTCTCTCTCTTTCTCGCTCGCACTCTCTTTCTTGCTCGCTCTCTCTTGCTCGCTCTCTATCGCTCTTGCTCTCTCGCTCGCTTATTCTCGATTGCTCTCATTCGCTCACGCTCGCTCGCTCTCGCTCACTCTCTCTCGCTCGCTCTCTATTTCTCTCGCTCACACTCTCTCTTGCTCGCACTCTCTCTCGCTCGCACTCTCGCTCGCACTCTCTCTCTCGTTTGCTCTCGCTTGCTCGCTCTTTCTCACACGCTCTCTATCGGTCACTCGCTCTTTTGCTTGCTGGCTCTCGCTCACATTCTCTCTCTCGCTCGTTCTTTCTTGCTCGCTCTCCCACTCGCTCTCTCGCTTGCATTCTTTCTTGCTCATTCTCTCTTGTTCACTCTCTTCATGACTCTCTCTTTCTTGCTCGCACTCTCTCTCTCGATTGCTCTCTCTCGCTTGTTCTCTCTTGCTTGGTCTCTCTCGCTTGCTCTCTCTCAGTTGCTTGCTCTCACTTGCCCTCTTGCTCACTCTCTCTTTCTCACTCGTTCGTTTGCTCTCTCTCTTGCTCACTCTCTTTCTCGCTCGCTTTCTCACTCACTCTCTCTCGCTCTCTCTCGCACTCTTGCTCGCTCGCTCTTTTTCACTCAATCTCTCCCTCGCTCGCTCTCTTCCAGTCACTCCCTCTCCCTCTCACTCGCTCTCCCTCTTGCTCTCCCTCTCGGTCGCTCTCCTTTTCGCTCGCTCTCCCTCTCGCTCGCTCTCCCTCTCGCTCGCTTTCCCTCTCGCTCGCTCTCCCTCTCGCTCGCACTCTCTCTTGCTCGCACTCTCTCTCGCTCGCACTCCCTCTCGCTCGCTCTCACTCTCGCTCGCTCTCCCTCTCGCTCGCTCTCCCTCTCGCTCTCCCACCCGCTCGCACTTCCTCTCGCTCGATCTCCCTCTCGCTCGCTCTCCCTCTCGCTCGCTATCCCTCTCGCTCGCTCTCCGTCTCGCTCGCTCTCCGTCTCGCTCGCTCTCCGTCTCGCTCGCTCTCCGTCTCGCTCGCTCTCTGTCTCGCTTGCTCTCCGTCTCGCTCGCTCTCCCTCTCGCTTGCTCGCTCTCTCGAGCTCTCTCCCTCACTCGCACTCTTTCTCCCTCACTCTCTCTTTCTCGCTCTCTCTCTCTCGCTCGCAATCTCTCGCTCGCTCGGTCTCTCTCGTTTGCTCTCTCTTTATCGCTTGCTCTCTTTCTTGCTTGCTCTCGCTTTCTCGCTCGCTTGCTCTCTCTCGCACCCTCTAGCTCGCTCTCTCTCGCTCGCTCTCTCTTGATTGCTCTCTCTCTCTCTCTCGCACTCTTTCTCACTCATGCTCTTTCTCACTCTTTGTCGCTCGCTCTCTCTTTCTCGCTCGCTCTCTTTCTCGCTCACTCTCTCTTTCTCGCTCACTCTCTCTTGCTCGCTCGCACTCTCTTTCTTGCTTGCACTCTCTTTCTCGCTCGCTCTCTCTTGCTCACTCTTTATCGCTCTTGGTCTCTAGCTCGCTCTCTCGCTCGCTCATTCTCACTTGCTCTCGCTCGCTCTCTCTTGCTCGCTCTCTCTCGTGCGCTCTCTATTTCTCTCGCTCGCACTCTCTCTCTCGCACTCTCTCTCTCGCACTCTTGCTCGCACTCTCTCTCTCTCGCACTCTCTCTCTCTGGCACTCTCTGTCTCTGGCACTCTCTGTCTCTGGCACTCTCTGTCTCTGGCACTCGCTCTCTCTGGCACTCGCTCTCTCTGGCACTCTTTCTCTCTGGCACTCTCTCTCTCTGGCTCTCTTGCTCACACTCTATCTCGCTCACACTCTCTCTTGCTCGTTCTCTCTTGCTCGGTCTCTCTTGCTTGCTCTCTCTCGCTCTCGCTCGTTCGCTCTCTCTCGCTCGCTGTCTCTCGCTCGCTCGCTCCATTTCTCACTCGCTCTCTCTCGCATGTTCACTCTTTCTCCGTCGCATGCTCTCTATCGCTCACTCGCTCTTTCTCTCTCAAACGTTCTCGATTGCTCACTCACTCTTTTGCTTGCTCGCTCTCGCTCGCACTCTTTCTCTCGCTCGCTCTTTCTTGCTCGCTTGCTTTCCCACTCGCTCTCTCGCTTGCACTCTTTCTCGTTCACTCTCTCTCACTCACTCTCTTGCTTGCTCTCTCTTTCTTGCTCACTTTCTCTCTCTCGCTGTCTCTCTTGCACTCTTGTGCGCTCGCTCTTTTTCACTCGCTCTCTCCCTCGCTCACTCTCTTCCAGTCACTCACTCTCCCTATCGCTCACTCTCCCTCTCGCTCGCTCTCCCTGTCGCTCACTCTCCCTCTCACTCTCTCTCCCACTCGTTCGCTCGTTTTCAGTGCTCTCTCCCTTGCTCGCACTCTTTCTCCCTTGCTCTCTCTTTCTCACTTGCTCACTCTCGCTCGCAATCTCTCGCTCGCTCTCTTTCTCGCTCGCTCTCTCTCGTTCACTCTCTCTTTATCGCTTGGTCTCTTTCTCGATTGCTCTCTCTTTCTCGCTCGCTCTCTCTCTCGCTCGCACTCTTTCACTCGCACTCTCGCTCACTCTCTCTTGCTCGCTCTCTCTCTCTCGCTCCCTCTCTCTCTTGCACTCTTTCTCGCTCATGCTCTCTTTCTCACTCGCTCTCTCTTTCTCGCTCTCTCTTTCTCTCGCACGCTTTCTTGCTCTCTCTTTGGCTCGATCGCACTCTCTCACTTGCTCGCTCTCTCTTGCACTCTTTTTCGTTCACTCTTTTCCGCTCTCAATTTCTTGCTTGCTCTCTCTTGCTTGCGCTCGCTCACACTCTTTCTCGCTCCCTCGCTCGCTCTTTCTCTCTCGCTTGTTCTCGCTCGCTCTCTCTCATTCGCTCTCTCTTGCTCCCTGGCTCTCGCTCACTCGCTCTTGCTTTCTCGCTCCCTATTTCTCGCTCGCGCTCTCGCTCGCTCGCTACTTCTCACTTGCTCTATCTCACTCACTCTCTTGTGCTCTCTCTCTCTCGCTCACTGTTTCTCGCTCGCTCGCTCTCTCTTTCTCTCTTGCTCTCTTTCTCACTTGCTCTCTTTCACGCTTGCTCTCTCTCTCTCTGGCACTCTCTCTGGCACTCCCTTTCTCTGTCACTCTCTCTCTCTGGCACTCTCTCTCTCTGGCACTCTTGCTCGCACTCTCTCTCGCTCGCACTCTCTCTCGCTCGCACTCTCTCTCGCTCGCACTCTCTCTCGCTCGCACTCTCTCTCGCTCGCACTCTCTCTCGCTCGCACTCTCTCTCGCTCGAACTCTCGCTCGCACTCTATCTCGCTCGCACTCTCTCTCGCTCGCACTCTCTCTCTGTGGCATTTTCTCTCTGGCACTCTTTCTCTGGCACTCTTTCTCTCTGGCACTCTCTCTCTCTGGCACTCTCTCTCTCTCTGGCACTCTTGCTCACACTCTCGGTCGCACTCTCTCTCGGTCGCACTCTCTCTCGGTCGCACACTCTCTCGCTCGCACTCTCTCTCGCTGGCACATTCTCTCGCTCGCACTCTCGCTCGCACTCACTCTCGCTCACACTCTCTCTCGCTGGCACACTCTCTCGCTCGCAATCTCTCTCGCTCGCACTCTCTCTCGCTCGCAATCTCTCTCGCTCGCACTCTCTCTCGCTCACACTCTCTCTCGCTCGCACTCTCTCTCGCTCGCACTCTCGCTCGCACTCTCTCTCACTCGCACTCTCGCTCACACTCTCTCTCGCTCTCACTCTCTCTCGCTCGCACTCTATCTCGCTCGCTCTCGCTTTCTTGCTCGCTAAATTGCTCTCTCTCTCGCTCACTTTCTCTCTCATGCTCTCTCTCGCTAACTCTCTCGCAATCTTGCTCGCTCTTTTTTGTTCGCTCTCTCCCGCGCTCGCTCTCTCCCAGTCGCTCGCTTTCCCTCTCGCTCGCTCTCCCTCTCGCTCGCACTGTCTCTCGCTCGCACTCTCTCTCTCTTGCACTCTCTCTCTCTCTCACCCTCTCTCTCTCTCGCACTCTCTCTGGCACTCTTTCTCTCTGGCACTCTCTCTCTCTGGCACTCTCTCTCTCTCTGGCACTCTTGCTCACTCTCTCGCTCGCACTCTCTCTCGGTCGCACTCTCTCTCGCTCGCAGTCTCTCTCACTCGCACCCTCTCTCGCTCGCACCCTTTCTCACTCGCACTCTCTCTCGCTCGCACTCTCGCTCTCTCGCACTCTCTCTCTCGCACTCTCTCTCACTCGCACTCTCTCTCGCTCGCACTCTCTCTCACTCGCACTCTCTCTTGCTGGCACTCTCTCTTGCTGGCACTCTCTCTCGCTGGCACTCTCTCTCGCTGGCACTCTCTCTCGCTGGCACTCTCTCTGGCACACTCTCTCTCTGGCACTCTTGCTCGCTCTCTCTCGCTCGCTCTCTCTCTTGCGCTCTCTATTTCTCTCACTCGCACTGTCTCTCCCTCGCTCTCTCTCTCTCGCACTCTCTCTCTCTCACACACACTCTCGCTCGCACTCTCTCTCGCTGGCACTCTCGCTCGCACTCTCTCTCGCTCGCACTCTCTCTCGCTCGCACTCTCTCTCGCTCGCACTCTCTCTCACTCGCACTCTCTCTCGCTCGCACTCTCTCTCGCTCGCACTCTCTCTCCCCCGCACTCTCTCTCGCTCGCACTCTCTCTCGCTCGCACTCTTTCTCGCTTGCACTCTCTCTCACTCACACTCTCTGTCGCTCGCACTCTCTCTCTCTCGCACTCTCTCTCTCTCGCACTCACTCTCACTCGCATTCTCTCTCGCTCGCACTCCCTCGCTCGCACTCTCTCTCTGGCAGTCTCTCTGGCTCGCACTCTCTCTCACTCTCACTCTCTCTCGCACGCACTCTCTCTCGCTCGCACTCTCGCTCGCACTCTCTCGCTCGCACTCTCTCGCTCGCACTCTCTCTCGCTCGCACTCTCTCTCGCTCGCACTCTCTCTCACTCGCACTCTCTCTCGCTCGCACTCTCTCTCGCTCGCACTCTCTCTCCCCCGCACTCTCTCTCGCTCGCACTCTCTCTCGCTCGCACTCTCTCTCGCTCGCACTCTCTCTCGCTCGCACTCTCTCTCGCTCGCACTCTCTCTCGCTCGCACTCTCTCTCGCTCGCACTCTCTCTCGCTCGCACTCTCTCTCTCTCGCACTCACTCTCACTCGCATTCTCTCTCGCTCGCACTCCCTCGCTTGCACTCTCTCTCTGGCAGTCTCTCTGGCTCGCACTCTCTCTCACTCTCACTCTCTCTCGCTCGCACTTTCTCTCACTCGCACTGTCTCTCGCTCGCACTCTCTCTCGCTCGCACTCTCTCTCGCTCACACTCTCTCTGTGGCACTCTCTCTCTCTGGCACTCTCGCTCTCTGGCACTCTCTCTCTGGCACTCTCTCTCTGGCACTCTCTCTCTCTCTGGCACTCTCTCTCTCTCTGGCACTCTCTCTCTCTCTGGCACTCTTGCTCACACTCTCGCTCGCACTCTCTCTCGCTCGCACTATCTCTCGCTCGCACTCTCTCTCTTTCTCGCACTCTCTCTTTCTCGCACTCTCTCTCTTTCTCACTCTCTCTCTCTCGCACTCTCTCTCACTCACACTCTCTCTCTTTCGCACTCTCTCTCTCTCGCATTCTCTCTCGCTCTTTCTTTCTCGCTTGCTCTCTCTTTCGTGCTCACTCTCTCTTTCTCGCGCACTCTCTTTCTCACTCGCTCGCTTTCTCGCTCAATCTCTCCTGCTCGCTCGCACTCTCTCACTTGCACTCTCTTTCTCGCTCGTACCCTCTTTCTCACTCGCTCTCTCTTGCTCGCTCTCTATCGCTCTCGCTCTCTTGCTCGCACTCTTGCTCGCTCATTCTCTGTTGCTCTCTCTCGCTTGCTTTCGCTCGCTCTCTATTTCTCTCACTCGCACTCTCTCTCGCTCGCATTTTCTCTCACTCGCACTCTCTCTGACTGACACTCTCTCTGGCACTCTCTCTCTCCGGCACTTTTGCTCGCACTCTCTCTCGCTCGCACTCTCTCTCGCTCGCACTCTCTCTCTGGCAGTCTCTCTGGCTCGCATTCTCTCTCGCTCTCGCTTGCACTCTCTCTCGCTCTCACTCGATCTCGCTCGCACTCTCTCTCTCTGGCACTCTCTCTCTCTGGCACTCTCTCCCTCTCTGGCACTCTTGCTCACACTCTCGCTCACTCGCACTCTCGCTCGCTCGCACTCTCTCTCGCTCGCACTCTCTCTCGCTGGCACTCTCTCTCGCTCTCACTCTCTCTCTCTGGCACTCTCTCTCTCTGGTACTCTCTCCCTCTCTGGCACTCTTGCTCACTCTCTCGCTCGCACTCTCTCTCGGTCGCACTCTCTCTCGCTCGCAGTCTCTCTCACTCGCACCCTCTCTCGCTCGCACCCTTTCTCACTCGCACTCTCTCTCGCTCGCACTCTCGCTCTCTCGCACTCTCTCTCTCGCACTCTCTCTCACTCGCACTCTCTCTCGCTCGCACTCTCTCTCACTCGCACTCTCTCTTGCTGGCACTCTCTCTCGCTGGCACTCTCTCTCGCTGGCACTCTCTCTCGCTGGCACTCTCTCTGGCACACTCTCTCTCTGGCACTCTTGCTCGCTCTCTCTCGCTCGCTCTCTCTCTTGCGCTCTCTATTTCTCTCACTCGCACTGTCTCTCCCTCGCTCTCTCTCTCTCGCACTCTCTCTCTCTCACACACTCTCTCGCTCGCACTCTCTCTCGCTGGCACTCTCGCTCGCACTCTCTCTCGCTCGCACTCTCTCTCGCTCGCACTCTCTCTCGCTCGCACTCTCTCTCACTCGCACTCTCTCTCGCTCGCACTCTCTCTCGCTCGCACTCTCTCTCCCCCGCACTCTCTCTCGCTCGCACTCTCTCTCGCTCGCACTCTTTCTCGCTTGCACTCTCTCTCACTCACACTCTCTGTCGCTCGCACTCTCTCTCTCTCGCACTCTCTCTCTCTCGCACTCACTCTCACTCGCATTCTCTCTCGCTCGCACTCCCTCGCTCGCACTCTCTCTCTGGCAGTCTCTCTGGCTCGCACTCTCTCTCACTCTCACTCTCTCTCGCACGCACTCTCTCTCGCTCGCACTCTCTCTCGCTCGCACTCTCTCTCACTCGCACTCTCTCTCGCTCGCACTCTCTCTCGCTCGCACTCTCTCTCCCCCGCACTCTCTCTCGCTCGCACTCTCTCTCGCTCGCACTCTCTCTCGCTCGCACTCTCTCTCGCTCGCACTCTCTCTCGCTCGCACTCTCTCTCACTCACACTCTCTCTCGCTCGCACTCTCTCTCTCTCGCACTCACTCTCACTCGCATTCTCTCTCGCTCGCACTCCCTCGCTTGCACTCTCTCTCTGGCAGTCTCTCTGGCTCGCACTCTCTCTCACTCTCACTCTCTCTCGCTCGCACTTTCTCTCACTCGCACTGTCTCTCGCTCGCACTCTCTCTCGCTCGCACTCTCTCTCGCTCGCACTCTCTCTCGCTCACACTCTCTCTGTGGCACTCTCTCTCTCTGGCACTCTCGCTCTCTGGCACTCTCTCTCTGGCACTCTCTCTCTGGCACTCTCTCTCTCTCTGGCACTCTCTCTCTCTCTGGCACTCTCTCTCTCTCTGGCACTCTTGCTCACACTCTCGCTCGCACTCTCTCTCGCTCGCACTATCTCTCGCTCGCACTCTCTCTCGCTCGCACTCTCTCTCTTTCTCGCACTCTCTCTCTTTCTCACTCTCTCTCTCTCGCACTCTCTCTCACTCACACTCTCTCTCTTTCGCACTCTCTCTCTCTCGCATTCTCTCTCGCTCTTTCTTTCTCGCTTGCTCTCTCTTTCGTGCTCACTCTCTCTTTCTCGCGCACTCTCTTTCTCACTCGCTCGCTTTCTCGCTCAATCTCTCCTGCTCGCTCGCACTCTCTCACTTGCACTCTCTTTCTCGCTCGTACCCTCTTTCTCACTCGCTCTCTCTTGCTCGCTCTCTATCGCTCTCGCTCTCTTGCTCGCACTCTTGCTCGCTCATTCTCTGTTGCTCTCTCTCGCTTGCTTTCGCTCGCTCTCTATTTCTCTCACTCGCACTCTCTCTCGCTCGCATTTTCTCTCACTCGCACTCTCTCTGACTGACACTCTCTCTGGCACTCTCTCTCTCCGGCACTTTTGCTCGCACTCTCTCTCGCTCGCACTCTCTCTCGCTCGCACTCTCTCTCTGGCAGTCTCTCTGGCTCGCATTCTCTCTCGCTCTCGCTTGCACTCTCTCTCGCTCTCACTCGATCTCGCTCGCACTCTCTCTCTCTGGCACTCTCTCTCTCTGGCACTCTCTCCCTCTCTGGCACTCTTGCTCACACTCTCGCTCACTCGCACTCTCGCTCGCTCGCACTCTCTCTCGCTCGCACTCTCTCTCGCTGGCACTCTCTCTCGCTCTCACTCTCTCTCTCTGGCACTCTCTCTCTCTGGTACTCTCTCCCTCTCTGGCACTCTTGCTCACTCTCTCGCTCGCACTCTCTCTCGGTCGCACTCTCTCTCGCTCGCAGTCTCTCTCACTCGCACCCTCTCTCGCTCGCACCCTTTCTCACTCGCACTCTCTCTCGCTCGCACTCTCGCTCTCTCGCACTCTCTCTCTCGCACTCTCTCTCACTCGCACTCTCTCTCGCTCGCACTCTCTCTCACTCGCACTCTCTCTTGCTGGCACTCTCTCTCGCTGGCACTCTCTCTCGCTGGCACTCTCTCTCGCTGGCACTCTCTCTGGCACACTCTCTCTCTGGCACTCTTGCTCGCTCTCTCTCGCTCGCTCTCTCTCTTGCGCTCTCTATTTCTCTCACTCGCACTGTCTCTCCCTCGCTCTCTCTCTCTCGCACTCTCTCTCTCTCACACACTCTCTCGCTCGCACTCTCTCTCGCTGGCACTCTCGCTCGCACTCTCTCTCGCTCGCACTCTCTCTCGCTCGCACTCTCTCTCGCTCGCACTCTCTCTCACTCGCACTCTCTCTCGCTCGCACTCTCTCTCGCTCGCACTCTCTCTCCCCCGCACTCTCTCTCGCTCGCACTCTCTCTCGCTCGCACTCTTTCTCGCTTGCACTCTCTCTCACTCACACTCTCTGTCGCTCGCACTCTCTCTCTCTCGCACTCTCTCTCTCTCGCACTCACTCTCACTCGCATTCTCTCTCGCTCGCACTCCCTCGCTCGCACTCTCTCTCTGGCAGTCTCTCTGGCTCGCACTCTCTCTCACTCTCACTCTCTCTCGCACGCACTCTCTCTCGCTCGCACTCTCTCTCGCTCGCACTCTCTCTCACTCGCACTCTCTCTCGCTCGCACTCTCTCTCGCTCGCACTCTCTCTCCCCCGCACTCTCTCTCGCTCGCACTCTCTCTCGCTCGCACTCTCTCTCGCTCGCACTCTCTCTCGCTCGCACTCTCTCTCGCTCGCACTCTCTCTCACTCACACTCTCTCTCGCTCGCACTCTCTCTCTCTCGCACTCACTCTCACTCGCATTCTCTCTCGCTCGCACTCCCTCGCTTGCACTCTCTCTCTGGCAGTCTCTCTGGCTCGCACTCTCTCTCACTCTCACTCTCTCTCGCTCGCACTTTCTCTCACTCGCACTGTCTCTCGCTCGCACTCTCTCTCGCTCGCACTCTCTCTCGCTCGCACTCTCTCTCGCTCACACTCTCTCTGTGGCACTCTCTCTCTCTGGCACTCTCGCTCTCTGGCACTCTCTCTCTGGCACTCTCTCTCTGGCACTCTCTCTCTCTCTGGCACTCTCTCTCTCTCTGGCACTCTCTCTCTCTCTGGCACTCTTGCTCACACTCTCGCTCGCACTCTCTCTCGCTCGCACTATCTCTCGCTCGCACTCTCTCTCGCTCGCACTCTCTCTCTTTCTCGCACTCTCTCTCTTTCTCACTCTCTCTCTCTCGCACTCTCTCTCACTCACACTCTCTCTCTTTCGCACTCTCTCTCTCTCGCATTCTCTCTCGCTCTTTCTTTCTCGCTTGCTCTCTCTTTCGTGCTCACTCTCTCTTTCTCGCGCACTCTCTTTCTCACTCGCTCGCTTTCTCGCTCAATCTCTCCTGCTCGCTCGCACTCTCTCACTTGCACTCTCTTTCTCGCTCGTACCCTCTTTCTCACTCGCTCTCTCTTGCTCGCTCTCTATCGCTCTCGCTCTCTTGCTCGCACTCTTGCTCGCTCATTCTCTGTTGCTCTCTCTCGCTTGCTTTCGCTCGCTCTCTATTTCTCTCACTCGCACTCTCTCTCGCTCGCATTTTCTCTCACTCGCACTCTCTCTGACTGACACTCTCTCTGGCACTCTCTCTCTCCGGCACTTTTGCTCGCACTCTCTCTCGCTCGCACTCTCTCTCGCTCGCACTCTCTCTCTGGCAGTCTCTCTGGCTCGCATTCTCTCTCGCTCTCGCTTGCACTCTCTCTCGCTCTCACTCGATCTCGCTCGCACTCTCTCTCTCTGGCACTCTCTCTCTCTGGCACTCTCTCTCTCTGGCACTCTCTCCCTCTCTGGCACTCTTGCTCACACTCTCGCTCACTCGCACTCTCGCTCGCTCGCACTCTCTCTCGCTCGCACTCTCTCTCGCTGGCACTCTCTCTCGCTCTCACTCTCTCTCTCTGGCACTCTCTCTCTGGTACTCTCTCCCTCTCTGGCACTCTTGCTCACACTCTCGCTCGCTCGCACTCTCACTCGCTCGCACTCTCTCTCGCTCGCACTCTCTCTCGCTTGCACTCTCTCTCGCTGGCACTCTCTCTCGCTCTCACTCTCTCTCTCTGGCACTCTCTCTCTCTGGTACTCTCTCCCTCTCTGGCACTCTTGCTCACACTCTCGCTCGCTCGCACTCTCACTCGCTCGCACTCTCTCTCGCTCGCACTCTCTCTCGCTTGCACTCTCTCTCACTGGCTCTCTTGCTCGCACTCTGTCTCACTCTCACTCTCTCGCTCGCACTCTCTCTCGCTCGCACTCTCTCTCACTCGCACTCTCTCTCGCTCGCACTCTCTCTCGCTCGCACTGTCTCTCACTCGCACTCTCTCTCGCACTCTCTCTCGCACTCTCTCTCGCTCGCACTCTCTCTCGCTCGCACTCTCTCTCGCTCGCACTCGCTCTCGCTCGCACTCTCTCGCTCGCACTCTCTTGCTCGCACTCTCTCTTGCATGCACTCTCTCTCGCTCTCACTCTCTCTCGCTCGCACTCTCTCTCGCTCGCACTCTCTCTCGCTCGCACTCTCTCTCTCTCGCACTGTCTCTCGCTCGCACTCTCTCTCTCTCGCACTGTCTCTCACTCGCACTCTCTCTCGCTGGCACTCTCTCTCGCTGGCACTCTCTCTCGCTGGCACTCTCTCTCGCTGGCACTCTCTCTCACTGGCACTCTCTCTCTCTGGCACACTCTCTCTCTGGCACACTCTCTCTCTGGCACTCTTGCTCGCTCTCTCTCGCTTGCTCTCTCTCTTGCGCTCTCTATTTCTCTCACTCGCACTGTCTCTCCCTCGCACTCTCTCTCTCGCACTCTCTCTCTCTCTCACAAACTGTCTCGCTCGCACTCTCTCTCGCTAGCACGCTCGCTCACACTCTCTCTCACTCGCACTCTCTCTCGCTCTCACTGTCTCTCGCTCGCACTCTCTCTCGCTCGCACTCTCTCTCTTTCGCACTCTCTCTCGCTCACACTCTCTCTCGCTCGCACTCACTCCCGCTCGCATTCTCTCTCGCTCGCCCTCTCTCGCTCGCACTCTCTCTCTGGCAGTCTCTCTGGCTCGCACTCTCTCTCACTCTCACTCTCTCTCGCTCGCACTTTCTCTCACTCGCACTCTCTCTCGCTCGCACTCTCTCTGTGGCACTCTCTCTCTCTGGCACTCTCGCTCTCTGGCACTCTCTCTCTGGCACTCTCTTTCTCTGGCACTCTCTCTCTCTCTCTGGCACTCTCTCTCTCTCTGGCACTCTTGCTCACAATCTTGCTCGCACTCTCTCTTGCTCGCACTCTCTCTCTTTCGCACTCTCTCTTTCTCGCACTCTCTCTCGCACTCTCACTCGCTCGCACTCTCTCTCTTTCGCACTCTCCCTCGCTTGCACTCTCTCTCGCTCGCACTCTCTCTCGCTCACACTCTCTCTCTCTGGCACTCCCTCTCTCTGGCACTCCCTCTCTCTGGCACTCTCTCTCTGGCACTCTTGCTTGCACTCTCTCTCACTCGCACTCTCTCTCACTCGCACACTCTCTCGCTCGCACACTCTCTCGCTCGCACTCTCTCTCGCTCGCACTCTCTCTCGCTCGCACTCTCTCTCGCTCGCACTCTCTCTCGCTCGCACTCTCTCTCGCTCGCACTCTCTCTCGCTAGCACTCTCTCTCGCTAGCACTCTCTCTCACTTGCTCTCTTTCGTTCACTCTCTCTTGCTCGCTCTCTTTCTTGCTCAATCTCCCCTGCTCGCTCGCACTCCCTTTCTCACTCGCACTCTCTTTCTCGCTCGTACCCTCTTTCTCATTCGCTCTCTCTTGCTCGCTCTCTATCGCTCTCGCTCTCTCGCTCGCACTCTCGTTCGCTCATTCTCTGTTGCTCTCTCTCACTTGCTTTCGCTCACTCTATTTCTCTGGCTCGCACTCTCTCTCACTCGCACTCCCTCTCTCTGACATTCTCTCTCTCTGGCACTCTCTCTCACTCGCACTCTCTCTCGCTCGCAATCTCTCTCGCTCGCACTCTCTCTCGCTCGCACTCTCTCTCGCTCGCACTCTCTCTCGCTCGCACTCTCTCTTGCTCGCACACTCTCTCTCTCGCACTCTCTCTCACTGACAGTCTCTCTGGCACTGTCTCTCTCCGGCACTTTTGCTCACATTCTCTCTCGCTCGCACTCTCTCTCGCTCACACTCTCTCTCTGTGGCACTCTCTCTCTGGCACTCTCTCTCTGGCACTCTCTCTCTCTGGCACTCTCTCTCTCTGGCACTCTCTCTCTCTGGCACTCTCTCCCTCTCTGGCACTCTTGCTCACACTCTCGCTCGCACACTCTCTCGCTCGCACTCTCTCTCGCTCGCACTCTCTCTCGCTCGCACTCTCTCTCACTTGCACTCTCTCTCTGGCACTCTCTCTCGCTCGCACTCTTGCTCGCTCGCACTAGCTCTCGCTCGCACTCTCTCTGACTCGCACTCTCTCTCGCTCACATTCTCTCTCTCGCGCTCTCTCTTGCTCGCTCTCTCTCGCTCGCTCTCTCTCTTGCGCTCTCTATTTCTCTCGCTCGCACTTTCTTTCGCTCGCACTTTCTCTCTCTCGCACTCTCTCGCTCGCACTCTCTCTCGCCCGCACTCTCTCTCGCTCGCACTCTCTCTCGCTCGCACTCTCTCTCGCTCGCACTCTCTCTCGCTCGCACTGTCTCTCGCTCGCACTGTCTCTCGCTCGCACTGTCTCTCGCTCGCACTGTCTCTCGCTCGCACTGTCTCTCGCTCGCTCTCTCTCTCGCTCGCACTCTCCCTCGCTCGCACTCACTCTCGCTCGCATTCTCTCTTGCACGCACTCTCTCTCGCTCTCACTCTCTCTTGCTCACACTCTCTCTCGCTCGCACTGTCTCTCGCTCGCACTCTCTCTCGCTCGCACTCTCTCTCGCTCGCACTCTCTCTCGCTCGCACTCTCTCTCGCTCGCTCTCTCTCTCGCTCGCTCTCTCTCTCGCTCGCACTCTCTCTCGCTCGCACTCTCTCTCGCTCGCACTCTCTCTCGCTCGCACTCTCGCTCGCACTCTCTCGCTCGCACTCTCTCTCGCTCGCACTCTCTCTCGCTCGCACTCTCTCTCGCTGGCACTCTCACTCGCATTCTCTCTCTGGCTCGCACTCGCTCTCGCTTGCACTTTCTTTCGCTCGCACTCTCTCTCGCTCGCACTCTCTCTCGCTCGCACTCTCTCACTCGCACTCTCTCTCGCTCGCACTCTCTCTGGCTCGCACTCTCTCTCACTCTCACTCTCTCTCGCTCGCACTTTCTCTCACTCGCACTCTCTCTCGCTCGCACTCTCTCTCGCTCGCACTCTCTCTCGCTCGCTCTCTCTCTCGCTCGCACTCTCTCTCGCTCGCACTCTCTCTCGCTGGCACTCTCTCTTGCTCGCACTCTCTCTCGCTGGCCCTCTCGCTCGCATTCTCTCTCTGGCTCGCACTCGCTCTCGCTTGCACTTTCTTTCGCTCGCACTCTCTCTCGGTGGCAATCTCTCTTTGGCACTCTCTCGTTGGCGCTCTCTCTCTCTGGCACTATCTCTCTCTGGCACTCTCTCTTGCTCGCACTCTCTCTGTGGCACTCTCTCTCTCTGGCACTCTCTCTCTCTGGCACTCTATCTCTCTGGCACTCTTGCTCACACTCTCGCTCGCACTCTCTCTCTTTCGCACTCTCTCTTTCTCACACTCTCTCTCGCACTCTCACTCGCTTGCACTCTCTCTCTTTCGCACTCTCTCTCTCTCGCACTCTCTCTCGCACTCTCCCTCGCTTGCACTCTCTCTCGCTGGCAATCTCTCTTTGGCATTCTCTCGCTCGCACTCTCTCTCGCTCACACTCTCTCTCACTGGCACTATCTCTCGCTGGCACTCTCTCTCTCTGGCACTCTCTCCCTCTCTGGCACTCTCTCTCTCTGGCACTCTCTCCCTCTCTGGCACTCTTGCTCACACTCTCGCTCGCACACTCTCTCGCTCGCACACTCTCTCGCTCGCACTCTCTCTCGCTCGCACTCTCTCTCTGGCACTCTCTCTCGCTCGCACTCTTGCTCGCACTCTCTCTCACTCGCACTCTCTCTCGCTCACATTCTCTCTCTCGCGCTCTCTCTTGCTCGCTCTCTCTCGCTCGCTCTCTCTCTTGCGCTCTCTATTTCTCTCGCTCACACTTTCTTTCGCTCGCACTCTCTCTCTCTCGCACTCTCACGCTCGCACTCTCTCTCGCTTGCACTCTCTCTCGCTCGCACTCTCTCTCGCTCACACTCTCTCTCACTGGCACTATCTCTCGCTGGCACTCTCTCTCTCTGGCACTCTCTCCCTCTCTGGCACTCTCTCTCTCTGGCACTCTCTCCCTCTCTGGCACTCTTGCTCACACTCTCGCTCGCACACTCTCTCGCTCACACACTCTCTCGCTCGCACACTCTCTCGCTCGCACTCTCTCTCGCTCGCACTCTCTCTCTGGCACTCTCTCTCGCTCGCACTCTTGCTCGCACTCTCTCTCACTCGCACTCTCTCTCGCTCACATTCTCTCTCTCGCGCTCTCTCTTGCTCGCTCTCTCTCGCTCGCTCTCTCTCTTGCGCTCTCTATTTCTCTCGCTCACACTTTCTTTCGCTCGCACTTTCTCTCTCTCGCACTCTCACGCTCGCACTCTCTCTCGCTTGCACTCTCTCTCGCTCGCACTCTCTCTCGCTCGCACTCTCTCTCGCTCGCACTCTCTCTCGCTTGCACTGTCTCTCGCTCGCACTGTCTCTCGCTCGCACTGTCTCTCGCTCGCACTCTCCCTCGCTCGCACTCACTCTCGCTCGCATTCTCTCTCGCTCGCACTCTCTCTTGCACGCACTCTCTCTCGCTCTCACTCTCTCTCGCTCACACTCTCTCTCGCTCGCACTCTCTCTCCCTGGCACTCTCTCTCGCTCGCACTCTCTCTCTCTCTCTGGCACTCTTGCTCACACTCTCGCTCGCACTCTCTCTCGCTCGCACTCACTCTCGCTCGCATTCTCTCTCGCTCGCACTCTCTCACTCGCACTCTCTCTCTCTCGCTCGCACTCTCTCTCTCTCGCTCGCACTCTTGCTCACACTCTTGCTCGCACTCTCTCTCGCTCGCACTCTCTCTCGCTCGCACTCTCTCTCGCTCTCACTCTCTCTCGCTCACACTCTCTCTCGCTCGCACTCTCTCTCCCTGGCACTCTCTCTCGCTCGCACTCTCTCTCTCTCTCTGGCACTCTTGCTCACACTCTCGCTCGCACTCTCTCTCGCTCGCACTCACTCTCGCTCGCATTCTCTCTCGCTCGCACTCTCTCACTCGCACTCTCTCTCTCTCGCTCGCACTCTCTCTCTCTCGCTCGCACTCTTGCTCACACTCTTGCTCGCACTCTCTCTCGCTCGCACTCTCTCTCGCTCGCACTCTCTCTCGCTCGCACTCTCTCTCGCTCGCACTCTCTCTCGCTCGCACTCTCTCTCGCTCGCACGCTCTCTCGCTCGCACTCTCTCTCGCTCGCACTCTCTCTCGCTAGCACTCTCTCTCGCTTGCTCTCTTTCTCGCTCTCCCTCTCTCTTTCGCTCCATCACTCACTCTCTCTTTCTCGCGCGCTCGCTCTTTCTTTCTCTTTCGTGCTCGCTTTCTCTTTCTTGCGCGCTCTCTTCTCACTCGCACTCTCTCTCGCTCGCACTCTCTCTCGCTCGCACTCTCTCTCACTCGCACTGTCTCTCGCTCGCACTGTCTCTCGCTCGCACTGTCTCTCGCTCGCACTGTCTCTCGCTCGCACTGTCTCTCGCTCGCACTGTCTCTCGCTCGCACTGTCTCTCGCTCGCACTGTCTCTCGCTCGCTCTCTCTCTTGCTCGCACTCTCCCTCGCTCGCACTCACTCTCGCTCGCATTCTCTCTCGCTCGCACTCTCTCTTGCACGCACTCTCTCTCGCTCTCACTCTCTCTCGCTCACACTCTCTCTCGCTCGCACTCTCTCTCCCTGGCACTCTCTCTCGCTCGCACTCACTCTCGCTCGCATTCTCTCTCGCTCGCACTCTCTCACTCGCACTCTCTCTCCCTGGCACTCTCTCTCTCGCTCGCACTCTCTCCCTCTCTCGCTCGCACTCTTGCTCACACTCTTGCTCGCACTCTCTCTCGCTCGCACTCTCTCTCGCTCGCACTCTCTCTGGCTCACACTCTCTCTCACTCTCACTCTCTCTCGCTCGCACTATCTCTCGCTCGCACTCTCTCTCGCTCGCACTCTCTCTCGCTCGCACTCTCTCTCGCTCGCACTCTCTCTCGCTCGCACTCTCTCTCGCTCGCACTCTCTCTCGCTCGCACTCTCTCTGGCTCACACACTCTCTCACTCTCACTCTCTCTCGCTCGCACTATTCTCGCTCGCACTTTCTCTCACTTGCACTCTCTCTCGCTCGCACTCTCTCTCGCTCGCACTCTCTCTCGCTCGCACTCCATCTCACTCGCACTCTCTCTCGCTCGCACTCTCTCTCGCTCGCACTCTCTCTCGCTCGCACTCTCTCTCGCTGGCTCCCTTTCGTTCGCTCTCTCTCGCTCGCTCTCTTTCTCGCTCTCCCTCTCTCTTTCGCTCCATCACTCACTGTCTCTTTCTCGCGCGCTCGCTCTTTCTTTCTCGCTTGCTCTCTCTTTCGTGCTCGCTTTCTCTTTCTTGCGCGCTCTCTTCTCACTCGCACTCTCTCTCGCTCGCACTCTCTCTCGCTCGCACTCTCTCTCGCTCGCACTCTCTCTCGCTCGCACTCTCTCTCGCTCGCACACTCTCTCGCTCGCAGTCTCTCTCGCTGGCACTCTTGCTCGCACTCTCTCCCTGGCACTCTCTCTCGCTCGCACTCTCTCTCTCTCTCTGGCACTCTTGCTCACACTCTCGCTCGCACTCTCTCTCGCTCGCACTCACTCTCGCTCGCATTCTCTCTCGCTCGCACTCTCTCACACTCACTCTCTCTCCCTGGCACTCTCTCTCTCACTCGCACTCTCTCTCTCTCGCTCACACTCTTGCTCGCACTCTCTCTCGCTCGCACTCTCTCTCGCTCGCACTCTCTCTCGCTCGCACTCTCTCTCGCTCGCTCTCTCTCTCGCTCGCACTCTCTCTCGCTCACACTCTCTCTCGCTCGCACTCTCTCTCGCTCGCACTCACTCTCGCTCGCATTCTCTCTCGCTCGCACTCTCTCGCTCGCACTGTCTCTCGCTCGCACTCTCTCTGGCTCACACTCTCTCTCACTCGCACTCTCTCTCGCTCGCACTCTCTCTCGCTCGCACTCTCTCTCGCTCGCACTATCTCTCGCTCGCACTTTCTCTCACTCGCACTCTCTCTCGCTCGCACTCTCTCTCGCTCGCACTCTCTCTCGCTCGCACTCTCTCGCTCGCACTCTCTCTCGCTCGCACTCTCTCTCGCTCGCACTCTCTCTCGCTCGCACTCTCTCTCGCTCGCACTCTCTCTCGCTCGCACTCTCTCTCGCTCGCACTCTCTCTCGCTCGCACTAACTCTCGCTCGCACTCCCTCTCGCTAGCACTCTCTCTCGCTCGCACTCTCTCTCGCTTGCACACTCTCTCGCTCGCAGTCTCTCTCGCTCGCACTCTCGCACGCACTCTCTCCCTCTGGCACCCTCTCTCGCTCGCACTCTCTCTCGCAGTCTCTCTCTCTCGCACTCTCTCTCGCTCGCACTCTCTCTCGCACTCTCTCTCGCTCACACACTCTCTAGCTCGCACTCTCTCACTCGCACTCTCTCTCCCTGGCACTCTCTCTCTCGCTCGCACTCTCTCTCTCTCGCTCGCACTCTTGCTCACACTCTTGCTCGCACTCTCTCTCGCTCGCACTCTCTCTCGCTCGCACTCTCTCTCGCTCGCACTCTCTCTCGCTCGCACTCTCTCTCGCTCGCACTCTCTCTCGCTCGCACTCACTCTCGCTCGCATTCTCTCTCGCTCGCACTCTCTCGCTCGCACTGTCTCTCGCTCGCACTCTCTCTGGCTCGCACTCTCTCTCTCTCTCGCTCTCACTCTCTCTCGCTCGCACTATCTCTCGCTCGCACTCTCTCTCGCTCGCACTCTCTCTCGCTCGCACTCTCTCTCGCTCGCACTCTCTCTCGCTCGCACTCTCTCTCGCTCGCACTCTCTCTCGCTCGCACTCTCTCTCCCTGGCACTCTCTCTCGCTCGCACTCACTCTCGCTCGCATTCTCTCTCGCTCGCACTCTCTCACTCGCACTCTCTCTCCCTGGCACTCTCTCTCTCGCTCGCACTCTCTCTCTCTCTCGCTCGCACTCTTGCTCACACTCTTGCTCGCACTCTCTCTCGCTCGCACTCTCTCTCGCTCGCACTCTCTCTGGCTCACACTCTCTCTCACTCTCACTCTCTCTCGCTCGCACTATCTCTCGCTCGCACTCTCTCTCGCTCGCACTCTCTCTCGCTCGCACTCTCTCTCGCTCGCACTCTCTCTCGCTCGCACTCTCTCTCGCTCGCAGTCTCTCTCGCTCGCACTCTCTCTCGCTCGCTCTCTCTCTCGCTCGCACTCTCTCTCGCTCGCACTCTCTCTCGCTCGCACTCTCTCGCTCGCACTCTCTCTCGCTTGCTCTCTTTCGTTCGCTCTCTCTCGCTCGCTCTCTTTCTCGCTGTCCCTCTCTCTATCGCTCCATCACTCACTCTCTCTTTCTCGCGCGCTCGCTCTTTCTTTCTCTTTCATGCTCGCTTTCTCTTTCTTGCGCGCTCTCTTCTCACTCGCACTCTCTCTCGCTCGCACTCTCTCTCGCTCGCACTCTCTCTCGCTCGCACTCTCTCTCGCTCGCACTCTCTCTCGCTCGCACTCTCTCTCACTCGCTCTCTCTCGCTCACACACTCTCTCGCTCACACACTCTCTCGCTCGCACTCTCTCTCGCTCGCACTCTCTCTCGCTCGCACTCTCTTTCGCACTCTCTCTCACTCACACTTTCTCTCGCTCGCACTCTCTCTCGCTCGCACTCTCTCTCGCTCGCACTCTCTCGCTCGCACTCTCGCACGCACTCTCTCCCTCTGGCACCCTCTCTCGCTCGCACTCTCTCTCGCACTCTCTCTCTCTCGCACTCTCTCTCGCTCGCACTCTCTCTCGCACTCTCTCTCGCTCACACACTCTCTAGCTCGCACTCTCTCACTCGCACTCTCTCTCCCTGGCACTCTCTCTCTTGCTCGCACTCTCTCTCTCTCGCTCTCACTCTTGCTCACACTCTTGCTCGCACTCTCTCTCGCTCGCACTCTCTCTCGCTCGCACTCTCTCTCGCTCGCACTCTCTCTCGCTCGCACTCTCTCTCGCTCGCACTCACTCTCGCTCGCATTCTCTCTCGCTCGCACTCTCTCGCTCGCACTGTCTCTCGCTCGCACTCTCTCTGGCTCGCACTCTCTCTCTCTCGCACTCTCTCTGGCTCGCACTCTCTCTCACTCTCACTCTCTCTCGCTCGCACTATCTCTCGCTTGCACTCTCTCTCGCTCGCACTATCTCTCGCTCGCACTCTCTCTCACTCGCACTCTCTCTCGCTCGCACTCTCTCTCGCTCGCACTCTCTCTCGCTCGCACTCTCTCTCGCTCGCACTCTCTCTCGCTCGCACTCTCTCTCGCTCGCACTCTCTCTCGCTCGCACTCTCTCTCGCTAGCACTCTCTCTCGCTTGCTCTCTTTCGTTCGCTCTCACTCGCTCGCTCTCTTTCTCGCTCTCCCTCTCTCTTTCGCTCCATCACTCACTCTCTCTTTCTCGCGCGCTCGCTCTTTCTTTCTCGCTTGTTCTCTATTTCGTGCTCGCTTTCTCTTTCTTGTGCGCTCTCTTCTCACTCGCACTCTCTCTCGCTCGCACTCTCTCTCGCTCGCACTCTCTCTCGCTCGCACTCTCTCTCGCTCGCACTCTCTCTCGCTCGCACTCTCTCTCGCTCGCACTCTCTCTCGCTCGCAGTCTCTCTCGCTGGCACTCTTGCTCGCACTCTCTCCCTGGCACTCTCTCTCGCTCGCACTCTCTCTCTCTCTCTTGCACTCTTGCTCACACTCTCGCTCGCACTCTCTCTCGCTCGCACTCACTCTCGCTCGCACTCTCTCTCACTCGCTCTCTCTCTCACACGCACTCTCTCTCCCTGGCACTCTCTCTCTTGCTCGCACTCTCTCTCTCTCGCTCGCACTCTTGCTCACACTCTTGCTCACACTCTCTGTCGCTCGCATTCTCTCTCTCTCGCTCGCACTCTTGCTCACACTCTTGCTCGCACTCTCTCTCGCTCGCACTCTCTTCTCACTCGCACTCTTTCTCGCTCAATCTCTCCTGCTTGTTCGCACTCCCTTTCTCACTCGCACTGTCTTTCCCGCTCGTACCCTCTTTCTCGCTCGCTCTCTCTTGCTCGCTCTCGCTCTCGCGCTCGCACTCTCGCTCGTTCATTCTCTGTTGCTCTCTCTCGCTTGCTTTCGCTTGATCTCTATTTCCCTCGCTCGCACTCTCTCTCACTCGCACTCTCTATCTCTGGCACACTCTCTCTCAGGCACTCTCTCTCTCTGGCACTCTCTCCCTCTCTGCCACTCTTGCTCACACTCTCGCTCGCACACTTTCTCACTCGCACACTCTCTCGCTCGCACTCCCTCTCGCTCGCACTCTCTCTCGCTCGCACTCTGTCTCGGTCGCACTCTGTCTCGGTCGCACTCTCTCTCGCTCGCACTCTCTCTCGCTCGCACTCTCTCTCGCTCGCACTCTCTCTCGCTCGCACTCTCTCTCGCTCGCACTCTCTCTCGCTCGCACACTCTCTCGCTCGCACTCTCTCTCGCTCGCACTCTTGCTCGCACTCTCTCTCTGGCACTCTCTCCCTCTCTGGCACTCTTGCTCACACTCTCGCTCGCACACTTTCTCGCACACACTCTCTCTCGCTCGCACACTCTCTCGCTCGCACTCTCTCTCACACGCACTCTCTCTCGCTCGCACTATCTCTCGCTCGCACTCTCTCTCGCTCGCACTCTCTCTCGCTCGCACTCTCTCTCGCTCGCACTCTCTCTCGCTCGCACTCTCTCTCGCTCGCACTCTCTCTCGCTCGCAATCTCTCTCGCTCGCACTCTCTCTCGCTCGCACTCTATCTCGCTCGCAGTCTCTCTCGCTGGCACTCTTGCTCGCACTCTCTCTCACTCGCACTCTCTCTCGCTCGCACTCTCTCTCTCTCACATACTCTCTTGCTCGCTCTCTCTCGCTCGCTCTCTCGCTTGCGCTCTCCATTTCTCTCACTTGCACTGTCTCTCGCTCGCACTTTCTTTCGCTCGCAGTTTCTCTCATTCGCACTTTCTCGCTCGCACTCTCTCTCGCTAGCATGCTCGCTTGCACTCTCTCTCGCTCGCACTCTCTCTCGCTCGCACTCTCTCTCGCTCGCACTCTCTCTCTCTCGCACTCTCTCTCGCTCGCACTCTCTCTCGCTCGCACTCTCTCTCGCTCGCACTCACTGTCGCTCGCACTCTCTCTCGCTCGCTCTCTCTCTCGCTCGCACTCTCTCTGGCTTGCACTCTCTCTGGCTCGCACTCTCTCTGGCTCGCACTCTCTCTCGCTCTCACTCTCTCTCGCTCGCACTCTCTCGCTCGCACTCTCTCGCTCGCACTCTCTCTCTCTCGCACTGTCTCTCGCTCGCACTCTCTCTGGCTCGCACTCTCTCTCACTCTCACTCACTCTCGCTCGCACTCTCTCTCGCTCGCACTCTCTCTCTCTCGCACTCTCTCTCGCTCGCACTTCTCTCTCACTCGCACTCTCTCTCTTTCGCACTCTCGCTCGCACTCTCTCACTCGCACTCTCTCGCTCGCACTCTCTCTCGCTCGCACTCTATCTCGCTCGCAGTCTCTCTCGCTGGCACTCTTGCTCGCACTCTCTCTCTGGCACTCTCTCCCTCTCTGGCACTCTTGCTCACACTCTCGCTCGCACACTTTCTCGCACGCACTCTCTCTCGCTCGCACACTCTCTCGCTCGCACTCTCTCTCACACGCACTCTCTCTCGCTCGCACTATCTCTCGCTCGCACTCTCTCTCGCTCGCACTCTCTCTCGCTCGCACTCTCTCTCGCTCGCAGTCTCTCTCGCTCTCACTCTCACTCGCTCGCACTGTCTCTCGCTCGCACTCTCTCTCGCTCGCACTCTATCTCGCTCGCACTCTCTCTCGCTCGCACTCTCTCTCGCTCGCACTCTCTCTCGCTCGCACTCTCTCTCGCTCGCACTCTCTCTCGCTCGCACTCTCTCTCGCTCGCACTATCTCTCGCTCGCACTTTCTCTCCCTCGCACTCTCTCTCGCTCGCACTCTCTCTCGCTTGCACTCTCTCTCGCTGGCACTCTTGCTCGCACTCTCTCTCTGGCACTCTCTCCCTCTCTGGCACTCTTGCTCACAGTCTCGCTCGCACACTTTCTCGCACGCACTCTCTCTCGCTCGCACACTCTCTCGCTCGCACTCTCTCTCACACGCACTCTCTCTCGCTCGCACTATCTCTCGCTCGCACTCTCTCTCGCTCGCACTCTCTCTCGCTCACAGTCTCTCTCGCTCGCACTCTCTCTCGCTCGCACTCTCTCTCGCTCGCACTCTCTCTCGCTCGCACTCTATCTCGCTCGCACTCTATCTCGCTCGCACTCTCTCTCGCTCGCACTCTCTCTCGCTCGCACTCTCTCTCGCTCGCACTATCTCTCGCTCGCACTTTCTCTCCCTGGCACTCTCTCTCGCTCGCACTCTCTCTCGCTCGCACTCTCTCTCGCTCGCACTCTCTCGCTCGCACTCTCTCTCGCTCGCACTCTCTCTCGCTCGCACTCTCTCTCGCTCGCACTCTCTCTCGCTCGCACTCTCTCTCGCTCGCACTAACTCTCGCTCGCACTCTCTCTTGCTAGCACTCTCTCTCGCTCGCACTCTCTCTCGCTAGCACTCTCTCTCGCTTGCTCTCTTTCGTTCGCTCTCTCTCGCTCGCTCTCTTTCTCGCTCTCCCTCTCTGTTTCGCTCCATCACTCACTCTCTCTTTCTCGCGCGCTCGCTCTTTCTTTCTCGCTTGCTCTCTCTTTCGTGCTCGCTTTCTCTTTCTTGCGCGCTCTCTTCTCACTCGCACTCTCTCTCGCTCGCACTCTCTCTCGCTCACACTCTCTCTCGCTCGCACTCTCTCTCGCTCGCACTCTCTCTCGCTCGCACTCTCTCTCACTCGCTCTCTCTCGCTCACACACTCTCTCGCTCGCACTCTCTCTCGCTCGCACTCTCTCTCGCTCGCACTCTCTTTCGCACTCTCTCTCACTCACACTTTCTCTCGCTCGCACTCTCTCTCGCTCGCACTCTCTCTCGCTCGCACTCTCTCGCTCGCACTCTCGCACGCACTCTCTCCCTCTGGCACCCTCTCTCGCTCGCACTCTCTCTCGCTGTCTCTCTCTCTCGCACTCTCTCTCGCTCGCACTCTCTCTTGCACTCTCTCTCGCTCACACACTCTCTTGCTCGCACTCTCTCACTCGCACTCTCTCTCCCTGGCACTCTCTCTCTCGCTCGCACTCTCTCTCTCTCGCTCGCACTCTTGCTCACACTCTCGCTCGCACTCTCTCTCGCTCGCACTCTCTCTCGCTCACACTCTCTCTCGCTCACACTCTCTCTCGCTCGCACTCTCTCTCACTCGCACTCTCTCTCGCTCGCAATCTCTCTCGCTTGCACTCAATCTCGCTCGCATTCTCTCTCGCTCGCACTCTCTCGCTTGCACTGTCTCTCGCTCGCACTCTCTCTGGCTCGCACTCTCTCTCTCTCTCACTCTCACTCTCTCTCGCTCGCACTATCTCTCGCTCGCCCTTTCTCTCACTCGCACTCTCTCTCGCTCGCACTCTCTCTCGCTCGCACTCTCTCTCGCTCGCACTCTCTCTCGCTCGCACTCTCTCTCGCTCGCACTCTCTCTCGCTCGCACTCTCTCTCGCTCGCACTCTCTCTCCCTGGCACTCTCTCTCGCTCGCACTCGCTCTCGCTCGCATTCTCTCTCGCTCGCACTCTCTCACTCGCACTCACCCTCCCTGGCACTCTCTCTCTCGCTCGCACTCTCTCTCTCTCTCGCTCGCACTCTTGCTCACACTCTTGCTCGCACTCTCTCTCGCTCGCACTCTCTCTCGCTCGCACTCTCTCTGGCTCACACTCTCTCTCACTCTCACTCTCTCTCGCTCGCACTATCTCTCGCTCGCACTTTCTCTCACTCGCACTCTCTCTCGCTCGCACTCTCTCTCGCTCGCACTCTCTCTCGCTCGCACTCTCTCTCGCTCGCACTCTCTCTCGCTCGCACTCTCTCTCGCTCGCACTCTCTCTTGCTCGCACTCTCTCTCGCTCGCACTCTCTCTCGCTCGCACTCTCTCTGGCTCACACTCTCTCTCACTCTCACTCTCTCTCGCTCGCACTATCTCTCGCTCGCACTTTCTCTCACTCGCACTCTCTCTCGCTCGCACTCTCTCTCGCTCGCACTCTCTCTCGCTCGCACTCTCTCTCGCTCGCACTCTCTCTCGCTCGCACTCTCTCTCGCTCGCACTCTCTCTCGCTTGCTCTCTTTCGTTCGCTCTCTCTCGCTCGCTCTCTTTCTCGCTCTCCCTCTCTCTTTCGCTCCATCACTCACTCTCTCTTTCTCGCGCGCTCGCTCTTTCTTTCTCTTTCATGCTCGCTTTCTCTTTCTTGCGCGCTCTCTTCTCACTCGCACTCTCTCTCGCTCGCACTCTCTCTCGCTCGCACTCTCTCTCACTCGCACTCTCTCTCGGTCGCACTCTCTCTCGCTCGCACTCTCTCTTGCTCGCACTCTCTCTCACTCGCTCTCTCTCGCTCACACACTCTCTTGCTCGCACTCTCTCTCGCTCGCACTCTCTCTCGCTCGCACTCTCTTTCGCACTCTCTCTCACTCACACTTTCTCTCGCTCGCACTCTCTCTCGCTCGCACTCTCTCTCGCTCGCACTCTCTCTCGCTCGCACTCTCTCGCTCGCACTCTCGCACGCACTCTCTCCCTCTGGCACCCTCTCTCGCTCGCACTCTCTCTCGCACTCTCTCTCTCTCGCACTCTCTCTCGCTCGCACGCTCTCTCGCACTCTCTCTCGCTCACACACTCTCTAGCTCGCACTCTCTCACTCGCACTCTCTCTCCCTGGCACTCTCTCTCTCGCTCGCACTCTCTCTCTCTCGCTCGCACTCTTGCTCGCACTCTCTCTCGCTCGCACTCTCTCTCGCTCGCACTCTCTCTCGCTCGCACTCTCTCTCGCTCGCCCTCTCTCTCGCTCGCACTCTCTCTCGCTCGCACTCTATCTCGCTCGCACTCACTCTCGCTCGCATTCTCTCTCGCTCGCACTCTCTCGCTCGCACTGTCTCTCGCTCGCACTCTCTCTGGCTCGCACTCTCTCTCACTCTCACTCTCTCTCGCTCGCACTATCTCTCGCTCGCACTTTCTCTCACTCGCACTCTCTCTCGCTCGCACTCTCTCTCGCTCGCACTCTCTCTCGCTCGCACTCTCTCTCGCTCGCACTCTCTCTGGCTCGCACTCTCTCTCACTCTCACTCTCTCTCGCTCGCACTATCTCTCGCTCGCACTCTCTCTCGCTCGCACTATCTCTCGCTCGCACTCTCTCTCGCTCGCACTCTCTCTCGCTCGCACTCTCTCTCGCTCGCACTATCTCTCGCTCGCACTCTCTCTCGCTCGCACTCTCTCTCGCTCGCACTCTCTCTCGCTCGCACTCTCTCTCGCTCGCACTCTCTCTCGCTCGCACTCTCTCTCGCTCGCACTCTCTCTCGCTCGCACTCTCTCTCGCTCGCACTCTCTCTCGCTCGCAATCTCTCTCGCTCGCACTCTCTCTCGCTCGCAGTCTCTCTCGCTGGCACTCTTGCTCGCACTCTCTCCCTGGCACTCTCTCTCGCTCGCAATCTCTCTCGCTCGCACTCTCTCTCGCTCGCAGTCTCTCTCACTGGCACTCTTGCTCGCACTCTCTCCCTGGCACTCTCTCTCGCTCGCACTCTCTCTCTCTCTCTGGCACTCTTGTTCACACTCTCGCTCGCACTCTCTCTCGCTCGCACTCACTCTCGCTCGCATTCTCTCACGCTCGCACTCTCTCACTCGCACTCTCTCTCCCTGGCACTCTCTCTCTCGCTCGCACTCTCTCTCTCTCTCGCTCGCACTCTTGCTCACACTCTTGCTCACACTCTCTCTCGCTCGCACTCTCTCTCGCTCGCACTCTCTCTCTCTCGCTCGCACTCTTGCTCACACTCTTGCTCGCACTCTCTCTCGCTCGCACTCTCTTCTCACTCGCACTCTTTCTCGCTCAATCTCTCCTGCTCGTTCGCACTCCCTTTCTCACTCGCACTGTCTTTCCCGCTCGTACCCTCTTTCTCGCTCGCTCTCTCTTGCTCGCTCTCGCTCTCTCGCTCGCACTCTCGCTCGTTCATTCTCTGTTGCTCTCTCTCGCTTGCTTTCGCTTGCTCTCTATTTCTCTCGCTCGCACTCTCTCTCACTCACACTCTCTATCTCTGGCACACTCTCTCTCAGGCACTCTCTCTCTCTGGCACTCTCTCCCTCTCTGCCACTCTTGCTCACACTCTCGCTCGCACACTTTCTCGCTCGCACACTCTCTCGCTCGCACTCCCTCTCACTCGCACTCTCTCTCGCTCGCACTCTCTCTCGGTCGCACTCTCTCTCGGTCGCACTCTCTCTCGGTCGCACTCTCTCTCGGTCGCACTCTCTCTCGCTCGCACTCTCTCTCGCTCGCACTCTCTCTCGCTCGCACTCTCTCTCGCTCGCACTCTCTCTCGCTCGCACTCTCTCTCGCTCGCACTCTCTCTCGCTCGCACTCTCTCTCGCTCGCACTCTCTCTCGCTCGCAGTCTCTCTCGCTGGCACTCTTGCTCGCACTCTCTCTCTGGCACTCTCTCCCTCTCTGGCACTCTTGCTCACACTCTCGCTCGCACACTTTCTCGCACACACTCTCTCTCGCTCGCACACTCTCTCACACGCACTCTCTCTCGCTCGCACTCTCTCTCGCTCGCACTCTCTCTCGCTCGCACTCTCTCTCGCTCGCACTCTCTCTCGCTCGCACTCTCTCTCGCTCGCACTCTCTCTGGCTCGCACTCTCTCTGGCTCGCACTCTCTCTGGCTCGCACTCTCTCTCGCTCTCACTCTCTCTCGCTCGCACTCTCTCGCTCGCACTCTCTCTCTCTCGCACTTTCTCTTGCTCGCACTCTCTCTGGCTCGCACTCTCTCTCACTCTCACTCTCTCTCGCTCGCACTCTCTCTCGCACTCTCTCTCTCTCGCACTCTCTCTCACTCGCACTCTCTCTCTTTCGCACTCTCGCTCGCACTCTCTCACTCGCACTCTCTCGCTCGCAGTCTCTCTCGCTGGCACTCTTGCTCGCACTCTCTCTCTGGCACTCTCTCCCTCTCTGGCACTCTTGCTCACACTCTCGCTCGCACACTTTCTCGCACGCACTCTCTCTCGCTCGCACACTCTCTCGCTCGCACTCTCTCTCACACGCACTCTCTCTCGCTCGCACTATCTCTCGCTCGCACTCTCTCTCGCTCGCACTCTCTCTCGCTCGCAGTCTCTCTCGCTCGCACTCTCTCTCGCTCGCACTCTCTCTCGCTCGCACTCTCTCTCGCTCGCACTCTCTCTCGCTCGCACTCTATCTAGCTCGCAGTCTCTCTCGCTGGCACTCTTGCTCGCACTCTCTCTCACTCGCACTCTCTCTCGCTCGCACTCTCTCTCTCTCGCATACTCTCTTGCTCGCTCTCTCTCGCTCGCTCTCTCTCTTGCGCTCTCCATTTCTCTCACTTGCACTGTCTCTCGCTCGCACTTTCTTTCGCTCGCAGTTTCTCTCACTCGCACTTTCTCGCTCGCACTCTCTCTCGCTAGCATGCTCGCTTGCACTCTCTCTCGCTCGCACTCTCTCTCGCTCGCACTCTCTCTTGCTCGCACTCACTGTCGCTCGCACTCTCTCTCGCTCGCACTCTCTCTGGCTCGCACTCTCTCTGGCTCGCACTCTCTCTGGCTCGCACTCTCTCTGGCTTGCACTCTCTCTGGCTTGCACGCTCTCTGGCTCGCACTCTCTCTCGCTCTCACTCTCTCTCGCTCGCACTCTCTCGCTCGCACTCTCTCTCTCTCGCACTTTCTCTCGCTCGCACTCTCTCTGGCTCGCACTCTCTCTCACTCTCACTCTCTCTCGCTCGCACTCTCTCTCGCTCGCACTCTCTCTCTCTCGCACTCTCTCTCACTCGCACTCTCTCTCTTTCGCACTCTCGCTCGCACTCTCTCACTCGCACTCTCTCACTCGCACTCTCTCGCTCGCACTCTCTCTTGCAAACACTCTCTCTCGCTCTCACTCTCTCTTGCTCGCACTCTCTCTCGCTCGCACTCTCTCTCGCTCGCACTGTCTCTCTCTCGCTCGCACTCTTGCTCACACTCTTGCTCACACTCTCTCTCGCTCGCACTCTCTCTCGCTCGCACTCTCTCTCTCTCGCTCGCACTCTTGCTCACACTCTTGCTCGCACTCTCTCTCGCTCGCACTCTCTTCTCACTCGCACTCTTTCTCGCTCGTACCCTCTTTCTCGCTCGCTCTCTCTTGCTCGCTCTCGCTCTCTCGCTCGCACTCTCGCTCGTTCATTCTCTGTTGCTCTCTCTCGCTTGCTTTCGCTTGCTCTCTATTTCTCTCGCTCGCACTCTCTCTCACTCGCACTCTCTATCTCTGGCACACTCTCTCTCAGGCACTCTCTCTCTCTGGCACTCTCTCCCTCTCTGCCACTCTTGCTCACACTCTCGCTCGCACACTTTCTCGCTCGCACACTCTCTCGCTCGCACTCCCTCTCGTTCGCACTCTCTCTCGCTCGCACTCTCTCTCGCTCGCACTCTCTCTCGGTCGCACTCTCTCTCGGTCGCACTCTCTCTCGGTCGCACTCTCTCTCGCTCGCACTCTCTCTCGCTCGCACTCTCTCTCGCTCGCACTCTCTCTCGCTCGCACTCTCTCTCGCTCGCACTCTCTCTCGCTCGCAGTCTCTCTCGCTGGCACTCTTGCTCGCACTCTCTCTCTGGCACTCTTGCTCACACTCTCGCTCGCACACTTTCTCGCACACACTCTCTCTCGCTCGCACACTCTCTCGCTCGCACTCTCTCTCACACGCACTCTCTCTCGCTCGCACTATCTCTCGCTCGCACTCTCTCTCGCTCGCACTCTCTCTCGCTCGCACTCTCTCTCGCTCGCAGTCTCTCTCGCTCGCACTCTCTCTCGCTCGCACTCTCTCTCGCTCGCACTCTATCTCGCTCGCAGTCTCTCTCGCTGGCACTCTTGCTCGCACTCTCTCTCACTCGCACTCTCTCTCGCTCGCACTCTCTCTCTCTCGCATACTCTCTTGCTCGCTCTCTCTCGCTCGCTCGCTCTCTCTCTTGCGCTCTCCATTTCTCTCACTTGCACTGTCTCTCGCTCGCACTTTCTTTCGCTCGCAGTTTCTCTCACTCGCACTTTCTCGCTCGCACTCTCTCTCGCTAGCATGCTCGCTTGCAATCTCTCTCGCTCGCACTCTCTCTCGCTCGCACTCTCTCTCGCTCGCACTCTCTCTCTCTCGCACTCTCTCTCGCTCGCACTCTCTCTCGCTCGCACTCTCTCTCGCTCGCACTCACTGTCGCTCGCACTCTCTCTCGCTCGCACTCTCTCTCGCTCGCACTCTCTCTGGCTCGCACTCTCTCTGGCTCGCACTCTCTCTGGCTCGCACTCTCTCTGGCTCGCACTCTCTCTGGCTCGCACTCTCTCTCGCTCTCACTCTCTCTCGCTCGCACTCTCTCGCTCGCACTCTCTCTCTCTCGCACTTTCTCTCGCTCGCACTCTCTCTGGCTCGCACTCTCTCTCACTCTCACTCTCTCTCGCTCGCACTCTCTCTCGCTCGCACTCTCTCTCTCTCGCACTCTCTCTCACTCGCACTCTCTCTCTTTCGCACTCTCGCTCGCACTCTCTCGCTCGCACTCTCTCGCTCGCACTCTCTCTCGCTCGCACTCTATCTCGCTCGCAGTCTCTCTCGCTGGCACTCTTGCTCGCACTCTCTCTCTGGCACTCTCTCCCTCTCTGGCACTCTTGCTCACACTCTCGCTCGCACACTTTCTCGCACGCACTCTCTCTCGCTCGCACACTCTCTCGCTCGCACTCTCTCTCGCTCGCACTCTCTCTCGCTCGCACTCTCTCTCGCTCGCACTCTCTCTCGCTCGCACTCTCTCTCGCTCGCACTCTCTCTCGCTCGCACTCTCTCTCACTCGCACTCTCTCTCGCTCGCACTATATCTCGCTCGCAGTCTCTCTCGCTGGCACTCTTGCTCGCACTCTCTCTCAGTCGCACTCTCTCTCGCTTGCACTCTCTCTCTCTCGCATACTCTCTTGCTCGCTCTCTCTCGCTCGCTCTCTCTCTTGCGCTCTCCATTTCTCTCACTTGCACTGTCTCTCGCTCGCACTTTCTTTCGCTCGCAGTTTCTCGCTCGCACTCTCTCTCGCTCGCACTCTCTCTCGCACTCTCTCTCTCTCGCACTCTCTCTCACTCGCACTCTCTCTCTTTCGCACTCTCGCTCGCACTCTCTCACTCGCACTCTCTCGCTCGCAGTCTCTCTCGCTGGCACTCTTGCTCGCACTCTCTCTCTGGCACTCTCTCCCTCTCTGGCACTCTTGCTCACACTCTCGCTCGCACACTTTCTCGCACGCACTCTCTCTCGCTCGCACACTCTCTCGCTCGCACTCTCTCTCACACGCACTCTCTCTCGCTCGCACTATCTCTCGCTCGCACTCTCTCTCGCTCGCACTCTCTCTCGCTCGCACTCTCTCTCGCTCGCACTCTCTCTCGCTCGCACTCTCTCTCGCTCGCACTCTCTCTCGCTCGCACTCTCTCTCGCTCGCACTCTATCTAGCTCGCAGTCTCTCTCGCTGGCACTCTTGCTCGCACTCTCTCTCAGTCGCACTCTCTCTCGCTCGCACTCTCTCTCTCTCGCATACTCTCTTGCTCGCTCTCTCTCGCTCGCTCTCTCTCT
Source organism: Isurus oxyrinchus (assembly GCA_026770705.1). Classification (NCBI taxonomy): domain Eukaryota; kingdom Metazoa; phylum Chordata; class Chondrichthyes; order Lamniformes; family Lamnidae; genus Isurus; species Isurus oxyrinchus. The sequence goes on from JANJGN010000321.1 coordinate 451,962, forward strand.
TGCGCTCTCCATTTCTCTCACTTGCACTGTCTCTCGCTCGCACTTTCTTTCGCTCGCAGTTTCTCTCACTCGCACTTTCTCGCTCGCACTCTCTCTCGCTAGCATGCTCGCTTGCACTCTCTCTCGCTCGCACTCTCTCTTGCTCGCACTCTCTCTCGCTCGCACTCACTGTCGCTCGCACTCTCTCTCGCTCGCACTCTCTCTGGCTCGCACTCTCTCTGGCTCGCACTCTCTCTGGCTCGCACTCTCTCTGGCTCGCACGCTCTCTGGCTCGCACTCTCTCTCGCTCGCACTCTCTCGCTCGCACTCTCTCTCTCTCGCACTTTCTCTCGCTCGCACTCTCTCTGGCTCGCACTCTCTCTCACTCTCACTCTCTCTCGCTCGCACTCTCTCTCGCTCGCACTCTCTCTCTCTCGCACTCTCTCTCACTCGCACTCTCTCTCTTTCGCACTCTCGCTCGCACTCTCTCACTCACACTCTCTCACTCGCACTCTCTCGCTCGCACTCTCTCTTGCAAACACTCTCTCTCGCTCTCACTCTCTCTTGCTCGCACTCTCTCTCGCTCGCACTCTCTCTCGCTCGCACTGTCTCTCTCTCGCTCGCACTCTTGCTCACACTCTTGCTCACACTCTCTCTCGCTCGCACTCTCTCTCGCTCGCACTCTCTCTCTCTCGCTCGCACTCTTGCTCACACTCTTGCTCGCACTCTCTCTCGCTCGCACTCTCTTCTCACTCGCACTCTTTCTCGCTCAATCTCTCCTGTTCGTTCGCACTCCCTTTCTCACTCGCACTGTCTTTCCCGCTCGTACCCTCTTTCTCGCTCGCTCTCTCTTGCTCGCTCTCGCTCTCTCGCTCGCACTCTCGCTCGTTCATTCTCTGTTGCTCTCTCTCGCTTGCTTTCGCTTGCTCTCTATTTCTCTCGCTCGCACTCTCTCTCACTCGCACTCTCTATCTCTGGCACACTCTCTCTCAGGCACTCTCTCTCTCTGGCACTCTCTCCCTCTCTGCCACTCTTGCTCACACTCTCGCTCGCACACTTTCTCGCTCGCACACTCTCTCGCTCGCACTCCCTCTCGTTCGCACTCTCTTTCGCTCGCACTCTCTCTCGCTCGCACTCTCTCTCGCTCGCACTCTCTCTCGCTCGCACTCTCTCTCGCTCGCACTCTCTCTCGCTCGCACTCTCTCTCGCTCGCACTCTCTCTCGCTCGCACTCTCTCTCGCTCGCACTCTCTCTCGCTCGCACTCTCTCTCGCTCGCAGTCTCTCTCGCTGGCACTCTTGCTCGCACTCTCTCTCTGGCACTCTTGCTCACACTCTCGCTCGCACACTTTCTCGCACACACTCTCTCTCGCTCGCACACTCTCTCGCTCGCATTCTCTCTCACACGCACTCTCTCTCGCTCGCACTATCTCTCGCTCGCACTCTCTCTCGCTCGCACTCTCTCTCGCTCGCACTCTCTCTCGCTCGCAGTCTCTCTCGCTCGCACTCTCTCTCGCTCGCACTCTCTCTCGCTCGCACTCTATCTCGCTCGCAGTCTCTCTCGCTGGCACTCTTGCTCGCACTCTCTCTCACTCGCACTCTCTCTCGCTCGCACTCTCTCTCTCTCGCATACTCTCTTGCTCGCTCTCTCTCGCTCGCTCTCTCTCTTGCGCTCTCCATTTCTCTCACTTGCACTGTCTCTCGCTCGCACTTTCTTTCGCTCGCAGTTTCTCTCACTCGCACTTTCTCGCTCGCACTCTCTCTCGCTAGCATGCTCGCTTGCAATCTCTCTCGCTCGCACTCTCTCTCGCTCGCACTCTCTCTCGCTCGCACTCTCTCTCTCTCGCACTCTCTCTCGCTCGCACTCTCTCTCGCTCGCACTCTCTCTCGCTCGCACTCTCTCTCGCTCGCACTCACTGTCGCTCGCACTCTCTCTCGCTCGCACTCTCTCTCGCTCGCACTCTCTCTGGCTCGCACTCTCTCTGGCTCGCACTCTCTCTGGCTCGCACTCTCTCTGGCTCGCACTCTCTCTCGCTCTCACTCTCTCTCGCTCGCACTCTCTCTCGCTCGCACTCTCTCTCAGTCGCACTCTCTCTCGCTTGCACTCTCTCTCTCTCGCATACTCTCTTGCTCGCTCTCTCTCGCTCGCTCTCTCTCTTGCGCTCTCCATTTCTCTCACTTGCACTGTCTCTCGCTCGCACTTTCTTTCGCTCGCAGTTTCTCGCTCGCACTCTCTCTCGCTAGCATGCTCACTTGCACTCTCTCTCGCTCGCACTCTCTCTCGCTCACACTCTCTCTCGCTCGCACTCTCTCTCTCTCGCACTCTCTCTCGCTCGCACTCTCTCTCGCTCGCACTCTCTCTTGCTCGCACTCTCTCTCGCTCGCACTCACTGTCGCTCGCACTCTCTCTCGCTCGCACTCTCTCTCGCTCGCACTCACTGTCGCTCGCACTCTCTCTCACTCGCACTCTCTCTGGCTCGCACTCTCTCTGGCTCGCACTCTCTCTGGCTCGCACTCTCTCTGGCTCGCACTCTCTCTGGCTCGCACTCTCTCTGGCTCGCACTCTCTCTCGCTCTCACTCTCTCTCGCTCGCACTCTCTCGCTCGCACTCTCTCTCTCTCGCACTTTCTCTCGCTCGCACTCTCTCTGGCTCGCACTCTCTCTCACTCTCACTCTCTCTCACTCACACTCTCTCTCGCTCGCACTCTCTCTCTCTCGCATTCTCTCTCACTCGCACTCTCTCTCTTTCGCACTCTCGCTCGCACTCTCTCACTCGCACTCTCTCGTTCGCACTCTCTCTTGCAAACACTCTCTCTCGCTCTCACTCTCTCTTGCTCGCACTCTCTCTCGCTCGCACTCTCTCTTGCTCGCACTCTCTGTCGCTCGCACTCTCTGTCGCTCGCACTCTCTCTCGCTCGCACTCTCTCTCGCTCGCACTCTCTCTCGCTCGCACTCTCTCTCGATGACACTCTCTCTCGCTCGCACTGTCTCTTGCTCGCTCTCTCTCTCGCTCGCACTCTCACTCGCTCGCACTCTCTCTCACTCGCACTCACTCTCGCTCGCACTCTCTCTCGCTTGCACTCTCTCTGGCTCGCACTCTCTCTGGCTCGCACTCTCTCTGGCTCGCACTCTCTCTGGCTCGCACTCTCCCTGGCTCGCACGCTCTCTGGCTCGCACTCTCTCTCGCTCTCACTCTCTCTCGCTCGCACTCTCTCGCTCGCACTCTCTCTCTCTCGCACTTTCTCTCGCTCGCACTCTCTCTGGCTCGCACTCTCTCTCACTCTCACTCTCTCTCGCTCGCACTCTCTCTCTCTCGCACTCTCTCTCGCTCGCACTCTCTCTCTTTCGCAATCTCTCTCTCTCGCACTCTCTCTCACACTCTCCCTCGCTCGCACTCTCTCTCGCTGGCAATCTCTCTTTGGCATTCTCTCGGTGGCACTCTCTCTCGCTGGCACTCTCTCTCGATGGCACTCTCTCTCTCTGGCACTCTCTCTCTCTGGCACTCCCTCTCTCTGGTACTCTCTCTCTCTGGCACTCTTGCTCACACTCTCGCTTGCTCACTCTCTCTCGCTCGCACTCTCTCTCGCTCGCACTCTCTCTCGCTCGCACTCTCTCTCGCTCGCACTCTCGCTCGCACTCTCTCTCGCTCGCACTCTCTCTCTCCCTCGCACTCTCTCTCGCTCGCACTCTCTCTCGCTCGCACTCTCTCTCGCTCGCACTCTCTCTCGCTCGCACTCTCTCTCGCTCGCACTCTCTCTCGCTCGCACTCTCTCTCGCTCGCACTCTCTCTCGCTCGCACTCTCTCTCGCTCGCACTCTCTCTCGCTCGCACTCTCTCTCACTCGCTATCTCTCTCACTCGCACTTTCTCTCGCTCGTTCTCTTTCTCTCTCTTTCTCGCACGCTCACTGTTTGTTTCTCGCTCACTCTCACTTTCTCGCTCGCACTCTCTTTCTCACTCGATCTCTCTTGCTCGTTACCTATTGCTCTCACTCTCTCGCTCGCTCTCTTGCTCGCTCATTCTCGCTCGCTCTCATTCTCTCACTCTCTCTCACTCGCTCTCTCTCACTCGCTCTCTATTTCTCTCACTCGCACTCTTACTCGAACTCTTTCGCTCGCACTCTCTCACTCTCACACTCTCTCACTCTCGCACTCTCACTCTCACACTCACTCTCGCTCGCACTCTCACTCACTCGCACTCTCTCTCTCTGGCACTCTCTCTCTCTGACACTCTCTCTGGCACTCTCTCTCTCTGGCACTCTTTCTCTCTGGCACTCTTTCTCTCTGGCACTCTCTCTCTGGCAATCTCTCTCTGGCTAGCACTCTCTGGCACTCTTGCTCACACTCTATCTCGCTCGCACTCTCTCTCACTCGCAATCTCTCTCACTCGCATTCTCTCTCGCTCGCACTCTCTTTCTCGCTCGCTCTCTCCTGCTCGTTATCTATTGCTCTCGTTCTCTTGCTCGCTCTCTTGCTCGCTCATTCTCGCTCGCTCTCTTTCTCATTCGCTCTCTCTCGCACGTTCGCTCTTTCTCTCTCGCACGCTGTCTATCGCTCACTCGCTCTTTTTCTTGCTCGCTCTCACTTGCACTCTCTCGCTCGCTCTTTCTCGCTCGCTCTTCCACTCACTCTCTCGCTTGCACTCTTTCTCGCTCACTCTCACTCGCTCGCTCTCTTGCTTGCTCTCTCTTTTTTGCTCTCTCTCTCTCTCTCGATCACTCTCTCTCGCTTGGTCTCTTCGCTTGCTTTCTCTCGCTTGCTCTCTCTCAGTTGCTTGCTCTCACTTGATCTCTCGCTCGGTCTCTTTTTCTCACATGCTCGCTTGCTCTCTCTCTCGCTCTCTCTCGCTCTCTTTCTCGCTCACGCTCTCTCTAGTTCTCTCTCTCTCGCACTCTTGCTCGCTCGCTCGCTGTTTTTCACTTGATCTCTCCCTGGCTCATTCTCTCCCAGTCACTCGTTCTCCCTCTCGCTTGCTCTCCCTCTCGCTCTCTCTCCCCCTCGCTCGCACTCTCTCTCGCTCGCACTCTCTCTCGCTCGCACTCTCTCTCGCTCGTACTCTCGCTCACATTCTCTCTCTCTCACTCGCTCGCTCTCTCACTTGCACTCTCTCTCTCTCGCACTATCTCTCTCTCGCACTCTCTCTCTGTGGCACTCTCTCTCTCTGGCACTCTTGCTCACAATCTCTTTTTCTCGCTCGCTCGCTCGCACTCTCGCTCGCTCTCTCTCGCTTGCACTCTCTCTCCCTCGCACTCTCTCTCGCTCGCACTCTCACTCGCACTCTCTCTCGCTGGCACTCGCTCTCGCTGGCACTCTCTCTCGCTGGCACTCTCTCGCTGGCACTCTCTCTCGCTGGCACGCTCTCTCGCTGGCACTCTCTCACTGGCACTCTCTCTCGCTGGCACTCTCTCTCGCTGGCACTCTCTCTCGCTCGCACTGTCTCTCGCTGGCACTCTCACTGGCACTCTCTCTCGCTCGCACTCTCTCTCGCTCGCACTCTCTCTCGCTCGCACTCTCTCTCGCTCGCACTCTCTCTCGCTCGCACTCTCTCTCGCTCGCACTCTCTCTCGCTCGCACTCTCTCTCACTCGCTATCTCTCTCACTCGCACTTTCTCTCGCTCGTTCTCTCTCTCTCTCTTTCTCGCACGCTCACTGTTTGTTTCTCGCTCGCTCTCACTTTCTCGCTCGCACTCTCTTTCTCACTCGATCGCTCTTGCTCATTACCTATTGCTCTCACTCTCTTGCTCGCTCTCCTGCTTGCTCATTCTCGCTCGCTCTCATTCTCTCACTCTCTCTCACTCGCTCACTCTCTATTTCTCTCGGTCGCACTCTCGCTCACACTCTCTCGCTCGCATTCTCTCACACGCACTCTCTCACTCTCGCACTCTCTCTCACTCTCACACTATCTCGCTCGCACTCTCACTCACTCGCACTCTCTCTCTCTGGCACTCTCTCTGGCACTCTCTCTGGCACTCTCTCTCTCTGGCACTCTCTCTCTCTGGCACTCTCTCTCTCTGGCACTCTCTCTCTCTGGCACTCTTTCTCTCTGGCACTCTCTCTCTCTGGCACTCTCTCTCTCTGGCACTCTTTCTCTCTGGCACTCTCTCTCTCTGGCTGTCTTGCTCACACTCTATCTCGCTCGCTCTCTTTCTCGTTCGCTCTCTCTCGCACGTTCGCTCTTTCTCTCTCGCACGCTGTCTATCGCTCACTCGCTCTTTTTCTTGCTCGCTCTCACTCGCACTCTCTCACTCGCTCTTTCTCGCTTGCTCGCTCTCCCACTTGCTCTCTTGCTTGCACTGTCTCTCGCTCGCACTGTCTCTCGCTCGCACTGTCTCTCGCTCGCACTGTCTCTCGCTCGCACTGTCTCTCGCTCGCACTGTCTCTCGCTCGCACTGTCTCTCGCTCGCACTGTCTCTCGCTCGCACTGTCTCTCGCTCGCACTGTCTCTCGCTCGCACTGTCTCTCGCTCGCACTGTCTCTCGCTCGCACTGTCTCTCGCTCGCACTGTCTCTCGCTCGCACTGTCTCTCGCTCGCACTGTCTCTCGCTCGCACTGTCTCTCGCTCGCACTCTCTCTCGCTCGCACTCTCTCTCACTCGCTATCTCTCTCACTCGCACTTTCTCTCGCTCGTTCTCTCTCTCTCTCTTTCTCGCACGCTCACTGTTTGTTTCTCGCTCGCTCTCACTTTCTCGCTCGCACTCTCTTTCTCACTCGATCGCTCTTGCTCATTACCTATTGCTCTCACTCTCTTGCTCGCTCTCCTGCTTGCTCATTCTCGCTCGCTCTCATTCTCTCACTCTCTCTCACTCGCTCACTCTCTATTTCTCTCGGTCGCACTCTCGCTCACACTCTCTCGCTCGCATTCTCTCACACGCACTCTCTCACTCTCGCACTCTCTCTCACTCTCACACTATCTCGCTCGCACTCTCACTCACTCGCACTCTCTCTCTCTGGCACTCTCTCTGGCACTCTCTCTGGCACTCTCTCTCTCTGGCACTCTCTCTCTCTGGCACTCTCTCTCTCTGGCACTCTCTCTCTCTGGCACTCTTTCTCTCTGGCACTCTCTCTCTCTGGCACTCTCTCTCTCTGGCACTCTTTCTCTCTGGCACTCTCTCTCTCTGGCTGTCTTGCTCACACTCTATCTCGCTCGCTCTCTTTCTCGTTCGCTCTCTCTCGCACGTTCGCTCTTTCTCTCTCGCACGCTGTCTATCGCTCACCTCGCTCTTTTTCTTGCTCGCTCTCACTCGCACTCTCTCACTCGCTCTTTCTCGCTTGCTCGCTCTCCCACTTGCTCTCTTGCTTGCACTGTCTCTCGCTCGCACTGTCTCTCGCTCGCACTGTCTCTCGCTCGCACTGTCTCTCGCTCGCACTGTCTCTCGCTCGCACTGTCTCTCGCTCGCACTGTCTCTCGCTCGCACTGTCTCTCGCTCGCACTGTCTCTCGCTCGCACTGTCTCTCGCTCGCACTGTCTCTCGCTCGCACTGTCTCTCGCTCGCACTGTCTCTCGCTCGCACTGTCTCTCGCTCGCACTGTCTCTCGCTCGCACTGTCTCTCGCTCGCACTGTCTCTCGCTCGCACTGTCTCTCGCTCGCACTCTCTCTCGCTCGCACTCTCTCTCGCTCGCACTCTCTCTCGCTCGCACTCTCTCTCGCTCGCACTCTCTCTCGCTCGCACTCTCTCTCGCTCGCACTCTCTCTCGCTCGCACTCTCTCTCGCTCGCACTCTCTCTCGCTCGCACTCTCTCTCGCTCGCACTCTCTCTCGCTCGCACTCTCTCTCGCTCGCACTCTCTCTTGCTCGCACTCACTCTCGCTCGTTCTCTCTCTCTCTCTTTCTCGCACGCTCACTGTTTCTTTCTCGCTTACTCTCTCTTTCTTGCTCACTCTCTCTTTCTCGCTCGCACTCTCTTTCTCGCTCGCACTCTCTTTCTTGCTCGCTCTCTCTTTCTCACTCGCACTCTCTTTCTCACTCTCTCTCTCTTGCTCGTTCTCTATTGCTCTCGCTCTCTCGCTCGCTCTCTTGCTCGCTCATTCTCGCTCGCTCTCATTCTCTCGCTCTCTCTCGCTCGCTCGCTCTCTCGCTCGCTCTCTATTTCTCTCACTCGCACTCTTGCTCGCACTCTCTCGCTCGCACTCTCTCACTCTCGCACTCACTCTCACACTCAATCTCGCTCACACTCTCTCTCACTCGCTCTCTCACTCACTCGCACTCTCTCTCTCTGGCACTCTCTCTCTCTGGCACTCTCTCTCTCTGGCACTCTCTCTCTCTGGCACTCTCTCTCTCTGGCACTCTCTCTCTCTGGCACTCTCTCTCTGGCTAGCACTCTCTGGCACTCTCTCTCTCTGGCGCTCTTGCTCACACTCTATCTCGCTCGCACTCTCTCTCGCTCGCTCTCTTTCTCGTTCGCTCTCTCTCGCACGTTCGCTCTTTCTCTCTCGCACGCTGTCTATAGCTCACTCGCTCTTTTTCTTGCTCGCTCTCACTCGCACTCTCTCGCTCGTTCTTTGTCGCTTGCTCACTCTCCCACTCGCTCTCTCGCACGCACTCTTTCTCGCTCACTCTCGCTCACTCACTCTTTTGCTTGCTCTCTCTTTCTTGCTCTCTCTCTCTCTCTCCTTCGATCACTCTCACTCGCTTGGTCTCTTCGCTTGCTTTCTCTCACTTGCTCTCTCTCAGTTGCTTGCTCTCACTTGATCTCTCGCTCGCTCTCTCTTTCTCACACGCTCGCTTGCTCTCTCTCTCGCTCTCTCTCGCTGTCTTTCTCGCTCGCACTCTCTCTCGCCCTCTCTCTCTCGCACTCTTGCTCGCTCGCTCTTTTTAACTCGATCTCTCCCTGGCTCACTCTCTCCCAGTCGCTCGCTCTCCCTCTTGCATGCTCTCCCTCTCTATCCCCCTCGCTCGCACTCTCTCTCGCTCACACTCTCTCTCGCTTGCACTCTCTCTCGCTCGCACTATCTCTCGCTCGCACTCACTCTCACTCGCACTCTCCCTCGCTCGCATTCTCTCTCTCGCTTGCTCGCTCTCTCACTTGCATTCTCTCTCTCTCGCACTATCTCTCTCTCGCACTCTCTCTCTGTGGCAGTCTCTCTCTGGCACTCTTGCTCACACTCTCTCTTTCTCGCATGCTCGCTCGCTTGCACTCTCGCTCGCTCTCTCTCACTCGCTCTCGCTCGCTCGCTCTCTCTCTCTCTCTCGCTCGCACTCTCGCTCGCACTCTCTCTCCCTCGCACTCTCTCTCGCTCGCACTGTCACTCTCTCTCGCTGGCACTCTCTCTCGCTGGCACTCGCTCTCGCTGGCACTCTCTCTCGCTGGCACTCTCTCTCGCTGGCACTCTCTCTCGCTGGCACTCTCTCGCTGGCACTCTCGCTCGCACTCTCTCTCTCGCTCGCACTCTCTCTCTCGCTCTCACTCTCTCTCGCTCGCACTCTCTCTCGCTCACACTCTCTCTCGCTCGCACTCTCTCTCGCTCGCACGCTCTCTCACTCGCACTCTCTCTCGCTCGCACTCTCTCTCGCTCGCACTCTCTCTCGCTCGCACTCTCTCTCGCTCGCACTCTCTCTCGCTCGTTCTCTCTCTCTCTCTTTCTCGCAGGCTCACTGTTTGTTTCTCACTTGCTCTCTCTTTCTTGCTTGCTCTCTCTTTCTTGCTCACTCTCTCTTGCTCGCTCGCTCTCACTTTCGCGCTCGCACTCTCTTTCTCACTCGATCTCTCTTGCTCGTTACCTATTGCTCTCATTCTCTCACTCTCTCTCAGTCGCTCACTCTCTATTTCTCTCGGTCGCACTCTCGCTCGCACTCTCTCACTCGCACTCTCTCACTCGCACTCTCTCGCTCGCACTCTCACTCACTCACTCGCACTCTCTCTCTCTGGCACTCTCTCTCTCTGGCACTCTCTCTGGCACTCTCTCTCTCTGGCACTCTCTCTCTCTGGCACTCTCTCTCTCTGGCACTCTCTCTCTCTGGCACTCTCTCTCTCTGGCTCTCTTGCTCACACTCTCTCTCGCTCGCACTCTCTCATGCTCGCTCTCTTTCTCGTTCGCTCTCTCTCGCACGTTCACTCTTTCTCTCTCGCACACTGTCTATCGCTCACTCGCTCTTTTACTTGCTCGCTCTCACTCGCACTCTCTCACTCGCTCTTTCTCAGTCGCTCGCTCTCCCACTTGCTCTCTTGCTCGCGCTCTTTCTCGCTCACTCTCGCTCGCTCGCTCTCTTGCTTGCTCTCTCTTTCTTGCTCACTCTCTCTCTCTCGATTGCTCTCTCTCGCTTGGTCTCTTCACTTGCTTTCTCTCGCTTGCTCTCTCTCAGTTGCTTTCTCTCACTTGCTCTCTCGCTCGCTCTCTCTTTCTCACTTGCTCGCTTGCTCTCTCTCTCGCTCTCGCTCGCTCTCTTTCTCGGTTTCAATCTCTCTATTGCACTCTTGCTCGCTCGCTCTATTTCACTCGATCTCTCCCTCGCTCCCTGTCTCCCAGTCGCTCGCTCTCCCTCTTGCTTGCTCTCCCTCTCGCTCTCTCTCCCCCTCGCTCGCACTCTCTCTCGCTCGCACTCTCTCTCGCTCGCACTCTCTCTCGCTCACACTCTCTCTCGCTCGCTCTCTCTCGCTTGCTCTCTCTCCCTCGCTGTGTCTCGCTTGCTCTCTATCGCTTGCTCTCTATCGCTCGCTCTCTATCGCTCGCTCTCTATCGCTCGATCCCTCTCGGTCGCTCTCTCTCGCACGCTCGCACTCTTTCTCGCGCTCTCTCGCACTTTCGCTCTTTCTCTCTTCCACGCTCTCTATCGCTCGCTCGCTCTTTTGCTTGCTCGCTCGCACTCTCTCTCTCGCACTCTCTCTGGCTCACACTCTTTCTCGCTTGCACTCTCCCTCGCTCGCACTCTCTCTCGTTGGCACTCTGTCTCTCTGGCACTCTCTCTCTCTGGCACTCTCTCTCTGGCAATCTCTCTCTCTGGCAATCTCACTCTCTGGCCCTCTCTCTGTGTGGCACTCTCTCTCTGGCATGCTTTCTTATCTGGCACTCTCTCTCTCTGGCAATCTTGCTCAAATTCTCTCTCGCTCACACTCTCTCTTGCTCGCACTCTCTCTGGCACTCTCTCTCTCTGGCACTCTTGCTCACACTCTCTCTCGCTCGCACTCTCTCTCGCTCGCACTCTCTCTCGCTCGCACTCTCTCTCGCTCGCACTCTCTCTCGCTCGCACTCTCTCTCGCTCGCACTCTCTCGCTGGCACTCTCTCTCTCTCGCACTCTTTCTCGCTGGCACTCTCTCTCGCTCGCTCTCTCTCGCTGGCATTCTCTCTCGCTGGCACTCTCTCTCGCTGGCACTCCCTCTCTCTGGCACTCTCTCTCTCTGGCACTCTCTCTCTCTGTTACTCTCGCTCTCTGGCACACTCTCTCTCTGGCACTCTTGCTCGCACTCTCTCTCGCTCGCACTCTCTCTCGCTCGCTCTCTCTCACTCTCGCACTCACTCTCACACTCACTCTCGCTCACACTCTCTCTCACTCGCTCTCTCACTCACTCGCACTCTCTCTCTCTGGCACTCTCTCTCTCTGGCATCTCTCTCTCTGGCACTCTCTCTCTCTGGCACTCTCTCTCTCTGGCACTCTCTCTCTCTGGCACTCTCTCTCTGGCTAGCACTCTCTGGCACTCTCTCTCTCTGGCGCTCTTGCTCACACTCTATCTCGCTCGCACTCTCTCTCGCTTGCTCTCTTTCTCGTTCACTCTCTCTCGCACGTTCGCTCTTTCTCTCTTGCACGCTGTCTATAGCTCACTCGCTCTTTTTCTTGCTCGCTCTCACTCGCACTCTCTCGCTCGTTCTTTGTCGCTTGCTCGCTCTCCCACTCGCTCTCTCGCACGCACTCTTTCTCGCTCACTCTCGCTCACTCACTCTTTTGCTTGCTCTCTCTTTCTTGCTCTCTCTCTCTCTCTCCTTCGATCACTCTCACTCGCTTGGTCTCTTCGCTTGCTTTCTCTCACTTGCTCTCTCTCAGTTGCTTGCTCTCACTTGATCTCTCGCTCGCTCTCTCTTTCTCACACGCTCGCTTGCTCTCTCTCTCGCTCTCTCTCGCTGTCTTTCTCGCTCGCACTCTCTCTCGCCCTCTCTCTCTCGCACTCTTGCTCGCTCGCTCTTTTTAACTCGATCTCTCCCTGGCTCACTCTCTCCCAGTCGCTCACTCTCCCTCTTGTGTGCTCTCCCTCTCTATCCCCCTCGCTCGCACACTCTCTCGCTCACACTCTCTCTCGCTTGCACTCTCTCTCGCTCGCACTCTCTCTCGCTCGCACTCTCTCTCGCTCGCACTCTCTCTCGCTCGCACTCTCTCTCGCTCGCACTCTCTCTCGCTCGCACTCTCTCTCGCTCGCACTCTCTCTCGCTCGAACTCTCCCTCGCTCGCATTCTCTCTCTCGCTTGCTCGCTCTCTCACTTGCATTCTCTCTCTCTCGCACTATCTCTCTCTCGCACTCTCTCTCTGTGGCACTCTCTCTCTGGCACTCTTGGTCACACTTTCTCGCATGCTCGCTCGCTTGCACTCTCGCTCGCTCTCTCTCTCTCTCGCTCACACTCTCGCTCGCACTCTCTCTCCCTCGCACTCTCTCTCGCTCGCACTCACTCTCTCTCGCTGGCACTCTCTCTCGCTGGCACTCTCTCTCGCTGGCACTCTCTCTCGCTGGCACTCTCTCTCGCTGGCACTCTCTCTTGCTCGCACTCTCTCTCTCACTTGCACTCTCTCTCTCGCTCTCACTCTCTCTCGCTCGCACTCTCTCTCGCTCGCACTCTCTCTCGCTCGCACTCTCTCTCGCTCGCACTCTCTCTCGCTCGCACTCTCTCTCGCTCGCACTCTCTCTCGCTCGCACTCTCTCTCGCTCGCACTCTCTCTCGCTCGTTCTCTCTCTCTCTCTTTCTTGCACGCTCACTGTTTGTTTCTCACTTGCTCTCTCTTTCTTGCTCGCTCTCTCTTTCTTGCTCACTCTCTCTTGCTCGCTCGCTCTCACTTTCTCGCTCGCACTCTCTTTCTCACTCGATCTCTCTTGCTCGTTACCTATTGCTCTCATTCTCTCACTCTCTCTCACTCGCTCACTCTCTATTTCTCTCGGTCGCACTCTCGCTCGCACTCTCTCGCTCGCACTCTCTCACTCGCACTGTCTCACTCGCACTCTCTCACTCTCGCACTCTCTCGCTCGCACTCTCACTCACTCACTCGCACTCTCTCTCTCTGGCACTCTCTCTCTCTGGCACTCTCTCTCTGGCACTCTCCCTCTTTGGCACTCTCTCTCTCTGGCACTCTCTCTCTCTGGCACTCTCTCTCTCTGGCACTCCTTCTCTCTGGCACTCTCTCTGGCTCTCTTGCTCACACTCTCTCATGCTCGCTCTCTTTCTCGTTCGCTCTCTCTCGCACGTTCACTCTTTCTCTCTCGCACGCTGTCTATCGCTCACTCGCTCTTTTTCTTGCTCGCTCTCACTCGCACTCTCTCACTCGCTCTTTCTCACTCGCTCGCTCTCCCACTTGCTCTCTTGCTCGCGCTCTTTCTCGCTCACTCTCGCTCGCTCGCTCTCTTGCTTGCTCTCTCTTTCTTGCTCACTCTCTCTCTCTCGATTGCTCTCTCTCGCTTGGTCTCTTCACTTGCTTTCTCTCGCTTGCTCTCTCTCAGTTGCTTTCTCTCACTTGCTCTCTCGCTCGCTCTCTCTTTCTCACTTGCTCGCTTGCTCTCTCTCTCGCTCTCGCTCGCTCTCTTTCTCGGTTTCAATCTCTCTATTGCACTCTTGCTCGCTCGCTCTATTTCACTCGATCTCTCCCTCGCTCCCTGTCTCCCAGTCGCTCGCTCTCCCTCTTGCTTGCTCTCCCTCTCGCTCTCTCTCCCCCTCGCTCGCACTCTCTGTCGCTCGCACTCTCTGTCGCTCGCACTCTCTCTCGCTCGCACTCTCTCTCGCTCGCACTCTCTCTCGCTCGCTCTCTCTCCCTCGCTGTGTCTCGCTTGCTCTCTATCGCTTGCTCTCTATCGCTCGCTCTCTATCGCTCGCTCTCTATCGCTCGATCCCTCTCGGTCGGTCTCTCTCGCACGCTCGCATTCTTTCTCGCGCTCTCTCGCACTTTCGCTCTTTCTCTCTTCCACGCTCTCTATCGCTCGCTCGCTCTTTTGCTTGCTCGCTCGCACTCTCTCTCTCGCCCTCTCTCGCTCGCGCCCTCTCTCGCTCGCACTCTCTCTCACTCGAACTCTCTCTCGCTGGCACTCTCTCTCTCTGGCACTCTCTCTCTGGCAATCTCTCTCTCTGGCAATCTCACTCTCTGGCCCTCTCTCTGTGTGGCACTCTCTCTCTGGCATGCTTTCTTATCTGGCACTCTCTCTCTCTGGCAATCTTGCTCAAATTCTCTCTCGCTCACACTCTCTCTCGCTCGCACTCTCTCTGGCACTCTCTCTCTCTGGCACTCTGGCTCACACTCTCTCTCACTCGCACTCTCTCTTGCTCGCACTCTCTCTCGCTCGCACTCTCTCTCGCTCACACTCTCTCTCGCTGGCACTCTCTCTCTCTCGCACTCTTTCTCGCTGGCACTCTCTCTCGCTCGCTCTCTCTTGCTGGCATTCTCTCTCTCTGGCACTCTCTCTCGCTGGCACTCCCTCTCTCTGGCACTCTCTCTCTCTGGCACTCTCTCTCTCTGTAACTCTCTCTCTCTGGCACACTCTCTCTCTGGCACTCTTGCTCGCACTCTCGCTCGCACTCTCTCTCGCTCGCACTCTCTCTCGCTCGCACTCTCTCTCGCTCGCACTCTCTCTCGCTCGCACTCTCTCTCGCTCGCTCTCTCTCTCGCTCGCACTCTCTCTCGCTCGCACTCTCTCTCGCTCGCTCTCTCTCTCGCTCGCACTCTCGCTCGCTCGCTCTCTCTCTCGCTCGCACTCTCTCTCGCTCGCACTCTCTCTCGCTCGCACTCTCTCTCGCTCGCACTCTCTCTCGCTCGCACTCTCTCTCGCTCGCACTCTCTCTCGCTCGCACTCTCTCTCGCTGGCACTCTCTCTCTCTCGCACTCTTTCTCGCTGGCACTCTCTCTCGCTCGCTCTCTCTCGCTGGCATTCTCTCTCGCTGGCACTCTCTCTCGCTGGCACTCCCTCTCTCTGGCACTCTCTCTCTCTGGCACTCTCTCTCTCTGTTACTCTCTCTCTCTGGCACTCTTGCTCGCACTCTCTCTCGCTCGCACTCTCTCTCGCTCGCACTCTCTCTCGCTCGCACTCTCTCTCGCTCGCTCTCTCTCACTCTCGCACTCACTCTCATACTCACTCTCGCTCACACTCTCTCTCACTCGCTCTCTCACTCACTCGCACTCTCTCTCTCTGGCACTCTCTCTCTCTGGCATCTCTCTCTCTGGCACTCTCTCTCTCTGGCACTCTCTCTCTCTGGCACTCTCTCTCTGGCTAGCACTCTCTGGCACTCTCTCTCTCTGGCACTCTTGCTCACACTCTATCTCGCTCGCACTCTCTCTCGCTTGCTCTCTTTCTCGTTCACTCTCTCTCGCACGTTCGCTCTTTCTCTCTCGCACGCTGTCTATAGCTCACTCGCTCTTTTTCTTGCTCGCTCTCACTCGCACTCTCTCGCTCGTTCTTTGTCGCTTGCTCGCTCTCCCACTCGCTCTCTCGCACGCACTCTTTCTCGCTCACTCTCGCTCACTCACTCTTTTGCTTGCTCTCTCTTTCTTGCTCTCTCTCTCTCTCTCCTTCGATCACTCTCACTCGCTTGGTCTCTTCGCTTGCTTTCTCTCACTTGCTCTCTCTCAGTTGCTTGCTCTCACTTGATCTCTCGCTTGCTCTCTCTTTCTCACACGCTCGCTTGCTCTCTCTCTCGCTCTCTCTCGCTGTCTTTCTCGCTCGCACTCTCTCTCGCCCTCTCTCTCTCGCACTCTTGCTCACTCGCTCTTTTTAACTCGATCTCTCCCTGGCTCACTCTCTCCCAGTCGCTCACTCTCCCTCTTGCGTGCTCTCCCTCTCTATCCCCCTCGCTCGCACACTCTCTCGCTCACACTCTCTCTCGCTTGCACTCTCTCTCGCTCGCACTCTCTCTCGCTCGCACTCTCTCTCGCTCGCATTCTCTCTCGCTCTCACTCTCCCTCGCTCGCATTCTCTCTCTCGCTTGCTCGCTCTCTCACTTGCATTCTCTCTCTCTCGCACTATCTCTCTCTCGCACTCTCTCTGTGGCACTCTCTCTCTGGCACTCTTGGTCACACTCTCTCTTTCTCGCATGCTCGCTCGCTTGCACTCTCGCTCGCTCTCTCTCACTCGCTCTCGCTCGCTCGCTCTCTCTCTCTCTCACTCACACTCTCGCTCGCACTCTCTCTCCCTCGCACTCTCTCTCGCTCGCACTGTCACTCTCTCTCGCTCGCATTCTCTCTCGCTCGCACTCTCTCTCGCTCGCACTCTCTCTCGCTCGCACTCTCTCTCGCTCGCACTCTCTCTCGCTCGCTCTCTCTCACTCTCGCACTCACTCTCACACTCACTCTCGCTCACACTCTCTCTCACTCGCTCTCTCACTCACTCGCACTCTCTCTCTCTGGCACTCTCTCTCTCTGGCATCTCTCTCTCTGGCACTCTCTCTCTCTGGCACTCTCTCTCTCTGGCACTCTCTCTCTCTGGCACTCTCTCTCTCTGGCACTCTCTCTCTGGCTAGCACTCTCTGGCACTCTCTCTCTCTGGCGCTCTTGCTCACACTCTATCTCGCTCGCACTCTCTCTCGCTTGCTCTCTTTCTCGTTCACTCTCTCTCGCACGTTCGCTCTTTCTCTCTCGCACGCTGTCTATAGCTCACTCGCTCTTTTTCTTGCTCGCTCTCACTCGCACTCTCTCGCTCGTTCTTTGTCGCTTGCTCGCTCTCCCACTCGCTCTCTCGCACGCACTCTTTCTCGCTCACTCTCGCTCACTCACTCTTTTGCTTGCTCTCTCTTTCTTGCTCTCTCTCTCTCTCTCCTTCGATCACTCTCACTCGCTTGGTCTCTTCGCTTGCTTTCTCTCACTTGCTCTCTCTCAGTTGCTTGCTCTCACTTGATCTCTCGCTTGCTCTCTCTTTCTCACACGCTCACTTGCTCTCTCTCTCGCTCTCTCTCGCTGTCTTTCTCGCTCGCACTCTCTCTCGCCCTCTCTCTCTCGCACTCTTGCTCGCTCGCTCTTTTTAACTCGATCTCTCCCTGGCTCACTCTCTCCCAGTCGCTCACTCTCCCTCTTGCGTGCTCTCCCTCTCTATCCCCCTCGCTCGCACACTCTCTCGCTCACACTCTCGCTTGCACTCTCTCTCGCTCGCACTCTCTCTCGCTTGCACTCTCTCTCGCTCGGATTCTCTCTCTCGCTCGCACTCTCCCTCGCTCGCACTCTCTCTCGCTTGCACTCTCTCTCGCTCGCACTCTCTCTCGCTCGCACTCTCTCTCGCTCGCACTCTCTCTCGCTCGCATTCTCTCTCGCTCGCACTCTCTCTCGCTCGCATTCTCTCTCGCTCGCACTCTCCCTCGCTCGCATTCTCTCTCTCGCTTGCTCGCTCTCTCACTTGCATTCTCTCTCTCTCGCACTATCTCTCTCTCGCACTCTCTCTGTGGCACTCTCTCTCTGGCACTCTTGGTCACACTCTCTCTTTCTCGCATGCTCGCTCGCTTGCACTCTCGCTCGCTCTCTCTCACTCGCTCTCGCTCGCTCGCTCTCTCTCTCTCTCACTCACACTCTCGCTCGCACTCTCTCTCCCTCGCACTCTCTCTCGCTCGCACTGTCACTCTCTCTCGCTGGCACTCTCTCTCGCTGGCACTCTCTCTCGCTGGCACTCGCTCTCGCTGGCACTCTCTCGCTGGCACTCTCTCTTGCTCGCCCTCTCTCTCTCACTCGCACTCTCTCTCTCGCTCTCACTCTCTCTCGCTCGCACTCTCTCTCGCTCGCACTCTCTCTCGCTCGCACTCTCTCTCGCTCGCACTCTCTCTCGCTCGCACTCTCTCTCGCTCGCACTCTCTCTCTCTGGCACTCTCTCTCTGGCTAGCACTCTCTGGCACTCTCTCTCTCTGGCGCTCTTGCTCACACTCTATCTCGCTCGCACTCTCTCTCGCTTGCTCTCTTTCTCGTTCACTCTCTCTCGCACGTTCGCTCTTTCTCTCTCGCACGCTGTCTATAGCTCACTCGCTCTTTTTCTTGCTCGCTCTCACTCGCACTCTCTCGCTCGTTCTTTGTCGCTTGCTCGCTCTCCCACTCGCTCTCTCGCACGCACTCTTTCTCGCTCACTCTCGCTCACTCACTCTTTTGCTTGCTCTCTCTTTCTTGCTCTCTCTCTCTCTCTCCTTCGATCACTCTCACTCGCTTGGTCTCTTCGCTTGCTTTCTCTCACTTGCTCTCTCTCAGTTGCTTGCTCTCACTTGATCTCTCGCTTGCTCTCTCTTTCTCACACGCTCGCTTGCTCTCTCTCTCGCTCTCTCTCGCTGTCTTTCTCGCTCGCACTCTCTCTCGCCCTCTCTCTCTCGCACTCTTGCTCGCTCGCTCTTTTTAACTCGATCTCTCCCTGGCTCACTCTCTCCCAATCGCTCACTCTCCCTCTTGCGTGCTCTCCCTCTCTATCCCCCTCGCTCGCACACTCTCTCGCTCACACTCTCTCTCGCTTGCACTCTCTCTCGCTCGCACTCTCTCTCGCTCGCACTCTCTCTCGCTCGCATTCTCTCTCGCTCGCACTCTCCCTCGCTCGCATTCTCTCTCTCGCTTGCTCGCTCTCTCACTTGCATTCTCTCTCTCTCGCACTATCTCTCTCTCGCACTCTCTCTGTGGCACTCTCTCTCTGGCACTCTTGGTCACACTCTCTCTTTCTCGCATGCTCGCTCGCTTGCACTCTCGCTCGCTCTCTCTCACTCGCTCTCGCTCGCTCGCTCTCTCTCTCTCTCACTCACACTCTCGCTCGCACTCTCTCTCCCTCGCACTCTCTCTTGCTCGCACTGTCACTCTCTCTCGCTGGCACTCTCTCTCGCTGGCACTCTCTCTCGCTGGCACTCTCTCTCGCTGGCACTCTCTCGCTGGCACTCTCTCTTGCTCGCCCTCTCTCTCTCACTCGCACTCTCTCTCTCGCTCTCACTCTCTCTCTCTCGCTCTCTCTCTCGCTCGCACTCTCTCTCGCTCGCACTCTCTCTCGCTCGCACTCTCTCTCGCTCGCACTCTCTCTCGCTCGCACTCTCTCTCACTCTCGCACTCACTCTCACACTCACTCTCGCTCACACTCTCTCTCACTCGCTCTCTCACTCACTCGCACTCTCTCTCTCTGGCACTCTCTCTCTCTGGCACTCTCTCTCTCTGGCACTCTCTCTCTCTGGCACTCTCTCTCTCTGGCACTCTCTCTCTGGCTAGCACTCTCTGGCACTCTCTCTCTCTGGTGCTCTTGCTCACACTCTATCTCGCTCGCACTCTCTCTCGCTTGCTCTCTTTCTCGTTCACTCTCTCTCGCACGTTCGCTCTTTCTCTCTCGCACGCTGTCTATAGCTCACTCGCTCTTTTTCTTGCTCGCTCTCACTCGCACTCTCTCGCTCGTTCTTTGTCGCTTGCTCGCTCTCCCACTCGCTCTCTCGCACGCACTCTTTCTCGCTCACTCTCGCTCACTCACTCTTTTGCTTGCTCTCTCTTTCTTGCTCTCTCTCTCTCTCTCCTTCGATCACTCTCACTCGCTTGGTCTCTTCGCTTGCTTTCTCTCACTTGCTCTCTCTCAGTTGCTTGCTCTCACTTGATCTCTCGCTTGCTCTCTCTTTCTCACACGCTCGCTTGCTCTCTCTCTCGCACTCTCTCGCTGTCTTTCTCGCTCGCACTCTCTCTCGCCCTCTCTCTCTCGCACTCTTGCTCGCTCGCTCTTTTTAACTCGATCTCTCCCTGGCTCACTCTCTCCCAGTCGCTCACTCTCCCTCTTGCGTGCTCTCCCTCTCTATCCCCCTCGCTCGCACACTCTCTCGCTCACACTCTCTCTCGCTTGCACTCTCTCTCGCTCGCACTCTCTCTCGCTCGCACTCTCCCTCGCTCGCATTCTCTCTCTCGCTTGCTCGCTCTCTCACTTGCATTCTCTCTCTCTCGCACTATCTCTCTCTCGCACTCTCTCTGTGGCACTCTCTCTCTGGCACTCTTGGTCACACTCTCTCTTTCTCGCATGCTCGCTCGCTTGCACTCTCGCTCGCTCTCTCTCACTTGCTCTCGCTCGCTCGCTCTCTCTCTCTCTCACTCACACTCTCGCTCGCACTCTCTCTCCCTCGCACTCTCTCTCGCTCGCACTGTCACTCTCTCTCGCTGGCACTCTCTCTCGCTGGCACTCTCTCTCGCTGGCACTCTCTCTCGCTGGCACTCTCTTGCTGGCACTCTCTCTTGCTCGCCCTCTCTCTCTCACTCGCACTCTCTCTCTCGCTCTCACTCTCTCTCGCTCGCACTCTCTCTCGCTCGCACTCTCTCTCGCTCGCACTCTCTCTCGCTCGCACTCTCTCTCGCTCGCACTCTCTCTCGCTCGTTCTCTCTCTCTCTCTTTCTTGCACGCTCACTGTTTGTTTCTCACTTGCTCTCTCTTTCTTGCTCGCTCTCTCTTTCTTGCTCACTCTCTCTTGCTCGCTCGCTCTCACTTTCTCGCTCGCACTCTCTTTCTCACTCGATCTCTCTTGCTCGTTACCTATTGCTCTCATTCTCTCACTCTCTCTCACTCGCTCACTCTCTATTTCTCTCGGTCGCACTCTCGCTCGCACTCTCTCGCTCGCACTCTCTCACTCGCACTGTCTCACTCGCACTCTCTCACTCTCGCACTCTCTCGCTCGCATTCTCACTCACTCACTCGCACTCTCTCTCTCTGGCACTCTCTCTCTCTGGCACTCTCTCTCTCTGGCACTCTCTCTCTCTGGCACTCTCTCTCTCTGGCACTCTCTCTCTCTGGCACTCTCTCTCTCTGGCACTCCTTCTCTCTGGCACTCTCTCTGGCTCTCTTGCTCACACTCTCTCATGCTCGCTCTCTTTCTCGTTCGCTCTCTCTCGCACGTTCACTCTTTCTCTCTCGCATGCTGTCTATCGCTCACTCGCTCTTTTTCTTGCTCGCTCTCACTCGCACTCTCTCACTCGCTCTTTCTCACTCGCTCGCTCTCCCACTTGCTCTCTTGCTCGCGCTCTTTCTCGCTCACTCTCGCTCGCTCGCTCTCTTGCTTGCTCTCTCTTTCTTGCTCACTCTCTCTCTCTCGATTGCTCTCTCTCGCTTGGTCTCTTCACTTGCTTTCTCTCGCTTGCTCTCTCTCAGTTGCTTTCTCTCACTTGCTCTCTCGCTCGCTCTCTCTTTCTCACTTGCTCGCTTGCTCTCACTCTCGCTCTCGCTTGCTCTCTTTCTCGGTTTCAATCTCTCTATTGCACTCTTGCTCGCTCGCTCTATTTCACTCGATCTCTCCCTCGCTCCCTGTCTCCCAGTCGCTCGCTCTCCCTCTTGCTTGCTCTCCCTCTCGCTCTCTCTCCCCCTCGCTCGCACTCTCTCTCGCTCGCACTCTCTCTCGCTCGCACTCTCTCTCGCTCGCTCTCTCTCCCTCGCTGTGTCTCGCTTGCTCTCTATCGCTTGCTCTCTATCGCTCGCTCTCTATCGCTCGCTCTCTATCGCTCGATCCCTCTCGGTCGGTCTCTCTCGCACGCTCGCACTCTTTCTCGCGCTCTCTCACACTTTCGCTCTTTCTCTCTTCCACGCTCTCTATCGCTCGCTCGCTCTTTTGCTTGCTCGCTCGCACTCTCTCTCTCGCACTCTCTCTGGCTCACACTCTTTCTCACTTGCACTCTCCCTCGCTCGCACTCTCTCTCGTTGGCACTCTCTCTCTCTGGCACTCTCTCTCTCTGGCACTCTTGCTCACACTCTGTCTCGCTTGCGCCCTCTCTCGCTCGCGCCCTCTCTCGCTCGCGCTCTCTCTCGCTCGCACTCTCTCTCACTCGAACTCTCTCTCGCTGGCACTCTCTCTCTCTGGCACTCTCTCTCTGGCAATCTCTCTCTCTGGCAATCTCACTCTCTGGCCCTCTCTCTGTGTGGCACTCTCTCTCTGGCATGCTTTCTTATCTGGCACTCTCTCTCTCTGGCAATCTTGCTCAAATTCTCTCTCGCTCACACTCTCTCTCGCTCGCACTCTCTCTGGCACTTTCTCTCTCTGGCACTCTTGCTCACACTCTCTCTCACTCGCACTCTCTCTTGCTCGCACTCTCTCTCGCTCGCACTCTCTCTCGCTCACACTCTCTCTCGCTGGCACTCTCTCTCTCTCGCACTCTTTCTCGCTGGCACTCTCTCTCGCTCGCTCTCTCTCGCTGGCATTCTCTCTCTCTGGCACTCTCTCTCGCTGGCACTCCCTCTCTCTGGCACTCTCTCTCTCTGGCACTCTCTCTCTCTCTAACTCTCTCTCTCTGGCACACTCTCTCTCTGGCACTCTTGCTCGCACTCTCGCTCGCACTCTCTCTCGCTCGCACTCTCTCTCGCTCGCACTCTCTCTCGCTCGCACTCTCTCTCGCTCGCACTCTCTCTCACACGCTCTCTCTCTCGCTCGCACTCTCTCTCGCTCGCACTCTCTCTCGCTTGCACTCTCTCACTCGCACTCTCTCTCGCTTGCACTCTCTCTCGCTCGCACTCTCTCTCGCTCGCTCTCTCTCTCGCTCGCACTCTCTCTCGCTCGCTCTCTCTCTCGCTCGCACTCTCTCTCGCTCGCACTCTCTCTCGCTCGCACTCTCTCTCGCTCGCACTCTCTCTCGCTCGCACTCTCTCTCGCTCGCACTCTCTCTCGCTCGCACTCTCTCTCGCTCGCACTCTCTCTCGCTGGCACTCTCTCTCTCTCGCACTCTTTCTCGCTGGCACTCTCTCTCGCTCGCTCTCTCTCGCTGGCATTCTCTCTCGCTGGCACTCTCTCTCGCTGGCACTCCCTCTCTCTGGCACTCTCTCTCTCTGGCACTCTCTCTCTCTGGCACTCTCTCTCTCTGTTACTCTCTCTCTCTGGCACACTCTCTCTCTGGCACTCTTGTTCGCACTCTCTCTCGCTCGCACTCTCTCTCGCTCGCACTCTCTCTCGCTCGCACTCTCTCTCGCTCGCACTCTCTCTCGCTCGCTCTCTCTCACTCTCGCACTCACTCTCACACTCACTCTCACACTCACTCTCGCTCACACTCTCTCTCACTCGCTCTCTCACTCACTCGCACTCTCTCTCTCTGGCACTCTCTCTCTCTGGCACTCTCTCTCTGGCTGGCACTCTCTGGCACTCTCTCTCTCTGGCACTCTCTCTCTGGCTAGCACTCTCTGGCACTCTCTCTCTCTGGCGCTCTTGCTCACACTCTATCTCGCTCGCACTCTCTCTCGCTTGCTCTCTTTCTCTCTCGCACGCTGTCTATAGCTCACTCGCTCTTTTTCTTGCTCGCTCTCACTCGCACTCTCTCGCTCGTTCTTTGTCGCTTGCTCGCTCTCCCACTCGCTCTCTCGCACGCACTCTTTCTCGCTCACTCTCGCTCACTCACTCTTTTGCTTGCTCTCTCTTTCTTGCTCTCTCTCTCTCTCTCCTTCGATCACTCTCACTCGCTTGGTCTCTTCGCTTGCTTTCTCTCACTTGCTCTCTCTCAGTTGCTTGCTCTCACTTGATCTCTCGCTTGCTCTCTCTTTCTCACACGCTCGCTTGCTCTCTCTCTCGCTCTCTCTCGCTGTCTTTCTCGCTCGCACTCTCTCTCGCCCTCTCTCTCTCGCACTCTTGCTCGCTCGCTCTTTTTAACTCGATCTCTCCCTGGCTCACTCTCTCCCAGTCGCTCACTCTCCCTCTTGCGTGCTCTCCCTCTCTATCCCCCTCGCTCGCACACTCTCTCGCTCACACTCTCTCTCGCTTGCACTCTCTCTCGCTCGCACTCTCTCTCGCTCGCACTCTCTCTCGCTCGCACTCTCTCTCGCTCGCACTCTCTCTCGCTCGCACTCTCTCTCGCTCGCACTCTCCCTCGCTCGCATTCTCTCTCTCGCTTGCTCGCTCTCTCACTTGCATTCTCTCTCTCTCGCACTATCTCTCTCTCGCACTCTCTCTCTGTGGCACTCTCTCTCTGGCACTCTTGGTCACACTCTCTCTTTCTCGCATGCTCGCTCGCTTGCACTCTCGCTCGCTCTCTCTCACTCGCTCTCGCTCGCTCGCTCTCTCTCTCTCTCGCTCACACTCTCGCTCGCACTCTCTCTCCCTCGCACTCTCTCTCGCTCGCACTGTCACTCTCTCTCGCTGGCACTCTCTCTCGCTGGCACTCTCTCTCGCTGGCACTCTCTCTCGCTGGCACTCTCTCGCTGGCACTCTCTCTTGCTCGCACTCTCTCTCTCACTCGCACTCTCTCTCTCGCTCTCACTCTCTCTCGCTCGCACTCTCTCTCGCTCGCACTCTCTCTCGCTCGCACTCTCTCTCGCTCGCACTCTCTCTCGCTCGCACTCTCTCTCGCTCGCACTCTCTCTCGCTCGTTCTCTCTCTCTCTCTTTCTTGCACGCTCACTGTTTGTTTCTCACTTGCTCTCTCTTTCTTGCTCGCTCTCTCTTTCTTGCTCACTCTCTCTTGCTCGCTCGCTCTCACTTTCTCGCTCGCACTCTCTTTCTCACTCGATCTCTCTTGCTCGTTACCTATTGCTCTCATTCTCTCACTCTCTCTCACTCGCTCACTCTCTATTTCTCTCGGTCGCACTCTCGCTCGCACTCTCTCACTCGCACTCTCTCACTCGCACTGTCTCACTCGCACTCTCTCACTCTCGCACTCTCTCGCTCGCACTCTCACTCACTCACTCGCACTCTCTCTCTCTGGCACTCTCTCTCTCTGGCACTCTCTCTCTCTGGCACTCTCTCTCTCTGGCACTCTCTCTCTCTGGCACTCTCTCTCTCTGGCACTCTCTCTCTCTGGCACTCCTTCTCTCTGGCACTCTCTCTGGCTCTCTTGCTCACACTCTCTCATGCTCGCTCTCTTTCTCGTTCGCTCTCTCTCGCACGTTCACTCTTTCTCTCTCGCATGCTGTCTATCGCTCACTCGCTCTTTTTCTTGCTCGCTCTCACTCGCACTCTCTCACTCGCTCTTTCTCACTCGCTCGCTCTCCCACTTGCTCTCTTGCTCGCGCTCTTTCTCGCTCACTCTCGCTCGCTCGCTCTCTTGCTTGCTCTCTCTTTCTTGCTCACTCTCTCTCTCTCGATTGCTCTCTCTCGCTTGGTCTCTTCACTTGCTTTCTCTCGCTTGCTCTCTCTCAGTTGCTTTCTCTCACTTGCTCTCTCGCTCGCTCTCTCTTTCTCACTTGCTCGCTTGCTCTCTCTCTCGCTCGCTCTCTTTCTCGGTTTCAATCTCTCTATTGCACTCTTGCTCGCTCGCTCTATTTCACTCGATCTCTCCCTCGCTCCCTGTCTCCCAGTCGCTCGCTCTCCCTCTTGCTTGCTCTCCCTCTCGCTCTCTCTCCCCCTCGCTCGCACTCTCTCTCGCTCGCACTCTCTCTCGCTCGCTCTCTCTCCCTCGCTGTGTCTCGCTTGCTCTCTATCGCTTGCTCTCTATCGCTCGCTCTCTATCGCTCGCTCTCTATCGCTCGATCCCTCTCGGTTGGTCTCTCTCGCACGCTCGCACTCTTTCTTGCGCTCTCTCGCACTTTCGCTCTTTCTCTCTTCCACGGTCTCTATCGCTCGCTCGCTCTTTTGCTTGCTCGCTCGCGATCTCTCTCTCGCACTCTCTCTGGCTCACACTCTTTCTCGCTTGCACTCTCCCTCGCTCGCACTCTCTCTCGATGGCACTCTCTCTCTCTGGCACTCTCTCTCTCTGGCACTCTTGCTCACCCTCTGTCTCGCTCGCGCCCTCTCTCGCTCGCGCCCTCTCTCGCTCGCACTCTCTCTCACTCGAACTCTCTCTCGCTGGCACTCTCTCTCTCTGGCACTCTCTCTCTGGCAATCTCTCTCTCTGGCATTCTCACTCTCTGGCCCCCTC
Organism: Isurus oxyrinchus; assembly: GCA_026770705.1. Classification (NCBI taxonomy): domain Eukaryota; kingdom Metazoa; phylum Chordata; class Chondrichthyes; order Lamniformes; family Lamnidae; genus Isurus; species Isurus oxyrinchus. Next base: position 477,835 of record JANJGN010000321.1, read on the forward strand.
TCTGTGTGGCACTCTCTCTCTGGCATGCTTTCTTATCTGGCACTCTCTCTCTCTGGCAATCTTGCTCAAATTCTCTCTCGCTCACACTCTCTCTCGCTCGCACTCTCTCTGGCACTCTCTCTCTCTGGCACTCTTGCTCACACTCTCTCTCACTCGCACTCTCTCTTGCTCGCACTCTCTCTCGCTCGCACTCTCTCTCGCTCACACTCTCTCTCGCTGGCACTCTCTCTCTCTCGCACTCTTTCTCGCTGGCACTCTCTCTCGCTCGCTCTCTCTCGCTGGCATTCTCTCTCTCTGGCACTCTCTCTCGCTGGCACTCCCTCTCTCTGGCACTCCCTCTCTCTGGCACTCTCTCTCTCTGGCACTCTCTCTCTCTGGCAGTCTCTCTCTCTCTGGCACTCTTATCACACTCTCTCTCGCTCGCACTCTCTCGCTCGCACTCTTTCTCACTCTCTCTCTCTCTCGCTCGCACTCTCTCGCTCGCACTCTCTCGCTCGCTCTTTCTCGCTCGCTCGCTCTCCCACTCGCTCTCTCGCTCGCACTCTTTCTCGCTCACTCTCGCTCGCTCTCTTGCTTGCTCTCTCTTTCTTACTCACTCTCTCTCTCTCTCGATCGCTCTCTCTCGCTTGCTCTCTCTCAGTTGCTTTCTCGCACTTGCTCTATTGCTCGCTCTCTCTTTCTCACTCGCACGCTTGCTCTCTCTCTCGCTCTCTCTCGCTCTCTTTCTCACTTGCACTCTCTCTCGCTCTCTCTCTCACACTCTTTCTCGCTCACTCTTTTTCACTCGATCTCTCCCTGGCTCGCTCTCTCCCAGTCGCTCGCTCTCCCTGTCACTTGCTCTCCCTCTCGCTCTCTCTCCCCCTCGCTCGCACTCTCTCTCGCTCGCACTCTCACTCACTCGCACTCTCACTCACTCGCACTCTCTCTCTCTGGCACTCTCTCTTTCTGGCACTCTCTCTCTCTGGCTCTCTTGCTCACACTCTCCCTCGCTCGCACTCTCTCTCGCTCGCTCTCTTTCTCGGCTCTCTCTCGCACGTTCGCTCTTTCTCTCTCGCACGCTGTCTATTGCTCACTTGCTCTTTTTCTTGCTCGCTCTCACTCGCACTCTCTCGCTCGCTCGCTCTCCCACTCACTCTCTCGCTCGCACTCTTTCTCGCTCACTCTTGCTCGCTCACTCTCTTGCTTGCTCTCTCTTTCTTACTCACTCTCTCTCTCTCTCTCGATCGCTCTCTCTCACTTGGTCTCTTCGCTAGCTTTCTCTCGCTTGCTCTCTCTCAGTTGCTTGCTCTCACTTGCTCTCTCGCTCGCTCTCTCTTTCTCACTCGCTCGCTTGCTCTCTCTCTCTCTCGCTCTCTTTCTCGCTCTCAATCTCTCTCTCTCGCACTCTTGCTCGCTCGCTCTTTTTCACTCGATCTCTCCCTCGCTCGCTATTTCCCAGTCGTCGCACTCTCTCTCGCTCGCACTCTCTCTCCCTCGCACTCTCTCTCGCTCGCACTCTCTCTCGCTCGCACTCTCTCTCGCTCGCACTCTCTCTCGCTCGCACTCTCTCTCGCTCGCACTCTCTCACGCTCGCACTCTCTCTCGCTCGCATTCTCTCTCTCTCTCTCACTCGCTCTCTCACTTGCACTCTCTCTCTCTCGCACTATCTCTCTCTCACACTCTCTCTCTGTGGCACTCTCTCTCTGGCACTCTTGCTCACACTCTCTCTTTCTCGCACTCTCTCTCACTCGCATTCTCTCTCGCTCGCACTCTCTCTCTCCGGCACTCTCTCTCTCTGGCACTCTCTCTCTCTGGCACTCTCTCTCTCTGGCACTCTCTCTCTCTGGCACTCTCTCTCTCTCTCTGGCACTCTTGCTCACACTCTCGCTCGCACTCTCTCTCGCACTCTCTCTCGCTCTCTCTCCCCCTCGCTCGCACTCTCTCTCGCTCGCACTTTCTCTCACTCGCACTCTATTGCTGGCTCTCTCGCTCGCTCTCTCTCACTCGCTCTCTCTCGCTCCCTCTCGCACGCTCCCTCTCTTTGTCGCTCGCTCTCTCTCGCACGTTCGCTCTTTCTCTCTTCCACGCTCTCTATCGCTCGCTCGCTCTTTTAGTTTTTCGCACTCTCTCGCTTGCACTCTCTCTCGCTCGCACTCTCTCTCGCTCGCACTCTCTCTCGCTCGCACTCTCCTTCGCTTGCACTCTCTCTCTCTGGCACTCTCTCTCTCTGGCACTCTTGCTCACACTCTCTCTCTCGCACTCTCTCTCTCTGGCACTCTCTCTCTCGGGCACTCTCTCTCTCTCTCTGGCACTCTTGCTCACACTCTCGCTCGCACTCTCTCTTGCACTCTCTCTCGCTCTCTCTCCCCCTCGCTCGCACTCTCTCTCGCTCGCACTTTCTCTCACTCGCACTCTATTGCTGGCTCTCTCGCTCGCTCTCTCTCACTCGCTCTCTCTCGCTCCCTCTCGCACGCTCCCTCTCTTTGTCGCTCGCTCTCTCTCGCACGTTCGCTCTTTCTCTCTTCCACGCTCTCTATCGCTCGCTCGCTCTTTTAGTTTTTCGCACTCTCTCACTTGCACTCTCTCTCGCTCGCACTCTCTCTCGCTCGCACTCTCTCTCGCTCGCACTCTCCTTCGCTCGCACTCTCTCTCTCTGGCACTCTCTCTCTCTGGCACTCTTGCTCACACTCTCTCTCTCGCACTCTCTCTCGCTGGCACTCTCTCTCGCTGGCACTCTCTCTCGCTGGCACTCTCTCTCGCTGGCACTCTCTCTCGCTGGCACTCTCTCTCGCTGGCACTCTCTCTCGCTTGCACTCTCTCTCGCTCGCACTCTCTCTCCCTCGCACTCTCTCTCGCTCGCACTCTCCTTCGCTCGCACTCTCCTTCGCTCGCACTCTCTCTCTCTGGCACTCTCTCTCTCTGGCACTCTCTCTCTCTCTGGCACACTCTCTCTTTGGCACTCTCTCTCTCTGGCACTCTCTCTCTGGCACCCTCTCTCTCTGGCACTCTCTCTCTGGCACCCCATCTCTCTGGCACTCTAGCTCACACTCTCGCTCTCACTCTCTCTCGCTTGCACTCTATCTCGCTCGCACTCTCGCTTGCACTCTCTGTCACTCGCACTCTCTCATGCTCGCACTCTCACGCTCGCACTCTCTCTCACTCGCACTCTCTCTCGCTCTCACTCTCTCTCTCTGGCACTCTCTCTCGCTCGCACTCTCTCTCTCTGGCACTCTCTCTCTCTGGCACTCTCTCTCTCTGGCACTCTCTCTCTCTGGCACTCTTGCTCACAATCTCTCTCGCTCGCTCATTCTCGCTCGCTCGCTCTCCCACTTGCTCTCTCACTCGCGCTCTTTCTCGCTCACTCTCGCTCGCTCGCTCTCTTGCTTGCTCTCTCTTTCTTGCTCACACTCTCTCTCTCTCGATCGCTCTCTCTCGCTTGGTCTCTTCACTTGCTTTCTCTCGCTTGCTCTCTCTCAGTTGCTTTCTCGCACTTGCTCTATCGCTCGCTCTCTCTTTCTCACTCGCACGCTTGCTCTCTCTCTCGCTCTCTCTCGCTCTCTTTCTCGCTTGCGCACTCTCTTGCTCTCTCTCGCACTCTTGCTCATTCGCTCTTTTTCATTCAATCTCTCCCTGGCTCGCTCTCTCCCAATCGCTCGCTCTCCCTGTCACTTGCTCTCCCTCTTGCTCTCTCTCCCCCTCGCTCGCACTCTCTCTCGCTCGCACTCTCACTCACTCGCACTCTCACTCACTCGCACTCTCTCTCTCTGGCACTCTCTCTTTCTGGCACTCTCTCTCTCTGGCTCTCTTGCTCACACTCTCCCTCGCTCGCACTCTCTCTCGCTCGCTCTCTTTCTCGGCTCTCTCTCGCACGTTCGCTCTTTCTCTCTCGCACGCTGTCTATTGCTCACTTGCTCTTTTTCTTGCTCGCTCTCACTCGCACTCTCTCGCTCGCTCGCTCTCCCACTCACTCTCTCGCTCGCACTCTTTCTCGCTCACTCTTGCTCGCTCACTCTCTTGCTTGCTCTCTCTTTCTTACTCACTCTCTCTCTCTCTCTCGATCGCTCTCTCTCACTTGGTCTCTTCGCTAGCTTTCTCTCGCTTGCTCTCTCTCAGTTGCTTGCTCTCACTTGCTCTCTCGCTCGCTCTCTCTTTCTCACTCGCTCGCTTGCTCTCTCTCTCTCTCGCTCTCTTTCTCGCTCTCAATCTCTCTCTCTCGCACTCTTGCTCGCTCGCTCTTTTTCACTCGATCTCTCCCTCGCTCGCTATTTCCCAGTCGTCGCACTCTCTCTCGCTCGCACTCTCTCTCCCTCGCACTCTCTCTCGCTCGCACTCTCTCTCGCTCGCACTCTCTCTCGCTCGCACTCTCTCTCGCTCGCACTCTCTCTCGCTCGCACTCTCTCACGCTCGCACTCTCTCTCGCTCGCATTCTCTCTCTCTCTCTCACTCGCTCTCTCACTTGCACTCTCTCTCTCTCGCACTATCTCTCTCTCACACTCTCTCTCTGTGGCACTCTCTCTCTGGCACTCTTGCTCACACTCTCTCTTTCTCGCACTCTCTCTCACTCGCATTCTCTCTCGCTCGCACTCTCTCTCTCCGGCACTCTCTCTCTCTGGCACTCTCTCTCTCTGGCACTCTCTCTCTCTGGCACTCTCTCTCTCTGGCACTCTCTCTCTCTCTCTGGCACTCTTGCTCACACTCTCGCTCGCACTCTCTCTCGCACTCTCTCTCGCTCTCTCTCCCCCTCGCTCGCACTCTCTCTCGCTCGCACTTTCTCTCACTCGCACTCTATTGCTGGCTCTCTCGCTCGCTCTCTCTCACTCGCTCTCTCTCGCTCCCTCTCGCACGCTCCCTCTCTTTGTCGCTCGCTCTCTCTCGCACGTTCGCTCTTTCTCTCTTCCACGCTCTCTATCGCTCGCTCGCTCTTTTAGTTTTTCGCACTCTCTCGCTTGCACTCTCTCTCGCTCGCACTCTCTCTCGCTCGCACTCTCTCTCGCTCGCACTCTCCTTCGCTTGCACTCTCTCTCTCTGGCACTCTCTCTCTCTGGCACTCTCTCTCTCTCTCTGGCACTCTTGCTCACACTCTCGCTCGCACTCTCTCTTGCACTCTCTCTCGCTCTCTCTCCCCCTCGCTCGCACTCTCTCTCGCTCGCACTTTCTCTCACTCGCACTCTATTGCTGGCTCTCTCGCTCGCTCTCTCTCACTCGCTCTCTCTCGCTCCCTCTCGCACGCTCCCTCTCTTTGTCGCTCGCTCTCTCTCGCACGTTCGCTCTTTCTCTCTTCCACGCTCTCTATCGCTCGCTCGCTCTTTTAGTTTTTCGCACTCTCTCACTTGCACTCTCTCTCGCTCGCACTCTCTCTCGCTCGCACTCTCTCTCGCTCGCACTCTCCTTCGCTCGCACTCTCTCTCTCTGGCACTCTCTCTCTCTGGCACTCTTGCTCACACTCTCTCTCTCGCACTCTCTCTCGCTGGCACTCTCTCTCGCTGGCACTCTCTCTCGCTGGCACTCTCTCTCGCTGGCACTCTCTCTCGCTGGCACTCTCTCTCGCTGGCACTCTCTCTCGCTCGCACTCTCTCTCGCTCGCACTCTCTCTCGCTCGCACTCTCCTTCGCTTGCACTCTCTCTCTCTGGCACTCTCTCTCTCTGGCACTCTTGCTCACACTCTCTCTCTCGCACTCTCTCTCTCTGGCACTCTCTCTCTCGGGCACTCTCTCTCTCTCTCTGGCACTCTTGCTCACACTCTCGCTCGCACTCTCTCTTGCACTCTCTCTCGCTCTCTCTCCCCCTCGCTCGCACTCTCTCTCGCTCGCACTTTCTCTCACTCGCACTCTATTGCTGGCTCTCTCGCTCGCTCTCTCTCACTCGCTCTCTCTCGCTCCCTCTCGCACGCTCCCTCTCTTTGTCGCTCGCTCTCTCTCGCACGTTCGCTCTTTCTCTCTTCCACGCTCTCTATCGCTCGCTCGCTCTTTTAGTTTTTCGCACTCTCTCACTTGCACTCTCTCTCGCTCGCACTCTCTCTCGCTCGCACTCTCTCTCGCTCGCACTCTCCTTCGCTCGCACTCTCTCTCTCTGGCACTCTCTCTCTCTGGCACTCTTGCTCACACTCTCTCTCTCGCACTCTCTCTCGCTGGCACTCTCTCTCGCTGGCACTCTCTCTCGCTGGCACTCTCTCTCGCTGGCACTCTCTCTCGCTGGCACTCTCTCTCGCTGGCACTCTCTCTCGCTTGCACTCTCTCTCGCTCGCACTCTCTCTCCCTCGCACTCTCTCTCGCTCGCACTCTCCTTCGCTCGCACTCTCCTTCGCTCGCACTCTCTCTCTCTGGCACTCTCTCTCTCTGGCACTCTCTCTCTCTCTGGCACACTCTCTCTTTGGCACTCTCTCTCTCTGGCACTCTCTCTCTGGCACCCTCTCTCTCTGGCACTCTCTCTCTGGCACCCCATCTCTCTGGCACTCTAGCTCACACTCTCGCTCTCACTCTCTCTCGCTTGCACTCTATCTCGCTCGCACTCTCGCTTGCACTCTCTGTCACTCGCACTCTCTCATGCTCGCACTCTCACGCTCGCACTCTCTCTCACTCGCACTCTCTCTCGCTCTCACTCTCTCTCACTTGCACTCTATCTCGCTCGCACTCTCGCTCGCACTCTCTGTCACTCGCACTCTCTCATGCTCGCACTCTCATGCTCGCACTCTCTCTCGCTCGCACTCTCTCTCGCTCGCACTCTCTCTCTCTGGCACTCTCTCTCGCTCGCACTCTCTCTCGCTCGCACTCTCTCTCTCTGGCACTCTCTCTCACTCGCTCTCTCTCGCTCCCTCTCGCACGCTCCCTCTCTTTGTCGCTCGCTCTCTCTCGCACGTTCGCTCTTTCTCTCTTCCACGCTCTCTATCGCTCGCTCGCTCTTTTAGTTTTTCGCACTCTCTCGCTTGCACTCTCTCTCGCTCGCACTCTCTCTCGCTCGCACTCTCTCTCGCTCGCACTCTCCTTCGCTTGCACTCTCTCTCTCTGGCACTCTCTCTCTCTGGCACTCTCTCTCTCTCTCTGGCACTCTTGCTCACACTCTCGCTCGCACTCTCTCTTGCACTCTCTCTCGCTCTCTCTCCCCCTCGCTCGCACTCTCTCTCGCTCGCACTTTCTCTCACTCGCACTCTATTGCTGGCTCTCTCGCTCGCTCTCTCTCACTCGCTCTCTCTCGCTCCCTCTCGCACGCTCCCTCTCTTTGTCGCTCGCTCTCTCTCGCACGTTCGCTCTTTCTCTCTTCCACGCTCTCTATCGCTCGCTCGCTCTTTTAGTTTTTCGCACTCTCTCACTTGCACTCTCTCTCGCTCGCACTCTCTCTCGCTCGCACTCTCTCTCGCTCGCACTCTCCTTCGCTCGCACTCTCTCTCTCTGGCACTCTCTCTCTCTGGCACTCTTGCTCACACTCTCTCTCTCGCACTCTCTCTCGCTGGCACTCTCTCTCACTGGCACTCTCTCTCGCTGGCACTCTCTCTCGCTGGCACTCTCTCTCGCTGGCACTCTCTCTCGCTGGCACTCTCTCTCGCTCGCACTCTCTCTCGCTCGCACTCTCTCTCGCTCGCACTCTCTCTCGCTCGCACTCTCCTTCGCTTGCACTCTCTCTCTCTGGCACTCTCTCTCTCTGGCACTCTTGCTCACACTCTCTCTCTCGCACTCTCTCTCTCTGGCACTCTCTCTCTCGGGCACTCTCTCTCTCTCTCTGGCACTCTTGCTCACACTCTCGCTCGCACTCTCTCTTGCACTCTCTCTCGCTCTCTCTCCCCCTCGCTCGCACTCTCTCTCGCTCGCACTTTCTCTCACTCGCACTCTATTGCTGGCTCTCTCGCTCGCTCTCTCTCACTCGCTCTCTCTCGCTCCCTCTCGCACGCTCCCTCTCTTTGTCGCTCGCTCTCTCTCGCACGTTCGCTCTTTCTCTCTTCCACGCTCTCTATCGCTCGCTCGCTCTTTTAGTTTTTCGCACTCTCTCACTTGCACTCTCTCTCGCTCGCACTCTCTCTCGCTCGCACTCTCTCTCGCTCGCACTCTCCTTCGCTCGCACTCTCTCTCTCTGGCACTCTCTCTCTCTGGCACTCTTGCTCACACTCTCTCTCTCGCACTCTCTCTCGCTGGCACTCTCTCTCGCTGGCACTCTCTCTCGCTGGCACTCTCTCTCGCTGGCACTCTCTCTCGCTGGCACTCTCTCTCGCTGGCACTCTCTCTCGCTTGCACTCTCTCTCGCTCGCACTCTCTCTCCCTCGCACTCTCTCTCGCTCGCACTCTCCTTCGCTCGCACTCTCCTTCGCTCGCACTCTCTCTCTCTGGCACTCTCTCTCTCTGGCACTCTCTCTCTCTCTGGCACACTCTCTCTTTGGCACTCTCTCTCTCTGGCACTCTCTCTCTGGCACCCTCTCTCTCTGGCACTCTCTCTCTGGCACCCCATCTCTCTGGCACTCTAGCTCACACTCTCGCTCTCACTCTCTCTCGCTTGCACTCTATCTCGCTCGCACTCTCGCTTGCACTCTCTGTCACTCGCACTCTCTCATGCTCGCACTCTCACGCTCGCACTCTCTCTCACTCGCACTCTCTCTCGCTCTCACTCTCTCTCACTTGCACTCTATCTCGCTCGCACTCTCGCTCGCACTCTCTGTCACTCGCACTCTCTCATGCTCGCACTCTCATGCTCGCACTCTCTCTCGCTCGCACTCTCTCTCGCTCGCACTCTCTCTCTCTGGCACTCTCTCTCGCTCGCACTCTCTCTCTCTCGCACTCTCTCTCGCTCGCACTCTCTCTCGCTCGCTCTCTCTCACTCTCGCACTCACTCTCACACTCACTCTCGCTCACACTCTCTCTCACTCGCTCTCTCACTCACTCGCACTCTCTCTCTCTGGCACCCTCTCTCTCTGGCATCTCTCTCTCTGGCACTCTCTCTCTCTGGCACTCTCTCTCTCTGGCACTCTCTCTCTGGCTAGCACTCTCTGGCACTCTCTCTCTCTGGCGCTCTTGCTCACACTCTATCTCGCTCGCACTCTCTCTCGCTTGCTCTCTTTCTCGTTCACTCTCTCTCGCACGTTCGCTCTTTCTCTCTCGCACGCTGTCTATAGCTCACTCGCTCTTTTTCTTGCTCGCTCTCACTCGCACTCTCTCGCTCGTTCTTTGTCGCTTGCTCGCTCTCCCACTCGCTCTCTCGCACGCACTCTTTCTCGCTCACTCTCGCTCACTCACTCTTTTGCTTGCTCTCTCTTTCTTGCTCTCTCTCTCTCTCTCCTTCGATCACTCTCACTCGCTTGGTCTCTTCGCTTGCTTTCTCTCACTTGCTCTCTCTCAGTTGCTTGCTCTCACTTGATCTCTCGCTTGCTCTCTCTTTCTCACACGCTCGCTTGCTCTCTCTCTCGCTCTCTCTCGCTGTCTTTCTCGCTCGCACTCTCTCTCGCCCTCTCTCTCTCGCACTCTTGCTCGCTCGCTCTTTTTAACTCGATCTCTCCCTGGCTCACTCTCTCCCAGTCGCTCACTCTCCCTCTTGCGTGCTCTCCCTCTCTATCCCCCTCGCTCGCACACTCTCTCGCTCACACTCTCTCTCGCTTGCACTCTCTCTCGCTCGCACTCTCTCTCGCTCGCACTCTCTCTCGCTCGCATTCTCTCTCGCTCGCACTCTCCCTCGCTCGCATTCTCTCTCTCGCTTGCTCGCTCTCTCACTTGCATTCTCTCTCTCTCGCACTATCTCTCTCTCGCACTCTCTCTGTGGCACTCTCTCTCTGGCACTCTTGGTCACACTCTCTCTTTCTCGCATGCTCGCTCGCTTGCACTCTCGCTCGCACTCTCTCACTCGCTCTCGCTCGCTCGCTCTCTCTCTCTCTCACTCACACTCGCGCTCGCACTCTCTCTCCCTCGCACTCTCTCTCGCTCGCACTGTCACTCTCTCTCGCTCGCATTCTCTCTCGCTCGCACTCTCCCTCGCTCGCATTCTCTCTCTCGCTCGCACTCTCTCTCGCTCGCACTCTCTCTCGCTCGCACTCTCTCTCGCTCGCTCTCTCTCACTCTCGCACTCACTCTCACACTCACTCTCGCTCGCACTCTCTCTCACTCGCTCTCTCACTCACTCGCACTCTCTCTCTCTGGCACTCTCTCTCTCTGGCACTCTCTCTCTCTGGCACTCTCTCTCTCTGGCACTCTCTCTCTCTGGCACTCTCTCTCTGGCTAGCACTCTCTGGCACTCTCTCTCTCTGGCGCTCTTGCTCACACTCTATCTCGCTCGCACTCTCTCTCGCTTGCTCTCTTTCTCGTTCACTCTCTCTCGCACGTTCGCTCTTTCTCTCTCGCACGCTGTCTATAGCTCACTCGCTCTTTTTCTTGCTCGCTCTCACTCGCACTCTCTCGCTCGTTCTTTGTCGCTTGCTCGCTCTCCCACTCGCTCTCTCGCACGCACTCTTTCTCGCTCACTCTCGCTCACTCACTCTTTTGCTTGCTCTCTCTTTCTTGCTCTCTCTCTCTCTCTCCTTCGATCACTCTCACTCGCTTGGTCTCTTCGCTTGCTTTCTCTCACTTGCTCTCTCTCAGTTGCTTGCTCTCACTTGATCTCTCGCTTGCTCTCTCTTTCTCACACGCTCGCTTGCTCTCTCTCTCGCTCTCTCTCGCTGTCTTTCTCGCTCGCACTCTCTCTCGCCCTCTCTCTCTCGCACTCTTGCTCGCTCGCTCTTTTTAACTCGATCTCTCCCTGGCTCACTCTCTCCCAGTCGCTCACTCTCCCTCTTGCGTGCTCTCCCTCTCTATCCCCCTCGCTCGCACACTCTCTCGCTCACACTCTCTCTCGCTTGCACTCTCTCTCGCTCGCACTCTCTCTCGCTCGCACTCTCTCTCGCTCGCATTCTCTCTCGCTCGCACTCTCCCTCGCTCGCATTCTCTCTCTCGCTTGCTCGCTCTCTCACTTGCATTCTCTCTCTCTCGCACTATCTCTCTCTCGCACTCTCTCTGTGGCACTCTCTCTCTGGCACTCTTGGTCACACTCTCTCTTTCTCGCATGCTCGCTCGCTTGCACTCTCGCTCGCTCTCTCTCACTCGCTCTCGCTCGCTCGCTCTCTCTCTCTCTCACTCACACTCTCGCTCGCACTCTCTCTCCCTCGCACTCTCTCTTGCTCGCACTGTCACTCTCTCTCGCTGGCACTCTCTCTCGCTGGCACTCTCTCTCGCTGGCACTCTCTCTCGCTGGCACTCTCTCGCTGGCACTCTCTCTTGCTCGCCCTCTCTCTCTCACTCGCACTCTCTCTCTCGCTCTCACTCTCTCTCTCTCGCTCTCTCTCTCGCTCGCACTCTCTCTCGCTCGCACTCTCTCTCGCTCGCACTCTCTCTCGCTCGCACTCTCTCTCGCTCGCACTCTCTCTCACTCTCGCACTCACTCTCACACTCACTCTCGCTCACACTCTCTCTCACTCGCTCTCTCACTCACTCGCACTCTCTCTCTCTGGCACTCTCTCTCTCTGGCACTCTCTCTCTCTGGCACTCTCTCTCTCTGGCACTCTCTCTCTCTGGCACTCTCTCTCTGGCTAGCACTCTCTGGCACTCTCTCTCTCTGGTGCTCTTGCTCACACTCTATCTCGCTCGCACTCTCTCTCGCTTGCTCTCTTTCTCGTTCACTCTCTCTCGCACGTTCGCTCTTTCTCTCTCGCACGCTGTCTATAGCTCACTCGCTCTTTTTCTTGCTCGCTCTCACTCGCACTCTCTCGCTCGTTCTTTGTCGCTTGCTCGCTCTCCCACTCGCTCTCTCGCACGCACTCTTTCTCGCTCACTCTCGCTCACTCACTCTTTTGCTTGCTCTCTCTTTCTTGCTCTCTCTCTCTCTCTCCTTCGATCACTCTCACTCGCTTGGTCTCTTCGCTTGCTTTCTCTCACTTGCTCTCTCTCAGTTGCTTGCTCTCACTTGATCTCTCGCTTGCTCTCTCTTTCTCACACGCTCGCTTGCTCTCTCTCTCGCACTCTCTCGCTGTCTTTCTCGCTCGCACTCTCTCTCGCCCTCTCTCTCTCGCACTCTTGCTCGCTCGCTCTTTTTAACTCGATCTCTCCCTGGCTCACTCTCTCCCAGTCGCTCACTCTCCCTCTTGCGTGCTCTCCCTCTCTATCCCCCTCGCTCGCACACTCTCTCGCTCACACTCTCTCTCGCTTGCACTCTCTCTCGCTCGCACTCTCTCTCGCTCGCACTCTCCCTCGCTCGCATTCTCTCTCTCGCTTGCTCGCTCTCTCACTTGCATTCTCTCTCTCTCGCACTATCTCTCTCTCGCACTCTCTCTGTGGCACTCTCTCTCTGGCACTCTTGGTCACACTCTCTCTTTCTCGCATGCTCGCTCGCTTGCACTCTCGCTCGCTCTCTCTCACTTGCTCTCGCTCGCTCTCTCTCTCTCTCACTCACACTCTCGCTCGCACTCTCTCTCCCTCGCACTCTCTCTCGCTCGCACTGTCACTCTCTCTCGCTGGCACTCTCTCTCGCTGGCACTCTCTCTCGCTGGCACTCTCTCTCGCTGGCACTCTCTCGCTGGCACTCTCTCTTGCTCGCCCTCTCTCTCTCACTCGCACTCTCTCTCTCGCTCTCACTCTCTCTCGCTCGCACTCTCTCTCGCTCGCACTCTCTCTCGCTCGCACTCTCTCTCGCTCGCACTCTCTCTCGCTCGCACTCTCTCTCGCTCGTTCTCTCTCTCTCTCTTTCTTGCACGCTCACTGTTTGTTTCTCACTTGCTCTCTCTTTCTTGCTCGCTCTCTCTTTCTTGCTCACTCTCTCTTGCTCGCTCGCTCTCACTTTCTCGCTCGCACTCTCTTTCTCACTCGATCTCTCTTGCTCGTTACCTATTGCTCTCATTCTCTCACTCTCTCTCACTCGCTCACTCTCTATTTCTCTCGGTCGCACTCTCGCTCGCACTCTCTCGCTCGCACTCTCTCACTCGCACTGTCTCACTCGCACTCTCTCACTCTCGCACTCTCTCGCTCGCATTCTCACTCACTCACTCGCACTCTCTCTCTCTGGCACTCTCTCTCTCTGGCACTCTCTCTCTCTGGCACTCTCTCTCTCTGGCACTCTCTCTCTCTGGCACTCTCTCTCTCTGGCACTCTCTCTCTCTGGCACTCCTTCTCTCTGGCACTCTCTCTGGCTCTCTTGCTCACACTCTCTCATGCTCGCTCTCTTTCTCGTTCGCTCTCTCTCGCACGTTCACTCTTTCTCTCTCGCACGCTGTCTATCGCTCACTCGCTCTTTTTCTTGCTCGCTCTCACTCGCACTCTCTCACTCGCTCTTTCTCACTCGCTCGCTCTCCCACTTGCTCTCTTGCTCGCGCTCTTTCTCGCTCACTCTCGCTCGCTCGCTCTCTTGCTTGCTCTCTCTTTCTTGCTCACTCTCTCTCTCTCGATTGCTCTCTCTCGCTTGGTCTCTTCACTTGCTTTCTCTCGCTTGCTCTCTCTCAGTTGCTTTCTCTCACTTGCTCTCTCGCTCGCTCTCTCTTTCTCACTTGCTCGCTTGCTCTCACTCTCGCTCTCGCTTGCTCTCTTTCTCGGTTTCAATCTCTCTATTGCACTCTTGCTCGCTCGCTCTATTTCACTCGATCTCTCCCTCGCTCCCTGTCTCCCAGTCGCTCGCTCTCCCTCTTGCTTGCTCTCCCTCTCGCTCTCTCTCCCCCTCGCTCGCACTCTCTCTCGCTCGCACTCTCTCTCGCTCGCACTCTCTCTCGCTCGCTCTCTCTCCCTCGCTGTGTCTCGCTTGCTCTCTATCGCTTGCTCTCTATCGCTCGCTCTCTATCGCTCGCTCTCTATCGCTCGATCCCTCTCGGTCGGTCTCTCTCGCACGCTCGCACTCTTTCTCGCGCTCTCTCACACTTTCGCTCTTTCTCTCTTCCACGCTCTCTATCGCTCGCTCGCTCTTTTGCTTGCTCGCTCGCACTCTCTCTCTCGCACTCTCTCTGGCTCACACTCTTTCTCACTTGCACTCTCCCTCGCTCGCACTCTCTCTCGTTGGCACTCTCTCTCTCTGGCACTCTCTCTCTCTGGCACTCTTGCTCACACTCTGTCTCGCTTGCGCCCTCTCTCGCTCGCGCCCTCTCTCGCTCGCGCTCTCTCTCGCTCGCACTCTCTCTCACTCGAACTCTCTCTCGCTGGCACTCTCTCTCTCTGGCACTCTCTCTCTGGCAATCTCTCTCTCTGGCAATCTCACTCTCTGGCCCTCTCTCTGTGTGGCACTCTCTCTCTGGCATGCTTTCTTATCTGGCACTCTCTCTCTCTGGCAATCTTGCTCAAATTCTCTCTCGCTCACACTCTCTCTCGCTCGCACTCTCTCTGGCACTTTCTCTCTCTGGCACTCTTGCTCACACTCTCTCTCACTCGCACTCTCTCTTGCTCGCACTCTCTCTCGCTCGCACTCTCTCTCGCTCACACTCTCTCTCGCTGGCACTCTCTCTCTCTCGCACTCTTTCTCGCTGGCACTCTCTCTCGCTCGCTCTCTCTCGCTGGCATTCTCTCTCTCTGGCACTCTCTCTCGCTGGCACTCCCTCTCTCTGGCACTCTCTCTCTCTGGCACTCTCTCTCTCTCTAACTCTCTCTCTCTGGCACACTCTCTCTCTGGCACTCTTGCTCGCACTCTCGCTCGCACTCTCTCTCGCTCGCACTCTCTCTCGCTCGCACTCTCTCTCGCTCGCACTCTCTCTCGCTCGCACTCTCTCTCACACGCTCTCTCTCTCGCTCGCACTCTCTCTCGCTCGCACTCTCTCTCGCTTGCACTCTCTCACTCGCACTCTCTCTCGCTTGCACTCTCTCTCGCTCGCACTCTCTCTCGCTCGCTCTCTCTCTCGCTCGCACTCTCTCTCGCTCGCTCTCTCTCTCGCTCGCACTCTCTCTCGCTCGCACTCTCTCTCGCTCGCACTCTCTCTCGCTCGCACTCTCTCTCGCTCGCACTCTCTCTCGCTCGCACTCTCTCTCGCTCGCACTCTCTCTCGCTCGCACTCTCTCTCGCTGGCACTCTCTCTCTCTCGCACTCTTTCTCGCTGGCACTCTCTCTCGCTCGCTCTCTCTCGCTGGCATTCTCTCTCGCTGGCACTCTCTCTCACTGGCACTCCCTCTCTCTGGCACTCTCTCTCTCTGGCACTCTCTCTCTCTGTTACTCTCTCTCTCTGGCACACTCTCTCTCTGGCACTCTTGTTCGCACTCTCTCTCGCTCGCACTCTCTCTCGCTCGCACTCTCTCTCGCTCGCACTCTCTCTCGCTCGCACTCTCTCTCGCTCGCTCTCTCTCACTCTCGCACTCACTCTCACACTCACTCTCACACTCACTCTCGCTCACACTCTCTCTCACTCGCTCTCTCACTCACTCGCACTCTCTCTCTCTGGCACTCTCTCTCTCTGGCACTCTCTCTCTGGCTGGCACTCTCTGGCACTCTCTCTCTCTGGCACTCTCTCTCTGGCTAGCACTCTCTGGCACTCTCTCTCTCTGGCGCTCTTGCTCACACTCTATCTCGCTCGCACTCTCTCTCGCTTGCTCTCTTTCTCTCTCGCACGCTGTCTATAGCTCACTCGCTCTTTTTCTTGCTCGCTCTCACTCGCACTCTCTCGCTCGTTCTTTGTCGCTTGCTCGCTCTCCCACTCGCTCTCTCGCACGCACTCTTTCTCGCTCACTCTCGCTCACTCACTCTTTTGCTTGCTCTCTCTTTCTTGCTCTCTCTCTCTCTCTCCTTCGATCACTCTCACTCGCTTGGTCTCTTCGCTTGCTTTCTCTCACTTGCTCTCTCTCAGTTGCTTGCTCTCACTTGATCTCTCGCTTGCTCTCTCTTTCTCACACGCTCGCTTGCTCTCTCTCTCGCTCTCTCTCGCTGTCTTTCTCGCTCGCACTCTCTCTCGCCCTCTCTCTCTCGCACTCTTGCTCGCTCGCTCTTTTTAACTCGATCTCTCCCTGGCTCACTCTCTCCCAGTCGCTCACTCTCCCTCTTGCGTGCTCTCCCTCTCTATCCCCCTCGCTCGCACACTCTCTCGCTCACACTCTCTCTCGCTTGCACTCTCTCTCGCTCGCACTCTCTCTCGCTCGCACTCTCTCTCGCTCGCACTCTCTCTCGCTCGCACTCTCTCTCGCTCGCACTCTCTCTCGCTCGCACTCTCCCTCGCTCGCATTCTCTCTCTCGCTTGCTCGCTCTCTCACTTGCATTCTCTCTCTCTCGCACTATCTCTCTCTCGCACTCTCTCTCTGTGGCACTCTCTCTCTGGCACTCTTGGTCACACTCTCTCTTTCTCGCATGCTCGCTCGCTTGCACTCTCGCTCGCTCTCTCTCACTCGCTCTCGCTCGCTCGCTCTCTCTCTCTCTCGCTCACACTCTCGCTCGCACTCTCTCTCCCTCGCACTCTCTCTCGCTCGCACTGTCACTCTCTCTCGCTGGCACTCTCTCTCGCTGGCACTCTCTCTCGCTGGCACTCTCTCTCGCTGGCACTCTCTCGCTGGCACTCTCTCTTGCTCGCACTCTCTCTCTCACTCGCACTCTCTCTCTCGCTCTCACTCTCTCTCGCTCGCACTCTCTCTCGCTCGCACTCTCTCTCGCTCGCACTCTCTCTCGCTCGCACTCTCTCTCGCTCGCACTCTCTCTCGCTCGCACTCTCTCTCGCTCGTTCTCTCTCTCTCTCTTTCTTGCACGCTCACTGTTTGTTTCTCACTTGCTCTCTCTTTCTTGCTCGCTCTCTCTTTCTTGCTCACTCTCTCTTGCTCGCTCGCTCTCACTTTCTCGCTCGCACTCTCTTTCTCACTCGATCTCTCTTGCTCGTTACCTATTGCTCTCATTCTCTCACTCTCTCTCACTCGCTCACTCTCTATTTCTCTCGGTCGCACTCTCGCTCGCACTCTCTCACTCGCACTCTCTCACTCGCACTGTCTCACTCGCACTCTCTCACTCTCGCACTCTCTCGCTCGCACTCTCACTCACTCACTCGCACTCTCTCTCTCTGGCACTCTCTCTCTCTGGCACTCTCTCTCTCTGGCACTCTCTCTCTCTGGCACTCTCTCTCTCTGGCACTCTCTCTCTCTGGCACTCTCTCTCTCTGGCACTCCTTCTCTCTGGCACTCTCTCTGGCTCTCTTGCTCACACTCTCTCATGCTCGCTCTCTTTCTCGTTCGCTCTCTCTCGCACGTTCACTCTTTCTCTCTCGCATGCTGTCTATCGCTCACTCGCTCTTTTTCTTGCTCGCTCTCACTCGCACTCTCTCACTCGCTCTTTCTCACTCGCTCGCTCTCCCACTTGCTCTCTTGCTCGCGCTCTTTCTCGCTCACTCTCGCTCGCTCGCTCTCTTGCTTGCTCTCTCTTTCTTGCTCACTCTCTCTCTCTCGATTGCTCTCTCTCGCTTGGTCTCTTCACTTGCTTTCTCTCGCTTGCTCTCTCTCAGTTGCTTTCTCTCACTTGCTCTCTCGCTCGCTCTCTCTTTCTCACTTGCTCGCTTGCTCTCTCTCTCGCTCGCTCTCTTTCTCGGTTTCAATCTCTCTATTGCACTCTTGCTCGCTCGCTCTATTTCACTCGATCTCTCCCTCGCTCCCTGTCTCCCAGTCGCTCGCTCTCCCTCTTGCTTGCTCTCCCTCTCGCTCTCTCTCCCCCTCGCTCGCACTCTCTCTCGCTCGCACTCTCTCTCGCTCGCTCTCTCTCCCTCGCTGTGTCTCGCTTGCTCTCTATCGCTTGCTCTCTATCGCTCGCTCTCTATCGCTCGCTCTCTATCGCTCGATCCCTCTCGGTTGGTCTCTCTCGCACGCTCGCACTCTTTCTTGCGCTCTCTCGCACTTTCGCTCTTTCTCTCTTCCACGGTCTCTATCGCTCGCTCGCTCTTTTGCTTGCTCGCTCGCGATCTCTCTCTCGCACTCTCTCTGGCTCACACTCTTTCTCGCTTGCACTCTCCCTCGCTCGCACTCTCTCTCGATGGCACTCTCTCTCTCTGGCACTCTCTCTCTCTGGCACTCTTGCTCACCCTCTG
This sequence comes from Isurus oxyrinchus, assembly GCA_026770705.1. Taxonomy (NCBI): domain Eukaryota; kingdom Metazoa; phylum Chordata; class Chondrichthyes; order Lamniformes; family Lamnidae; genus Isurus; species Isurus oxyrinchus. Next base: position 495,764 of record JANJGN010000321.1, read on the forward strand.
TCTCGCTCGCGCCCTCTCTCGCTCGCGCCCTCTCTCGCTCGCACTCTCTCTCACTCGAACTCTCTCTCGCTGGCACTCTCTCTCTCTGGCACTCTCTCTCTGGCAATCTCTCTCTCTGGCATTCTCACTCTCTGGCCCCCTCTCTGTGTGGCACTCTCTCTCTGGCATGCTTTCTTATCTGGCACTCTCTCTCTCTGGCAATCTTGCTCAAATTCTCTCTCACTCACACTCTCTCTCGCTCGCACTCTCTCTGGCACTCTCTCTCTCTGGCACTCTTGCTCACACTCTCTCTCACTCGCACTCTCTCTTGCTCGCACTCTCTCTCGCTCGCACTCTCTCTCGCTCACACTCTCTCTCGCTGGCACTCTCTCTCTCTCGCACTCTTTCTCGCTGGCACTCTCTCTCGCTCGCTCTCTCTCGCTGGCATTCTCTCTCTCTGGCACTCTCTCTCGCTGGCACTCCCTCTCTCTGGCACTCCCTCTCTCTGGCACTCTCTCTCTCTGGCACTCTCTCTCTCTGGCAGTCTCTCTCTCTCTGGCACTCTTATCACACTCTCTCTCGCTCGCACTCTCTCGCTCGCACTCTTTCTCACTCTCTCTCTCTCTCGCTCGCACTCTCTCGCTCGCACTCTCTCGCTCGCTCTTTCTCGCTCGCTCGCTCTCCCACTCGCTCTCTCGCTCGCACTCTTTCTCGCTCACTCTCGCTCGCTCTCTTGCTTGCTCTCTCTTTCTTACTCACTCTCTCTCTCTCTCGATCGCTCTCTCTCGCTTGCTCTCTCTCAGTTGCTTTCTCGCACTTGCTCTATTGCTCGCTCTCTCTTTCTCACTCGCACGCTTGCTCTCTCTCTCGCTCTCTCTCGCTCTCTTTCTCACTTGCACTCTCTCTCGCTCTCTCTCTCACACTCTTTCTCGCTCACTCTTTTTCACTCGATCTCTCCCTGGCTCGCTCTCTCCCAGTCGCTCGCTCTCCCTGTCACTTGCTCTCCCTCTCGCTCTCTCTCCCCCTCGCTCGCACTCTCTCTCGCTCGCACTCTCACTCACTCGCACTCTCACTCACTCGCACTCTCTCTCTCTGGCACTCTCTCTTTCTGGCACTCTCTCTCTCTGGCTCTCTTGCTCACACTCTCCCTCGCTCGCACTCTCTCTCGCTCGCTCTCTTTCTCGGCTCTCTCTCGCACGTTCGCTCTTTCTCTCTCGCACGCTGTCTATTGCTCACTTGCTCTTTTTCTTGCTCGCTCTCACTCGCACTCTCTCGCTCGCTCGCTCTCCCACTCACTCTCTCGCTCGCACTCTTTCTCGCTCACTCTTGCTCGCTCACTCTCTTGCTTGCTCTCTCTTTCTTACTCACTCTCTCTCTCTCTCTCGATCGCTCTCTCTCACTTGGTCTCTTCGCTAGCTTTCTCTCGCTTGCTCTCTCTCAGTTGCTTGCTCTCACTTGCTCTCTCGCTCGCTCTCTCTTTCTCACTCGCTCGCTTGCTCTCTCTCTCTCTCGCTCTCTTTCTCGCTCTCAATCTCTCTCTCTCGCACTCTTGCTCGCTCGCTCTTTTTCACTCGATCTCTCCCTCGCTCGCTATTTCCCAGTCGTCGCACTCTCTCTCGCTCGCACTCTCTCTCCCTCGCACTCTCTCTCGCTCGCACTCTCTCTCGCTCGCACTCTCTCTCGCTCGCACTCTCTCTCGCTCGCACTCTCTCTCGCTCGCACTCTCTCACGCTCGCACTCTCTCTCGCTCGCATTCTCTCTCTCTCTCTCACTCGCTCTCTCACTTGCACTCTCTCTCTCTCGCACTATCTCTCTCTCACACTCTCTCTCTGTGGCACTCTCTCTCTGGCACTCTTGCTCACACTCTCTCTTTCTCGCACTCTCTCTCACTCGCATTCTCTCTCGCTCGCACTCTCTCTCTCCGGCACTCTCTCTCTCTGGCACTCTCTCTCTCTGGCACTCTCTCTCTCTGGCACTCTCTCTCTCTGGCACTCTCTCTCTCTCTCTGGCACTCTTGCTCACACTCTCGCTCGCACTCTCTCTCGCACTCTCTCTCGCTCTCTCTCCCCCTCGCTCGCACTCTCTCTCGCTCGCACTTTCTCTCACTCGCACTCTATTGCTGGCTCTCTCGCTCGCTCTCTCTCACTCGCTCTCTCTCGCTCCCTCTCGCACGCTCCCTCTCTTTGTCGCTCGCTCTCTCTCGCACGTTCGCTCTTTCTCTCTTCCACGCTCTCTATCGCTCGCTCGCTCTTTTAGTTTTTCGCACTCTCTCGCTTGCACTCTCTCTCGCTCGCACTCTCTCTCGCTCGCACTCTCTCTCGCTCGCACTCTCCTTCGCTTGCACTCTCTCTCTCTGGCACTCTCTCTCTCTGGCACTCTTGCTCACACTCTCTCTCTCGCACTCTCTCTCTCTGGCACTCTCTCTCTCGGGCACTCTCTCTCTCTCTCTGGCACTCTTGCTCACACTCTCGCTCGCACTCTCTCTTGCACTCTCTCTCGCTCTCTCTCCCCCTCGCTCGCACTCTCTCTCGCTCGCACTTTCTCTCACTCGCACTCTATTGCTGGCTCTCTCGCTCGCTCTCTCTCACTCGCTCTCTCTCGCTCCCTCTCGCACGCTCCCTCTCTTTGTCGCTCGCTCTCTCTCGCACGTTCGCTCTTTCTCTCTTCCACGCTCTCTATCGCTCGCTCGCTCTTTTAGTTTTTCGCACTCTCTCACTTGCACTCTCTCTCGCTCGCACTCTCTCTCGCTCGCACTCTCTCTCGCTCGCACTCTCCTTCGCTCGCACTCTCTCTCTCTGGCACTCTCTCTCTCTGGCACTCTTGCTCACACTCTCTCTCTCGCACTCTCTCTCGCTGGCACTCTCTCTCGCTGGCACTCTCTCTCGCTGGCACTCTCTCTCGCTGGCACTCTCTCTCGCTGGCACTCTCTCTCGCTGGCACTCTCTCTCGCTTGCACTCTCTCTCGCTCGCACTCTCTCTCCCTCGCACTCTCTCTCGCTCGCACTCTCCTTCGCTCGCACTCTCCTTCGCTCGCACTCTCTCTCTCTGGCACTCTCTCTCTCTGGCACTCTCTCTCTCTCTGGCACACTCTCTCTTTGGCACTCTCTCTCTCTGGCACTCTCTCTCTGGCACCCTCTCTCTCTGGCACTCTCTCTCTGGCACCCCATCTCTCTGGCACTCTAGCTCACACTCTCGCTCTCACTCTCTCTCGCTTGCACTCTATCTCGCTCGCACTCTCGCTTGCACTCTCTGTCACTCGCACTCTCTCATGCTCGCACTCTCACGCTCGCACTCTCTCTCACTCGCACTCTCTCTCGCTCTCACTCTCTCTCACTTGCACTCTATCTCGCTCGCACTCTCGCTCGCACTCTCTGTCACTCGCACTCTCTCATGCTCGCACTCTCATGCTCGCACTCTCTCTCGCTCGCACTCTCTCTCGCTCGCACTCTCTCTCTCTGGCACTCTCTCTCGCTCGCACTCTCTCTCTCTGGCACTCTCTCTCTCTGGCACTCTTGCTCACAATCTCTCTCGCTCGCTCATTCTCGCTCGCTCGCTCTCCCACTTGCTCTCTCACTCGCGCTCTTTCTCGCTCACTCTCGCTCGCTCGCTCTCTTGCTTGCTCTCTCTTTCTTGCTCACACTCTCTCTCTCTCGATCGCTCTCTCTCGCTTGGTCTCTTCACTTGCTTTCTCTCGCTTGCTCTCTCTCAGTTGCTTTCTCGCACTTGCTCTATCGCTCGCTCTCTCTTTCTCACTCGCACGCTTGCTCTCTCTCTCGCTCTCTCTCGCTCTCTTTCTCGCTTGCGCACTCTCTTGCTCTCTCTCGCACTCTTGCTCATTCGCTCTTTTTCATTCAATCTCTCCCTGGCTCGCTCTCTCCCAATCGCTCGCTCTCCCTGTCACTTGCTCTCCCTCTTGCTCTCTCTCCCCCTCGCTCGCACTCTCTCTCGCTCGCACTCTCACTCACTCGCACTCTCACTCACTCGCACTCTCTCTCTCTGGCACTCTCTCTTTCTGGCACTCTCTCTCTCTGGCTCTCTTGCTCACACTCTCCCTCGCTCGCACTCTCTCTCGCTCGCTCTCTTTCTCGGCTCTCTCTCGCACGTTCGCTCTTTCTCTCTCGCACGCTGTCTATTGCTCACTTGCTCTTTTTCTTGCTCGCTCTCACTCGCACTCTCTCGCTCGCTCGCTCTCCCACTCACTCTCTCGCTCGCACTCTTTCTCGCTCACTCTTGCTCGCTCACTCTCTTGCTTGCTCTCTCTTTCTTACTCACTCTCTCTCTCTCTCTCGATCGCTCTCTCTCACTTGGTCTCTTCGCTAGCTTTCTCTCGCTTGCTCTCTCTCAGTTGCTTGCTCTCACTTGCTCTCTCGCTCGCTCTCTCTTTCTCACTCGCTCGCTTGCTCTCTCTCTCTCTCGCTCTCTTTCTCGCTCTCAATCTCTCTCTCTCGCACTCTTGCTCGCTCGCTCTTTTTCACTCGATCTCTCCCTCGCTCGCTATTTCCCAGTCGTCGCACTCTCTCTCGCTCGCACTCTCTCTCCCTCGCACTCTCTCTCGCTCGCACTCTCTCTCGCTCGCACTCTCTCTCGCTCGCACTCTCTCTCGCTCGCACTCTCTCTCGCTCGCACTCTCTCACGCTCGCACTCTCTCTCGCTCGCATTCTCTCTCTCTCTCTCACTCGCTCTCTCACTTGCACTCTCTCTCTCTCGCACTATCTCTCTCTCACACTCTCTCTCTGTGGCACTCTCTCTCTGGCACTCTTGCTCACACTCTCTCTTTCTCGCACTCTCTCTCACTCGCATTCTCTCTCGCTCGCACTCTCTCTCTCCGGCACTCTCTCTCTCTGGCACTCTCTCTCTCTGGCACTCTCTCTCTCTGGCACTCTCTCTCTCTGGCACTCTCTCTCTCTCTCTGGCACTCTTGCTCACACTCTCGCTCGCACTCTCTCTCGCACTCTCTCTCGCTCTCTCTCCCCCTCGCTCGCACTCTCTCTCGCTCGCACTTTCTCTCACTCGCACTCTATTGCTGGCTCTCTCGCTCGCTCTCTCTCACTCGCTCTCTCTCGCTCCCTCTCGCACGCTCCCTCTCTTTGTCGCTCGCTCTCTCTCGCACGTTCGCTCTTTCTCTCTTCCACGCTCTCTATCGCTCGCTCGCTCTTTTAGTTTTTCGCACTCTCTCGCTTGCACTCTCTCTCGCTCGCACTCTCTCTCGCTCGCACTCTCTCTCGCTCGCACTCTCCTTCGCTTGCACTCTCTCTCTCTGGCACTCTCTCTCTCTGGCACTCTCTCTCTCTCTCTGGCACTCTTGCTCACACTCTCGCTCGCACTCTCTCTTGCACTCTCTCTCGCTCTCTCTCCCCCTCGCTCGCACTCTCTCTCGCTCGCACTTTCTCTCACTCGCACTCTATTGCTGGCTCTCTCGCTCGCTCTCTCTCACTCGCTCTCTCTCGCTCCCTCTCGCACGCTCCCTCTCTTTGTCGCTCGCTCTCTCTCGCACGTTCGCTCTTTCTCTCTTCCACGCTCTCTATCGCTCGCTCGCTCTTTTAGTTTTTCGCACTCTCTCACTTGCACTCTCTCTCGCTCGCACTCTCTCTCGCTCGCACTCTCTCTCGCTCGCACTCTCCTTCGCTCGCACTCTCTCTCTCTGGCACTCTCTCTCTCTGGCACTCTTGCTCACACTCTCTCTCTCGCACTCTCTCTCGCTGGCACTCTCTCTCACTGGCACTCTCTCTCGCTGGCACTCTCTCTCGCTGGCACTCTCTCTCGCTGGCACTCTCTCTCGCTGGCACTCTCTCTCGCTCGCACTCTCTCTCGCTCGCACTCTCTCTCGCTCGCACTCTCTCTCGCTCGCACTCTCCTTCGCTTGCACTCTCTCTCTCTGGCACTCTCTCTCTCTGGCACTCTTGCTCACACTCTCTCTCTCGCACTCTCTCTCTCTGGCACTCTCTCTCTCGGGCACTCTCTCTCTCTCTCTGGCACTCTTGCTCACACTCTCGCTCGCACTCTCTCTTGCACTCTCTCTCGCTCTCTCTCCCCCTCGCTCGCACTCTCTCTCGCTCGCACTTTCTCTCACTCGCACTCTATTGCTGGCTCTCTCGCTCGCTCTCTCTCACTCGCTCTCTCTCGCTCCCTCTCGCACGCTCCCTCTCTTTGTCGCTCGCTCTCTCTCGCACGTTCGCTCTTTCTCTCTTCCACGCTCTCTATCGCTCGCTCGCTCTTTTAGTTTTTCGCACTCTCTCACTTGCACTCTCTCTCGCTCGCACTCTCTCTCGCTCGCACTCTCTCTCGCTCGCACTCTCCTTCGCTCGCACTCTCTCTCTCTGGCACTCTCTCTCTCTGGCACTCTTGCTCACACTCTCTCTCTCGCACTCTCTCTCGCTGGCACTCTCTCTCGCTGGCACTCTCTCTCGCTGGCACTCTCTCTCGCTGGCACTCTCTCTCGCTGGCACTCTCTCTCGCTGGCACTCTCTCTCGCTTGCACTCTCTCTCGCTCGCACTCTCTCTCCCTCGCACTCTCTCTCGCTCGCACTCTCCTTCGCTCGCACTCTCCTTCGCTCGCACTCTCTCTCTCTGGCACTCTCTCTCTCTGGCACTCTCTCTCTCTCTGGCACACTCTCTCTTTGGCACTCTCTCTCTCTGGCACTCTCTCTCTGGCACCCTCTCTCTCTGGCACTCTCTCTCTGGCACCCCATCTCTCTGGCACTCTAGCTCACACTCTCGCTCTCACTCTCTCTCGCTTGCACTCTATCTCGCTCGCACTCTCGCTTGCACTCTCTGTCACTCGCACTCTCTCATGCTCGCACTCTCACGCTCGCACTCTCTCTCACTCGCACTCTCTCTCGCTCTCACTCTCTCTCACTTGCACTCTATCTCGCTCGCACTCTCGCTCGCACTCTCTGTCACTCGCACTCTCTCATGCTCGCACTCTCATGCTCGCACTCTCTCTCGCTCGCACTCTCTCTCGCTCGCACTCTCTCTCTCTGGCACTCTCTCTCGCTCGCACTCTCTCTCTCTGGCACTCTCTCTCTCTGGCACTCTTGCTCACAATCTCTCTCGCTCGCTCATTCTCGCTCGCTCGCTCTCCCACTTGCTCTCTCACTCGCGCTCTTTCTCGCTCACTCTCGCTCGCTCGCTCTCTTGCTTGCTCTCTCTTTCTTGCTCACACTCTCTCTCTCTCGATCGCTCTCTCTCGCTTGGTCTCTTCACTTGCTTTCTCTCGCTTGCTCTCTCTCAGTTGCTTTCTCGCACTTGCTCTATCGCTCGCTCTCTCTTTCTCACTCGCACGCTTGCTCTCTCTCTCGCTCTCTCTCGCTCTCTTTCTCGCTTGCGCACTCTCTTGCTCTCTCTCGCACTCTTGCTCATTCGCTCTTTTTCATTCAATCTCTCCCTGGCTCGCTCTCTCCCAATCGCTCGCTCTCCCTGTCACTTGCTCTCCCTCTTGCTCTCTCTCCCCCTCGCTCGCACTCTCTCTCGCTCGCACTCTCACTCACTCGCACTCTCACTCACTCGCACTCTCTCTCTCTGGCACTCTCTCTTTCTGGCACTCTCTCTCTCTGGCTCTCTTGCTCACACTCTCCCTCGCTCGCACTCTCTCTCGCTCGCTCTCTTTCTCGGCTCTCTCTCGCACGTTCGCTCTTTCTCTCTCGCACGCTGTCTATTGCTCACTTGCTCTTTTTCTTGCTCGCTCTCACTCGCACTCTCTCGCTCGCTCGCTCTCCCACTCACTCTCTCGCTCGCACTCTTTCTCGCTCACTCTTGCTCGCTCACTCTCTTGCTTGCTCTCTCTTTCTTACTCACTCTCTCTCTCTCTCTCGATCGCTCTCTCTCACTTGGTCTCTTCGCTAGCTTTCTCTCGCTTGCTCTCTCTCAGTTGCTTGCTCTCACTTGCTCTCTCGCTCGCTCTCTCTTTCTCACTCGCTCGCTTGCTCTCTCTCTCTCTCGCTCTCTTTCTCGCTCTCAATCTCTCTCTCTCGCACTCTTGCTCGCTCGCTCTTTTTCACTCGATCTCTCCCTCGCTCGCTATTTCCCAGTCGTCGCACTCTCTCTCGCTCGCACTCTCTCTCCCTCGCACTCTCTCTCGCTCGCACTCTCTCTCGCTCGCACTCTCTCTCGCTCGCACTCTCTCTCGCTCGCACTCTCTCTCGCTCGCACTCTCTCACGCTCGCACTCTCTCTCGCTCGCATTCTCTCTCTCTCTCTCACTCGCTCTCTCACTTGCACTCTCTCTCTCTCACACTATCTCTCTCTCACACTCTCTCTCTGTGGCACTCTCTCTCTGGCACTCTTGCTCACACTCTCTCTTTCTCGCACTCTCTCTCACTCGCATTCTCTCTCGCTCGCACTCTCTCTCTCCGGCACTCTCTCTCTCTGGCACTCTCTCTCTCTGGCACTCTCTCTCTCTGGCACTCTCTCTCTCTGGCACTCTCTCTCTCTCTCTGGCACTCTTGCTCACACTCTCGCTCGCACTCTCTCTCGCACTCTCTCTCGCTCTCTCTCCCCCTCGCTCGCACTCTCTCTCGCTCGCACTTTCTCTCACTCGCACTCTATTGCTGGCTCTCTCGCTCGCTCTCTCTCACTCGCTCTCTCTCGCTCCCTCTCTTTGTCGCTCGCTCTCTCTCGCACGTTCGCTCTTTCTCTCTTCCACGCTCTCTATCGCTCGCTCGCTCTTTTAGTTTTTCGCACTCTCTCGCTTGCACTCTCTCTCGCTCGCACTCTCTCTCGCTCGCACTCTCTCTCGCTCGCACTCTCCTTCGCTTGCACTCTCTCTCTCTGGCACTCTCTCTCTCTGGCACTCTCTCTCTCTCTCTGGCACTCTTGCTCACACTCTCGCTCGCACTCTCTCTTGCACTCTCTCTCGCTCTCTCTCCCCCTCGCTCGCACTCTCTCTCGCTCGCACTTTCTCTCACTCGCACTCTATTGCTGGCTCTCTCGCTCGCTCTCTCTCACTCGCTCTCTCTCGCTCCCTCTCGCACGCTCCCTCTCTTTGTCGCTCGCTCTCTCTCGCACGTTCGCTCTTTCTCTCTTCCACGCTCTCTATCGCTCGCTCGCTCTTTTAGTTTTTCGCACTCTCTCACTTGCACTCTCTCTCGCTCGCACTCTCTCTCGCTCGCACTCTCTCTCGCTCGCACTCTCCTTCGCTCGCACTCTCTCTCTCTGGCACTCTCTCTCTCTGGCACTCTTGCTCACACTCTCTCTCTCGCACTCTCTCTCGCTGGCACTCTCTCTCACTGGCACTCTCTCTCGCTGGCACTCTCTCTCGCTGGCACTCTCTCTCGCTGGCACTCTCTCTCGCTGGCACTCTCTCTCGCTGGCACTCTCTCTCGCTGGCACTCTCTCTCGCTTGCACTCTCTCTCGCTCGCACTCTCTCTCCCTCGCACTCTCCTTCGCTCGCACTCTCCTTCGCTCGCACTCTCCTTCGCTCGCACTCTCTCTCTCTGGCACTCTCTCTCTCTGGCACTCTCTCTCTCTCTGGCACACTCTCTCTTTGGCACTCTCTCTCTCTGGCACTCTCTCTCTGGCACCCTCTCTCTCTGGCACTCTAGCTCACACTCTCGCTCTCACTCTCTCTCGCTTGCACTCTATCTCGCTCGCACTCTCGCTTGCACTCTCTGTCACTCGCACTCTCTCATGCTCGCACTCTCACGCTCGCACTCTCTCTCACTCGCACTCTCTCTCGCTCTCACTCTCTCTCACTTGCACTCTATCTCGCTCGCACTCTCGCTCGCACTCTCTGTCACTCGCACTCTCTCATGCTCGCACTCTCATGCTCGCACTCTCTCTCGCTCGCACTCTCTCTCGCTCGCACTCTCTCTCTCTGGCACTCTCTCTCGCTCGCACTCTCTCTCTCTGGCACTCTCTCTCTCTGGCACTCTTGCTCACAATCTCTCTCGCTCGCTCATTCTCGCTCGCTCGCTCTCCCACTTGCTCTCTCGCTCGCGCTCTTTCTCGCTCACTCTCGCTCGCTCGCTCTCTTGCTTGCTCTCTCTTTCTTGCTCACACTCTCTCTCTCTCGATCGCTCTCTCTCGCTTGGTCTCTTCACTTGCTTTCTCTCGCTTGCTCTCTCTCAGTTGCTTTCTCGCACTTGCTCTATCGCTCGCTCTCTCTTTCTCACTCGCACGCTTGCTCTCTCTCTCGCTCTCTCTCGCTCTCTTTCTCGCTTGCGCACTCTCTTGCTCTCTCTCGCACTCTTGCTCATTCGCTCTTTTTCATTCAATCTCTCCCTGGCTCGCTCTCTCCCAATCGCTCGCTCTCCCTGTCACTTGCTCTCCCTCTCGCTCTCTCTCCCCCTCGCTCGCACTCTCTCTCGCTCGCACTCTCTCTCACTCGCACTCTCTTTCGCTCACACTCTCTCTCGCTCGCACTCTCTCTCGCTCGCACTCTCTCTCGCTCGCATTCTCTCTCTCTCTCTGGCACGCTCTCTCACTTGCTCTCTCTCTCTCTCGCACTATCTCTCTCTCGCACTCTCTCTCTGTGGCACTCTCACTCTGGCACTCTTGCTCACACTCTCTCTTTCTCGCACTCTCTCTCACTTGCACTCTCTCTCGCTCGAACTCTCTCTCGCTCACACTCTGTCGCTCGCACTCTCTATCGCTCACACTCTCTCTCGCTCGCACTCTCTCTCTCTGGCACTCTCTCTCTCTGGCACTCTCTCTCTCTGGCACTCTGGCTCACACTCTCTCTCGCTCGCACTCTCTCTCGCTCGCACTCGCTCTCACTCGCACTCTCTCTCGCTCGCACTCTCTCTTGCTCACAATCTCTCTCGCTCGCTATCTCTCTCTGGCACTCTCTCTCTGTGGCACTCTCTCTCTCTGGCACTTTCTCTCTCTGGCCCTCTTGCTCACACTCTCGCTCGCTCGCTCTCTCTCGCTCGCTCTGTCGCGCTCGCTCTCGCTCACTCTCTCTCGCTCTCTCTCGCTCGCTCTATCTCGCTCGCTCTCTCTCGCACGCTCGCTCTCTTTCTCGCTCTCTCTCACACTTTCACTCTTTCCCTCTTCCATGCTCTCTATCGCTGGCTCGCTCTTTTGCTTGCTTGCTCTCGCTCGCACTCTCCCTCGCTCGCACTCTCTCTCGTTGGCACTCTCTCTCGCTCGCACTCTCTCTCGCTCACAATCTCTCTCGCTCACAATCTCTCTCGCTCGCAATCTCTCTCGCTCGCAATCTCTCTCTCTGGCACTCTCTCTCTCTGGCACTCTCTCTCTCTGGCACTCTTGCTCACACTCTCTCTCGCTCGCTCTCTCTCGCTCCCTCCCGCACGTTCACTCTCTTTGTCGCTCGCTCTCTCTCGCACGTTCGCTCTTTCTCTCTTCCACGCTCTCTATCTCTCGCTCGCTCTTTTACTTGCTCGCTCTCGCTCACACTCTCTCTCTCGCACTCTCTGTCGCTCGCACTCTCTCTCGCTCGCACTCTCCTTCGCTCACACTCTCTCTCTCTGGCACTCTCTCTCTCTGGCACTCTCTCTCTCTGGCACTCTTGCTCACACTCTCTCTCTCACACTCTCTCTCACTCTCACACTCTCTTGTGCTCGCACTCTCTCTCGCTCACACTCTCTCCCTCTGGCAATCTCTCCCTCTGGCAATCTCTCCCTCTGGCAATCTCTCCCTCTGGCAATCTCTCCCTCTGGCACTCTCTCTCTCTGGCACTCTCTCTCTCTGGCACTCTCTCTCTCTGGCACTCTCTCTCTCTGGCACTCTCTCTCTCTGGCACTCTCTCTCTCTGGCACTCTTGCTCACACTCTCTCTCACTTGCACTCTATCTCGCTCGCACTGTCTCTCGCTCACACTCTCTCTCGCTCGCACTCTCGCTCGCACTCTCTCTCGCTCGCACTCTCTGTCGCTCACACTCTCTGTCGCTCACACTCTCTCTCCCTGTCACTCTCTCTCTCTGGCACTCTCTCTCTCTGGCACTCTTGCTCACACTCTTTCTCGCTCGCTCGCTCTCCCAATTGCTCTCTCGCTCGTGCTCTTTCTCGCTCTCGCTCGCTCGCTCTCTTGCTTGCTCTCTCTTGCTCACTCTCTCTCTCTCTCGCTTGGTCTCTTCGCTTGCTTTCTCTCGCTTGCTCTCTCTCAGTTGCTTTCTCACACTTGCTCTATCGCTCGCTCTCTCTTTCTCACTCCCACGCTTGCTCTCTCTCTAGCTCTCTCTCGCTCTCTTTCTCGCTTGCGCTCTCTCTCGCTCACTCTCTCTCGCGCTCTTGCTTGCTCGCTCTTTTTCACTCGATCTCTCCCTGGCTCGCTCTCTCCCAGTCGCTCGCTCTCCCTGTCACTTGCTCTCCCTCTCGCTCTCTCTCCACCTCGTTTGCACTCTCTCTGGCTCGAACTCTCTCTCGCTCACAATCTCTCTCGCTCACAATCTCTCTCGCTCACAATCTCTCTCGCTCGCAATCTCTCTCTCTGGCACTCTCTCTCTCTGGCACTCTCTCTCTCTGGCACTCTTGCTCACACTCTCTCTCGCTCGCTCTCTCTCGCTCCCTCCCGCATGTTCACTCTCTTTGTCGCTCGCTCTCTCTCGCACGTTCGCTCTTTCTCTCTTCCACGCTCTCTATCTCTCGCTCGCTCTTTTACTTGCTCGCTCTCGCTCACACTCTCTCACTCGCACTCTCTGTCGCTCGCACTCTCTCTCGCTCGCACTCTCCTTCACTCACACTCTCTCTCTCTGGCACTCTCTCTCTCTGGCACTCTCTCTCTCTGGCACTCTTGCTCACACTCTCTCTCTCACACTCTCTCTCACTCTCACACTCTCTTGTGCTCGCACTCTCTCTCGCTTGCACTCTCTCCCTCTGGCAATCTCTCCCTCTGGCAATCTCTCCCTCTGGCAATCTCTCCCTCTGGCAATCTCTCTCTCTGGCACTCTCTCTCTCTGGCACTCTCTCTCTCTGGCACTCTCTCTCTCTGGCACTCTCTCTCTCTGGCACTCTCTCTCTCTGGCACTCTCTCTCTCTGGCACTCTCTCTCTCTGGCACTCTTGCTCACACTCTCTCTCACTTGCACTCTATCTCGCTCGCACTGTCTCTCGCTCACACTCTCTCTCGCTCGCACTCTCTCTCGCTCGCACTCTCTGTCGCTCGCACTCTCTGTCGCTCGCACTCTCTCACGCTCACACTCTCTCTCCCTGTCACTCTCTCTCTCTGGCACTCTCTCTCTCTGGCACTCTTGCTCACACTCTCTCTCGCTCGCTCGCTCTCCCAATTGCTCTCTCGCTCGTGCTCTTTCTCGCTCTCGCTCGCTCGCTCTCTTGCTTGCTCTCTCTTTCTTGCTCACTCTCTCTCTCTCTCGCTTGGTCTCTTCGCTTGCTTTCTCTCGCTTGCTCTCTCTCAGTTGCTTTCTCACACTTGCTCTATCGCTCGCTCTCTCTTTCTCACTCACACGCTTGCTCTCTCTCTCGCTCTCTTTCTCGCTTGCGCTCTCTCTCGCTCACTCTCTCTCGCGCTCTTGCTTGCTCGCTCTTTTTCACTCAATCTCTCCCTGGCTCGCTCTCTCCCAGTCGCTCGCTCTCCCTGTCACTTGCTCTCCCTCTCGCTCTCTCTCCACCTCGTTTGCACTCTCTCTCGCTCGCACTCTCTCTCACTCGCACTCTCTCTCACTCGCACTCTCTCTCGCTCGCACTCTCTCTTGCTCTCATTCTCTCTCTATCTCGCATGCTCTCTCACTTGCTCTCTCTCTCACTCTCGCACTATCTCTCTCTCGCACTCTTTCTCTGTGGCACTCTCGCTCTGACACTCTTGCTCACACTCTCTCTTTCTCGCACTGTCTCTCACTTGCACTCTCTCTCTCGCTCGAACTCTCTCTCGCTCACACTCTGTCGCTCGCACTCTCTATCGCTCGCATTCTCTCTCGCTCACACTCTCTCTCGCTCGCACTCTCCCTCTCTGGCACTCTCTCTCTCTGGCACTCTCTCTCTCTGGCACTCTCTCTCTCTGGCACTCTCTCTCTCTGGCACTCTCTCTCTCTGGCACTCTTGCTCACACTCTCTCTCGCTTGCACTCTCTCTTGCTCACAATCTCTCTCGCTCGCAATCTCTCTCTGGCACTCTCTCTCTCTGGCACTCTTGCTCACACTCTCTCTCGCTCGCTCTCTCTCTCGCACTTTCACTCTTTCTCTCTTCAACGCTCTCTATCGCTGGCTCGCTCTTTTGCTTGCTCGCTCTCGCTCGCGCTCACGCTCGCACTGTCTCGCTTGCACTCTCTCACTCTCGAACTCTCTCTAACTCTCACACTCTCTCTCGCTCGCACTCTCACTCACTCGCACTCTCTCTCTCTGGCACTCTCTCTCTCTGGCACTCTCTCTCTCTGGCACTCTCTCTCTCTGGCACTCTTGCTCACACTCTCTCTCGCTTGCACTCTCTCTCACTCGCAGTCTCTCTTGCTTGCACTCTCACTCGCACTGTCTCGCACTTGCACTCTCTCTCGCTCGCACTGTCTCTCGCTCGCACACTCGCTCGCTCACACTCTCGCTTGCTCTCTCTCGCTCACTCTCTCTCGATCTCTCTCGCTCGCACTTTCTCACGCTCGCACTCTCTCTCACTCGCACTCTCTCTCTGGCACTCTCTCTCTCTTTCGATCTCTCCCTCTGGCAATCTCTCTCTCTGGCAATCTCTCTCTCTTGCAATCTCTCTCTCTGGCACTCTCTCTCTCTTGCACTCTCTCTGGCACCCTCTCTCTCTGGCACTCTTGCTCACAATCTCGCTCTCACTCTCTCTCGCTTGCACTCTATCTCGCTCGCACTCTCTCTCGCTCGCACTGTCTCTCTCTCGCACTCTCGCTCGCTCTCTCTCACTCGCACTCTCTCTCGCTCGCACTCTCTCTCACTCGCACTCTCACTCGCTCGCACTCTCTGTCGCTCGCACTCTCTGTCGCTCGCACTCTCTCTCGCTCGCACTCTCACTCGCTCGCACTCTCTGTCGCTCGCACTCTCTCATGCTCGCACTCTCTCACACTCGCACTCTCTCTCTCTGGCACTCTCTCTCTCTGGCACTCTCTCTCTCTGGCACTCTCTCTCTCTGGCACTCTCTCTCTCTGGCACTCTCTCTCTCTGGCACTCTTGCTCACACTCTATCTCGCTCGCACTCTCTCGCTCGCACTCTTTCTCGCTCGCACACTCTCTCACTCGCACTCTCGCTCGCACTCTCTCTCTCTGGCACTCTCTCTGTCTGGCACTCTCTCTTTCTGGCACTCTTTCTCACACTCTCTCTCGCTCGCACACTCTCGCTTGCACTCTCTCTCACTCGCACTCTCTCACGCTCGCACTCTCTCTCACTCGCACTCTGTCTTGCTCGCATTCTCTCTCTCGCACGCTCTCTCACTTGCTCTCTCTCTCTCTTGCACTATCTCTCTCTCGCACTCTCTCTCTGTGGCACTCTCTCTCTGGCACTCTTGCTCACACTCTCGCTTTCTCGCACTCTCTCTCACTCGCACTCTCTCTGGCTCGAACTCTCTCTCGCTCACACTCTGTCGCTTGCACTCTCTATCGCTCGCATTCTCCCTCACTCACACTCTCTCTCGCTCGCACTCTCCCTCTCTGGCACTCTCTCTCTCTGGCACTCTCTCTCTCTGGCACTCTCTCTCTCTGGCACTCTTGCTCACACTCTCACTCGCTCGCTCTCTCTCGCTCATTCTCTCTCGCTCTCTCTCGCTCGCTCTCTCTCGTTCGCTCTCTCTCGCTCGCTCTGTCTTGCTCGCTCTCTATCACTCGCTCTCTCTCACACGCTCACTCTCTTTCTCGCTCTCTCTCGCACTTTCGCTCTTTCTCTCTTCCACGCTCTCTATCGCTGGCTCGCTCTTTTGCTTGCTCTCCCTCTGGCTCTCTCTCCACATCGCTCGCACTCTCTCTTGTTGGCACTCTCTCTCGTTGGCACTCTCTCTCGCTCGCACTCTCTCTCGCTCACAATCTCTCTCGCTCGCAATCTCTCTCTGGCACTCTCTCTCTCTGGCATTCTCTCTCTCTGCCAATCTCTCTCTCTGGCACTCTCTCTCTTGCACTCACTCTCTCTGGCTCTCTCTCTCTCTGGCAGTCTTGCTCACACTCTCTCTCACTCGCTCTCTCTCTCTCGCACTCTCTCTCGCTCGCACTCTCGCTCGCACTCTCTCTTGCTCGCACTCTATCTCTCTTGAACTCTATCTCTCGCACTCTCGCACTCTCTCTCGCTCACACACTCTCTAGCTCGCACTCTCTCTCTCTGACACTCTCTCTCTTTGGCACTCTCTCTGGCTCAATCAATTGCACTCTCACTCGCAAAATCTCTCGCTCGCACTCCCTCTTGCTCGCACTCTTTCTCGCTCGCACTCTCTCTTGCTCGCACTCTCTCTTGCTCGCACTCTCTCTCGCTCGCACTCTCTCTCGCTCGCACTCTCTCTCGCTCGCACTCTCTCTCGCTCGCACTCTCTGTCGCTCGCACTCTCTCTCGCTCGCACTCTCTCTCGCTCGCACTCTCTCTCGCTCGCACTCTCTCTCGCTCGCACTCTCTCTCACTCGCACTCTCTCTCGCTCGCACTCTCTCTCGCTCGCACTCTCGCATGCACTCTCTCCCTCTGGCACCCTGTCTCGCTCGCACTCTCTCTCGCACTCTCTCTCGCTCGCACACTCTCTCGCTCGCACTCTCTCCCTCTGGCAATCTCTCCCTCTGGCAATCTCTCCCTCTGGCAATCTCTCCATCTGGCAATCTCTCCCTCTGGCAATCTCTCTCTCTGGCACTCTCTCTCTCTGGCACTCTCTCTCTCTGGCACTCTCTCTCTCTGGCACTCTCTCTCTCTGGCACTCTTGCTCACACTCTCTCTCACTTGCACTCTATCTCGCTCGCACTGTCTCTTGCTCACACTCTCTCTCGCTCACACTCTCGCTCGCACTCTCTGTCGCTCACACTCTCTGTCGCTCGCACTCTCTCACGCTCACACTCTCTCTCCCTGTCACTCTCTCTCTCTGGCACTCTCTCTCTCTGGCACTCTTGCTCACACTCTCTCTCGCTCGCTCTTTCTCGCTCGCTCGCTCTCCCAATTGCTCTCTCGCTCGTGCTCTTTCTCGCTCTCGCTCGCTCGCTCTCTTGCTTGCTCTCTCTTTCTTGCTCACTCTCTCTCTCTCTCGCTTGGTCTCTTCGCTTGCTTTCTCTCGCTTGCTCTCTCTCAGTTGCTTTCTCACACTTGCTCTATCGCTCGCTCTCTCTTTCTCACTCACACGCTTGCTCTCTCTCTCGCTCTCTCTCGCTCTCTTTCTCGCTTGCACTCTCTCTCGCTCTCTCTCTCTCGCGCTCTTGCTTGCTCGCTCTTTTTCACTCGATCTCTCCCTGGCTCGCTCTCTCCCAGTCGCTCGCTCTCCCTGTCACTTGCTCTCCCTCTCGCTCTCTCTCCACCTCGTTTGCACTCTCTCTCGCTCGCACTCTCTCTCACTCGCACTCTCTCTCACTCGCACTCTCTCTCGCTCGCACTCTCTCTTGCTCTCATTCTCTCTCTCTCTCGCATGCTCTCTCACTTGCTCTCTCTCTCACTCTCGTACTATCTCTCTCTCGCACTCTTTCTCTGTGGCACTCTCGCTCTGACACTCTTGCTCACACTCTCTCTTTCTCGCACTGTCTCTCACTTGCACTCTCTCTCTCGCTCGAACTCTCTCTCGCTCACACTCTGTCGCTCGCACTCTCTATCGCTCGCATTCTCTCTCGCTCACACTCTCTCTCGCTCGCACTCTCCCTCTCTGGCACTCTCTCTCTCTGGCACTCTCTCTCTCTGGCACTCTCTCTCTCTGGCACTCTTGCTCACACTCTCTCTCGCTTGCACTCTCTCTCGCACTCTCTCTCGCTCGCACTCTCTCTTGCTCACAATCTCTCTCGCTCGCAATCTCTCTCTGGCACTCTCTCTCTCTGGCACTCTTGCTCACACTCTCTCTCGCTCGCTCTCTCTCTCGCACTTTCACTCTTTCTCTCTTCAACGCTCTCTATCGCTGGCTCGCTCTTTTGCTTGCTCGCTCTCGCTCGCGCTCACGCTCGCACTGTCTCGCTTGCACTCTCTCACTCTCGAACTCTCTCTAACTCTCACACTCTCTCTCGCTCGCACTCTCACTCACTCGCACTCTCTCTCTCCTGCACTCTCTCTCTCTGGCACTCTCTCTCTCTGGCACTCTCTCTCTCTGGCACTCTCTCTCTCTGGCACTCTTGCTCACACTCTCTCTCGCTTGCACTCTCTCTCACTCGCAGTCTCTCTTGCTCGCACTCTCACTCGCACTGTCTCGCACTTGCACTCTCTCTCGCTCGCACTGTCTCTCGCTCGCACTCTCGCTCGCTCACACTCTCGCTTGCTCTCTCTCGCTCACTCTCTCTCGATCTCTCTCGCTCGCACTTTCTCATGCTCGCACTCTCTCTCACTCGCACTCTCTCTCTGGCACTCTCTCTCTCTGTCGATCTCTCCCTCTGGCAATCTCTCTCTCTGGCAATCTCTCTCTCTTGCAATCTCTCTCTCTGGCACTCTCTCTCTTTTGCACTCTCTCTGGCACCCTCTCTCTCTGGCACTCTTGCTCACAATCTCGCTCTCACTCTCTCTCACTTGCACTCTATCTCGCTCGCACTCTCTCTCGCTCGCACTGTCTCTCTCTCGCACTCTCGCTCGCTCTCTCTCGCTCGCACTCTCTCTCGCTCGCACTCTCTCTCGCTCGCACTCTCACTCGCTCGCACTCTCTGTCGCTCGCACTCTCTGTCGCTCGCACTCTCTGTCGCTCGCACTCTCTCTCGCTCGCACTCTCACTCGCTCGCACTCTCTGTCGCTCGCACTCTCTCATGCTCGCACTCTCTCACACTCGCACTGTCTCTCTCTGGCACTCTCTCTCTCTGGCACTCTCTCTCTCTGGCACTCTCTCTCTCTGGCACTCTCTCTCTCTGGCACTCTCTCTCTCTGGCACTCTCTCTCTCTGGCACTCTCTCTCTCTGGCACTCTTGCTCACACTCTATCTCGCTCGCACTCTCTCGCTCGCACTCTTTCTCGCTCGCACACTCTCTCACTCGCACTCTCGCTCGCACTCTCTCTCTCTGGCACTCTCTCTGTCTGGCACTCTCTCTTTCTGGCACTCTTTCTCACACTCTCTCTCGCTCGCACACTCTCGCTTGCACTCTCTCTCACTCGCACTCTCTCTCGCTCGCACTCTCTCTCACTCGCACTCTGTCTCGCTCGCATTCTCTCTCTCGCACGCTCTCTCACTTGCTCTCTCTCTCTCTTGCACTATCTCTCTCTCGCACTCTCTCTCTGTGGCACTCTCTCTCTGGCACTCTTGCTCACACTCTCTCTTTCTCGCACTCTCTCTCACTCGCACTGTCTCTGGCTCGAACTCTCTCTCGCTCACACTCTGTCGCTTGCACTCTCTATCGCTCGCATTCTCCCTCACTCACACTCTCTCTCGCTCGCACTCTCCCTCTCTGGCACTCTCTCTCTCTGGCACTCTCTCTCTCTGGCACTCTCTCTCTCTGGCACTCTTGCTCACACTCTCACTCGCTCGCTCTCTCTCGCTCATTCTCTCTCGCTCTCTCTCGCTCGCTCTCTCTCGTTCGCTCTCTCTCGCTCGCTCTGTCTTGCTCGCTCTCTATCACTCGCTCTCTCTCACACGCTCACTCTCTTTCTCGCTCTCTCTCGCACTTTCGCTCTTTCTCTCTTCCACGCTCTCTATCGCTGGCTCGCTCTTTTGCTTGCTCTCCCTCTGGCTCTCTCTCCACCTCACTCGCACTCTCTCTTGTTGGCACTCTCTCTCGTTGGCACTCTCTCTCGCTCGCACTCTCTCTCGCTCACAATCTCTCTCGCTCGCAATCTCTCTCTGGCATTCTCTCTCTCTGCCAATCTCTCTCTCTGGCACTCTCTCTCTTGCACTCACTCTCTCTGGCTCTCTCTCTCTCTGGCAGTCTTGCTCACACTCTCTCTCACTCGCTCTCTCTCTCTCGCACTCTCTCTCGCTCGCACTCTCGCTCGCACTCTCTCTTGCTCGCACTCTATCTCTCTTGAACTCTATCTCTCGCACTCTCGCACTCTCTCTCGCTCACACACTCTCTAGCTCGCACTCTCTCTCTCTGACACTCTCTCTCTTTGGCACTCTCTCTGGCTCAATCAATTGCACTCTCACTCGCAAAATCTCTCGCTCGCACTCCCTCTTGCTCGCACTCCCTCTTGCTCGCACTCTCTCTCGCTCGCACTCTCTCTCGCTCGCACTCTCTCTCGCTCGCACTCTCTCTCGCTCGCACTCTCTCTCGCTCGCACTCTCTCTCGCTCGCACTCTCTCTCGCTCGCACTCTCTCTCGCTCGCACTCTCTCTCGCTCGCACTCTCGCATGCACTGTCTCCCTCTGGCACCCTGTCTCGCTCGCACTCTCTCTCGCTCGCACACTCTCTCGCTCGCACTCTCTCCCTCTGGCAATCTCTCCCTCTGGCAATCTCTCCCTCTGGCAATCTCTCCATCTGGCAATCTCTCCCTCTGGCAATCTCTCTCTCTGGCACTCTCTCTCTCTGGCACTCTCTCTCTCTGGCACTCTCTCTCTCTGGCACTCTTGCTCACACTCTCTCTCACTTGCACTCTATCTCGCTCGCACTGTCTCTCGCTCACACTCTCTCTCGCTCGCACTCTCGCTCGCACTCTCTCTCGCTCGCACTCTCTGTCGCTCACACTCTCTGTCGCTCGCACTCTCTCACGCTCACACTCTCTCTCCCTGTCACTCTCTCTCTCTGGCACTCTCTCTCTCTGGCACTCTTGCTCACACTCTCTCTCGCTCGCTCTTTCTCGCTCGCTCGCTCTCCCAATTGCTCTCTCGCTCGTGCTCTTTCTCGCTCTCGCTCGCTCGCTCTCTTGCTTGCTCTCTCTTTCTTGCTCACTCTCTCTCTCTCTCGCTTGGTCTCTTCGCTTGCTTTCTCTCGCTTGCTCTCTCTCAGTTGCTTTCTCACACTTGCTCTATCGCTCGCTCTCTCTTTCTCACTCACACGCTTGCTCTCTCTCTCGCTCTCTCTCGCTCTCTTTCTCGCTTGCGCTCTCTCTCGCTCTCTCTCTCTCGCGCTCTTGCTTGCTCGCTCTTTTTCACTCGATCTCTCCCTGGCTCGCTCTCTCCCAGTCGCTCGCTCTCCCTGTCACTT
Source organism: Isurus oxyrinchus (assembly GCA_026770705.1). Taxonomy (NCBI): domain Eukaryota; kingdom Metazoa; phylum Chordata; class Chondrichthyes; order Lamniformes; family Lamnidae; genus Isurus; species Isurus oxyrinchus. The sequence continues at coordinate 516,816 of JANJGN010000321.1, forward strand.
GCTCTCCCTCTCGCTCTCTCTCCACCTCGTTTGCACTCTCTCTCGCTCGCACTCTCTCTCACTCGCACTCTCTCTCACTCGCACTCTCTCTCGCTCGCACTCTCTCTTGCACTCATTCTCTCTCTCTCTCGCATGCTCTCTCACTTGCTCTCTCTCTCACTCTCGCACTATCTCTCTCTCTCACTCTTTCTCTGTGGCACTCTCGCTCTGACACTCTTGCTCACACTCTCTCTTTCTCGCACTGTCTCTCACTTGCACTCTCTCTCTCGCTCGAACTCTCTCTCGCTCACACTCTGTCGCTCGCACTCTCTATCGCTCGCATTCTCTCTCGCTCACACTCTCTCTCGCTCGCACTCTCCCTCTCTGGCACTCTCTCTCTCTGGCACTCTCTCTCTCTGGCACTCTCTCTCTCTGGCACTCTCTCTCTCTGGCACTCTTGCTCACACTCTCTCTCACTTGCACTCTCTCTCGCACTCTCTCTCGCTCGCACTCTCTCTTGCTCACAATCTCTCTCGCTCGCAATCTCTCTCTGGCACTCTCTCTCTCTGGCACTCTTGCTCACACTCTCTCTCGCTCGCTCTCTCTCTCGCACTTTCACTCTTTCTCTCTTCAACGCTCTCTATCACTGGCTCGCTCTTTTGCTTGCTCGCTCTCGCTCGCGCTCACGCTCGCACTGTCTCGCTTGCACTCTCTCACTCTCGAACTCTCTCTAACTCTCACACTCTCTCTCGCTCGCACTCTCACTCACTCGCACTCTCTCTCTCTGGCACTCTCTCTCTCTGGCACTCTCTCTCTCTGGCACTCTCTCTCTCTGGCACTCTTGCTCACACTCTCTCTCGCTTGCACTCTCTCTCACTCGCACTGTCTCTCACTCGCAGTCTCTCTTGCTCGCACTCTCACTCGCACTGTCTCGCACTTGCACTCTCTCTCGCTCGCACTGTCTCTCGCTCGCACTCTCGCTCGCTCACACTCTCGCTTGCTCTCTCTCGCTCACTCTCTCTCGATCTCTCTCGCTCGCACTTTCTCACGCTCGCACTCTCTCTCACTCGCACTCTCTCTCTGGCACTCTCTCTCTCTGTCGATCTCTCCCTCTGGCAATCTCTCTCTCTGGCAATCTCTCTCTCTTGCAATCTCTCTCTCTGGCACTCTCTCTCTCTTGCACTCTCTCTGGCACCCTCTCTCTCTGGCACTCTTGCTCACAATCTCGCTCTCACTCTCTCTCGCTTGCACTCTATCTCGCTCACACTCTCTCTCGCTCGCACTGTCTCTCTCTCGCACTCTCGCTCGCTCTCTCTTGCTCGCACTCTCTCTCGCTTGCACTCTCTCTCGCTCGCACTCTCACTCGCTCGCACTCTCTGTCGCTCGCATTCTCTGTCGCTCGCACTCTCTCTCGCTCGCACTCTCACTCGCTCGCACTCTCTGTCGCTCGCACTCTCTCATGCTCGCACTCTCTCACACTCGCACTCTCTCTCGCTTGCACTCTCTCTCACTCGCACTGTCTCTCACTCGCAGTCTCTCTTGCTCGCACTCTCACTCGCACTGTCTCGCACTTGCACTCTCTCTCGCTCGCACTGTCTCTCGCTCGCACTCTCGCTCGCTCACACTCTCGCTTGCTCTCTCTCGCTCACTCTCTCTCGATCTCTCTCGCTCGCACTCTCTCGCTCGCACTCTTTCTCGCTCGCACACTCTCTCACTCGCACTCTCGCTCGCACTCTCTCTCTCTGGCACTCTCTCTGTCTGGCACTCTCTCTTTCTGGCACTCTTTCTCACACTCTCTCTCTCTCGCACGCTCTCTCACTTGCTCTCTCTCTCTCTCGCACTATCTCTCTCTCGCACTCTCTCTCTGTGGCACTCTCTCTCTGGCACTCTTGCTCACACTCTCTCTTTCTCGCACTCTCTCTCACTCGCACTCTCTCTCGCTCGAACTCTCTCTCGCTCACACTCTGTCGCTTGCACTCTCTATCGCTCGCATTCTCTCTCACTCACACTCTCTCTCGCTCGCACTCTCCCTCTCTGGCACTCTCTCTCTCTGGCACTCTCTCTCTCTGGCACTCTCTCTCTCTGGCACTCTTGCTCACACTCTCGCTCGCTCTCTCTCGCTCGTTCTCTCTCGCTCTCTCTCGCTCGCTCTCTCTCGCTCGCTCTGTCTCGCTCGCTCTCTATCACTCGCTCTCTCTCACACGCTCACTCTCTTTCTCGCTCTCTCTCGCACTTTCGCTCTTTCTCTCTTCCACGCTCTCTATCGCTGGCTCGCTCTTTTGCTTGCTCTCCTTCTGGCTCTCTCTCCACCTCGCTCGCACTCTCTCTTGTTGGCACTCTCTCTCGTTGGCACTCTCTCTCGCTCGCACTCTCTCTCGCTCACAATCTCTCTCGCTCGCAATCTCTCTCTGGCACTCTCTCTCTCTGGCATTCTCTCTCTCTGCCAATCTCTCTCTCTGGCACTCTCTCTCTTGCACTCACTCTCTCTGGCTCTCTCTCTCTCTGGCAGTCTTGCTCACACTCTCTCTCACTCGCTCTCTCTCTCTCGCACTCTCTCTCGCTCGCACTCTCGCTCGCACTCTCTCTTGCTCGCACTCTATCTCTCTTGAACTCTATCTCTCGCACTCTCTCTCGCACTCTCTCTCGCTCACACACTCTCTAGCTCGCACTCTCTCTCTCTGACACTCTCTCTCTTTGGCACTCTCTCTGTCTCAATCAATTGCACTCTCTCTCACTCGCAAAATCTCTCGCTCGCACTCTCTCTTGCTCGCACTCTCTCTCGCTCGCACTCTCTCTCGCTCGCACTCTCTCTCACTCGCACTCTCTCTCACTCGCACTCTCTCTCGCTCACACTCTCTCTCGCTCGCACTCTCGCATGCACTCTCTCCCTCTGGCACCCTGTCTCGCTCGCACTTTCTCTCGCACTCTCTCTCGCTCACACACTCTCTCGCTTGCACTCTCTCTAGCTCGCACTCTCTCTCGCTCGCTCTCTCTCTAACTCGCACTCTTTCTCGCTCGCACTCTCTCTCGCTCGCTCTCTCTCTCGCTCGCTCTCTCTCTCGCTCGCTCTCTCGCACATTTGCTCTTTCTCGCTCGCTCACTCTCTCTCTCGCTCGCACTCTCTTTCGCACTCTCTCTCGCTCGCTCTGTCTTTCTCGCTCGCTCTCTTGCACATTTGCTCTTTCTCGCTCGCTCGCTCTCTCTCACTCACACTCTCGCTCGCACTCTCTCTCGCTCGCACTCTCTTTCGCACTCTCGCTCGCTCTCTCTTTCTCACTCGCTCTCTCGCACATTTGCTCTTTCTCGCTCGATCACTCTCTCTCTCGCTCGCACTCTCTTTCGCACTCTCTCTCGCTCGCTCTGTCTTTCTCGCTCGCTCTCTTGCACATTTGCTCTTTCTCGCTCGCTCGCTCTCTCTCACTCGCACTCTCGCTCGCACTCTCTCTTGCTCGCACTCTCTCTCTCTGACACTCTCTCTCTTTGGCACTCTCTCTGTCTCAATCAATTGCACTCTCTCTCACTCGCAAAATCTCTCGCTCGCACTCTCTCTTGCTCGCACTCTCTCTCGCTCGCACTCTCTCTCGCTCGCACTCTCTCTCACTCGCACTCTCTCTCGCTCGCACTCTCTCTTGCTCACACTCTCTCTCGCTCGCACTCTCGCATGCACTCTCTCCCTCTGGCACCCTGTCTCGCTCGCACTTTCTCTCGCACTCTCTCTCGCTCACACACTCTCTCGCTTGCACTCTCTCTAGCTCGCACTCTCTCTCGCTCGCTCTCTCTCTAACTCGCACTCTTTCTCGCTCGCACTCTCTCTCGCTCGCTCTCTCTCTCGCTCGCTCTCTCTCTCGCTCGCTCTCTCGCACATTTGCTCTTTCTCGCTCGCTCACTCTCTCTCTCGCTCGCACTCTCTTTCGCACTCTCTCTCGCTCGCTCTGTCTTTCTCGCTCGCTCTCTTGCACATTTGCTCTTTCTCGCTCGCTCGCTCTCTCTCACTCACACTCTCGCTCGCACTCTCTCTCGCTCGCACTCTCTTTCGCACTCTCGCTCGCTCTCTCTTTCTCACTCGCTCTCTCGCACATTTGCTCTTTCTCGCTCGATCACTCTCTCTCTCGCTCGCACTCTCTTTCGCACTCTCTCTCGCTCGCTCTGTCTTTCTCGCTCGCTCTCTTGCACATTTGCTCTTTCTCGCTCGCTCGCTCTCGCTCGCAATCTCTCTCGCTCGCACTCTCTTTCGCACTCTCGCTCGCTCTCTCTTTCTCACTCGCTCTCTCCCACATTTGCTCCTTCTCGCTCGCTCGCTCTCCTCACTCGCACTCTCGCTCGCACTCTCTCTCGCTCGCACTCTCTCTCGCTCGCACTCTCTCTCGCTCGCACTCTCTCTCACTCGCTCTCTCTCGCTCACAAACTCTCTCGCTCTCACTTTCTCGCTCCCTCTCTTTCTCGCTCGCTCTCTCTTTCACTCTCTCTCTCTCTTGCTCGCTCTCTATCACTCTCGCTCGTTCTCACGCTCGCTCTCTTGCTTGCTCTCTCGCTCACTCTCTCGCTCGCTCACTCTTGCTCATGCTCGCTCGCATGCTCTCTCTCACTCACTCTCTCTCGCTCTCTATTTCTCTCGCTCGCAGTCTCTCTCGCTCGCACTCTCGCTCGCACTCTATCTCTCTTGCACTCTATCTCTCTCGCACTCTATCTCTCTCGCACTCTATCTCTCTCGCACTCTATCTCTCTCGCACTCTATCTCTCTCGCACTCTATCTCTCTCGCTCTCTCTCGCTCTCTTTCTCGCTTGCGCACTCTCTCGCTCTCTCTCGCACTCTTGCTCACTCGCTCTTTTTCACTCGATCTCTCCCTGGCTCGCTCTCTCCCAATCGCTCGCTCTCCCTGTCACTTGCTCTCCCTCTCGCTCTCTCTCCCCCTCGCTCGCACTCTCTCTCGCTCGCACTCTGTCTCACTCGCACTCTCTTTCGCTCACACTCTCTCTCGCTCGCACTCTCTCTCGCTCGCACTCTCTCTCGCTCGCACTCTCTCTCGCTCGCATTCTCTCTCGCTCGCACTCTCTCTCGCTCGCACTCTCTCTCGCTCGCACTCTCTCTCGCTCGCACTCTCTCTCGCTCGCACTCTCTCTCGCTCGCATTCTCTCTCTCTCACTTGCTCTCTCTCTCTCTCGCACTATCTCTCTCTCGCACTCTCTCTCTGTGGCACTCTCGCTCTGGCACTCTTGCTCACACTCTCTCTTTCTTGCACTCTCTCTCACTTGCACTCTCTCTCGCTCGCATTCTCTCTCTCTCTCTCGCACACTCTCTCACTTGCTCTCTCTCTCTCTCTCGCACTATCTCTCTCTCGCACTCTCTCTCTGTGGCACTCTCGCTCTGGCACTCTTGCTCACACTCTCTCTTTCTCGCACTCTCTCTCACTTGCACTCTCTCTCGCTCGAACTCTCTCTCGCTCACACTCTGTCACTCACACTCTCTATCGCTCGCATTCTCTCTCGCTCACACTCTCTCTCGCTCGCACTCTCCCTCTCTGGCACTCTCTCTCTCTGGCACTCTCTCTGCCACTCTCTCCCTCTGGCACTCTCTCTCCCTGGCACTCTCTCTCTCTGGCACTCTCTCTCTCTGGCACTCTCTCTCTCTGGCACTCTCTCTCTCTGGCACTCTTGCTCACACTCACTCTCACTCTCACTCACTCTCGCTCGCAATCTCTCTCGCTCGCACTCTCTCTCGCTTGCACTCTCTCTCACTCGCACTCTCTCTCGCTCGCACTCTCTCTTGCTCACAATCTCTCTCGCTCGCTATCTCTCTCTGGCACTCTCTCTCTGTGGCACTCTCTCTCTGGCATTTTCTCTCTCTGGCCCTCTTGCTCACACTCTCTCTCGCTCGCTCTCTCTCGCTCGCTCTCTCTTGCTCGCTCTCTCTCGCTCGCTCTCGCTCACTCTCTCTTGCTCTCTCTCGCTCGCTCTATCTCGCTCGCTCTCTCTCGCACGCTCGCTCTCTTTCTCGCTCTCTCTCACACTTTCGCTCTTTCTCTCTTCCATGCTCTCTATCGCTGGCTCGCTCTTTTGCTTGCTTGCTCTCGCTCGCACTCTCCCTCGCTCGCACTCTCTCTCGTTGGCACTCTCTCTCACTCACAATCTCTCTCGCTCACAATCTCTCTCGCTCGCAATCTCTCTCTCACACTCTCTCTCTCTGGCACTCTCTCTCTCTGGCACTCTCTCTGGTACTCTCTCTCTCTGGCACTCTCTCTCCCTGGCACTCTCTCTCTCTGGCACTCTCTCTCTCTGGCACTCTCTCTCTCTGGCACTCTCTCTCTCTGGCAATCTTGCTCACACTTTCTCTCGCTCGCTCTCTCTCGCTCCCTCTCTCTCGCTCCCTCCCGCACGCTCACTCTCTTTGTCGCTCGCTCTCTCTCGCACGTTCGCTCTTTCTCTCTTCCACGCTCTCTATCTCTCGCTCCATCTTTTACTTGCTCGCTCTCGCTCACACTCTCTCTCTGGCACTCTCTGTCGCTCGCACTCTCCTTCGCTCGCACTCTCTCTCTCTGGCACTCTCTCTCTCTGGCACTCTCTCTCTCTGGCACTCTTGCTCACACTCTCTCTCTCGCACTCTCTCTCACTCTCACACTCTCTTGTGCTCGCACTCTCTCTCGCTCGCACTCTCTCCTTCTGGCAATCTCTCCCTCTGGCAATCTCTCCCTCTGGCAATCTCTCTCTCTGGCACTCTCTCTCTCTGGCACTCTCTCTCTCTGGCACTCTCTCTCTCTGGCACTCTCTCTCTCTGGCACTCTTGCTCACACTCTCTCTCACTTGCACTCTATCTCGCTCGCACTGTCTCTCGCTCGCACTCTCTCTCGCTCGCACTCTCTCTCGCTCGCACTCTCTGTCGCTCACACTCTCTGTCGCTCGCACTCTCTCACGCTCACACTCTCTCTCCCTGTCACTCCCTCTCTCTGGCACTCTCTCTCTCTCTGGCACTCTTGCTCACACTCTCTCTCGCTCGCACTCTCTCGCTCGCTCTTTCTCGCTCGCTTGCTCTCCCAGTTGCTCTCTCGCTCGCGCTCTTTCTCGCTCACTCTCGCTCGCTCGCTCTCTTGCTTGCTCTCTCTTTCTTGCTCACACTCTCTCTCTCTCTCTCAATCGCTCTCTCTCGCTTGGTCTCTTCGCTTGCTTTCTCTCGCTTGCTCTCTCTCAGTTGCTTTCTCACACTTGCTCTATCGCTCGCTCTCTCTTTCTCACTCACACGCTTGCTCTCTCTCTCGCTCTCTCTCGCTCTCTTTCTCACTTGCGCTCTCTCTCGCTCTCTCTCGTGCTCTTGCTCGCTCGCTCTTTTTCACTCGATCTCTCCCTGGCTCGCTCTCTCCCAGTCGCTCGCTCTCCCTGTCACTTGCTCTCCCTCTCGCTCTCTCTCCACCTCGTTTGCACTCTCTCTCGCTCGCACTCTCTCTCGCTCGCACTCTCTCTCGCTCGCACTCTCTCTCACTCGCACTCTCTCTCACTCGCACTCTCTCTTGCTCACACTCTCTCTTGCTCTCATTCTCTCTCTCTCTCGCATGCTCTCTCACTTGCTCTCTCTCTCTCTCTCGCACCCTTTCTCTGTGGCACTCTCACTCTGGCACTCTTGCTCACACTCTCTCTTTCTCGCACTGTCTCTCACTTGCACTCTCTCTCTCGCTTGAACTCTCTCTCGCTCACACTCTGTCGCTCGCACTCTCTATCGCTCGCATTCTCTTTCGCTCACACTCTCTCTCGCTCGCACTCTCTCTCGCTCGCAGTCTCCCTCTCTGGCACTCTCCCTCTCTGGCACTCTCCCTCTCTGGCACTCTCCCTCTCTGGCACTCTCTCTCTCTGGCACTCTCTCTCTCTGGCACTCTCTCTCTCTGGCACTCTCTCTCTCTGCCACTCTTGCTCACACTCTCTCTCACTTGCACTCTCTCTCACTCGCACTGTCTCTCACTCGCAGTCTCTCTTGCTCACACTCTCGCTCGCACTCTCCCTTGCTTGCACTCTCACTCGCACTGTCTCGCACTTGCACTCTCTCTCGCTCACACTGTCTCTCGCTCGCACTCTCGCTCGCTCACACTCTCGCTTGCTCTCTCTCGCTCACTCTCTCTCGCTCTCTCTCGCTCGCACTTTCTCACGCTCGCACTCTCTCTCACTCGCACTCTCTCTCTCTCGCACTCTCTCTCTCTGTCGATCTCTCCCTCTGGCAATCTCTCTCTCTGGCAATCTCTCTCTCTTGCAATCTCTCTCTCTGGCACTCTCTCTCTCTTGCACTCTCTCTGGCAACCTCTCTCTCTGGCACTCTTGCTCACAATCTCGCTCTCACTCTCTCTCGCTTGCACTCTATCTCGCTCGCACTCTCTCTCGCTCGCACTGTCTCTCTCTCGCACTCTCTCGCTCGCACTCTCTCTCGCTCGCACTCTCTCTCGCTCGCACTCTCTCTCGCTCGCACTCTCTCTCGCTCGCACTCTCTCTCGCTCGCATTCTCTCTCTCTCTCTGGCACGCTCTCTCACTTGCTCTCTCTCTCTCTCGCACTATCTCTCTCTCGCACTCTCTCTCTGTGGCACTCTCGCTCTGGCACTCTTGCTCACACTCTCTCTTTCTCGCACTCTCTCTCACTTGCACTCTCTCTCGCTCGCACTCTCACTCGCTCGCACTCTCTGTTGCTCGCACTCTCTGTTGCTCGCACTCTCTCATGCTCGCACTCTCTCACACTCGCACTCTCTCTCTCTGGCACTCTCTCTCTCTGGCACTCTCTCTCTCTGGCACTCTCTCTCTCTGGCACTCTTGCTCACACTCTATCTCGCTCGCACTCTCTCGCTCGCACTCTTTCTCGCTCGCACACTCTCTCATTCGCACTCTCGCTCGCACTCTCTCTCGCTCGCACTCTCTCTCGCTCGCACTCTCTCTCGCTCGCACTCTCACATGCACTCTCTCCCTCTGGCACCCTGTCTCGCTCGCACTGTCTCTCGCACTCTCTCTCGCTCGCACACTCTCTTGCTCGCACTCTCTCTAGCTCGCACTCTTTCTCGCTCGCACTCTCTCTCGCTCGCTCGCTCTCTCTCTCGCTCGCTCTCTCTCTCGCTCGCTCTCTCGCACATTTGCTCTTTCTCGCTCGCTCGCTCTCTCTCTCGCTCGCACTCTCTTTCGCACTCTCTCTCGCTCGCTCTGTCTTTCTCGCTCGCTCTCTTGCACATTTGCTCTTTCTCGCTCGCTCGCTCTCTCTCACTCACACTCTCGCTCGCACTCTCTCTCGCTCGCACTCTCTCTCGCTCGCACTCTCTTTCGCACTCTCTCTCGCTCGCTCTCTCTTTCTCGCTTGCTCTCTCGCACATTTGCTCTTTCTCGCTCGCTCGCTCTCTCGCTCGCACTCTCTCTCGCTCGCACTCTCTCTCACTCGCTCTCTCTCGCTCACACACTCTCTCGCTCTCACTTTCTCGCTCCCTCTCTTTCTTGCTCGCTCTCTCTTTCTCGCTCACTGTCTCTTTCTCGCTCGCTCTCTCTTTCACTCACTCTCTCTCTTGCTCGCTCTCTATCACTCTCGCTCGTTCTCATGCTCGCTCTCTTGCTTGCTCTCTCGCTCACTCTCTCGCTCGCTCACTCTCGCTCATGCTCGCTCGCACGCTCTCTCTCACTCACTCTCTCTCGCTCTCTATTTCTCTCGCTCGCACTCTCTCTCGCTCGCACTCTCGCTCGCACTCTATCTCTCTCGCACTCTATCTCTCTCGCACTCTATCTCTCTCGCACTCTATCTCTCTCGCACTCTATCTCTCTCGCACTCTATCTCTCTCGCACTCTATCTCTTTCGCACTCTATCTCTCTCGCACTCTATCTCTCTCACTCTCTCTCACTCTCTTTCTCGCTTGCGCACTCTCTCGCTCTCTCTCGCACTCTTGCTCACTCGCTCTTTTTCACTCGATCTCTCCCTGGCTCGCTCTCTCCCAATCGCTCGCTCTCCCTGTCACTTGCTCTCCCTCTCGCTCTCTCTCCCCCTCGCTCGCACTCTCTCTCGCTCGCACTCTCTCTCACTCGCACTCTCTTTCGCTCACACTCTCTCTCGCTCGCACTCTCTCTCGCTCGCATTCTCTCTCGCTCTCACTCTCTCTCGCTCGCACTCTCTCTCGCTCGCACTCTCTCTCGCTCGCATTCTCTCTCTCTCTCTGGCACGCTCTCTCACTTGCTCTCTCTCTCTCTCGCACTATCTCTCTCTCGCACTCTCTCTCTGTCGCACTCTCGCTCTGGCACTCTTGCTCACACTCTCTCTTTCTCGCACTCTCTCTCACTTGCACTCTCTCTCGCTCGCATTCTCTCTCTCTCTCTCGCACGCTCTCTCACTTGCTCTCTCTCTCTCGCACTATCTCTCTCTCGCACTCTCTCTCTGTGGCACTCTCGCTCTGGCACTCTTGCTCACACTCTCTCTTTCTCGCACTCTCTCTCACTTCCGCTCTCTCTCGCTTGAACTCTCTCTCGCTCACACTCTGTCGCTCACACTCTCTATCGCTCGCATTCTCTCTCGCTCACACTCTCTCTCACTCGCACTCTCCCTCTCTGGCACTCTCTCTCTCTGGCACTCTCTCTCTCTGGCACTCTCTCTCTGGCACTCTCTCTCTGGCACTCTCTCTCTGGCACTCTCTCTCTCTGGCACTCTCTCTCTCTGGCACTCTTGCACAGACTCACTCTCGCTCGCACTCACTCTCGCTCGCACTCTCTCTCGCTCGCACTCTCTCTCGCTCGCACTCTCGCTTGCACTCTCTCTCACTCGCACTCTCTCTCGCTCGCACTCTCTCTTGCTCACAATCTCTCTCGCTCGCTATCTCTCTCTGGCACTCTCTCTCTGTGGCACTCTCTCTCTCTGGCATTTTCTCTCTCTGGCCCTCTTGCTCACACTCTCTCTCGCTCGCTCGCTCTCGCTCGCTCTGTCTCGCTCGCTCTCGCTCACTCTCTCTTGCACTCTCTCGCTCACTCTATCTCGCTCGCTCTCTCTCGCACGCTCGCTCTCTTTCTCGCTCTCTCTCACACTTTCACTCTTTCTCTCTTCCATGCTCTCTATCGCTGGCTCGCTCTTTTGCTTGCTTGCTCTCGCTCGCACTCTCCCTCGCTCGCACTCTCTCTCGTTGGCACTCTCTCTCGCTCACAATCTCTCTCGCTCGCAATCTCTCTCTCGCACTCTCTCTCTCTGGCACTCTCTCTCTCTGGCACTCTCTCTCTCTGGCACTCTCTCTCTCTGGCACTCTCTCTCTCTCTGGCATTCTTGCTCACACTCTCTCTCGCTTGCACTCTCTCTCACTCGCACTGTCTCTCACTCGCAGTCTCTCTTGCTCGCACTCTCGCTCGCACTCTCTCTTGCTCGCACTCTCTCTCACTCGCACTGTCTCGCACTTGCACTCTCTCTCACTCGCACTGTCTCTCGCTCGCACTCTCGCTCGCTCACACTCTCGCTTGCTCTCTCTCGCTCACTCTCTCTTGCTCTCTCTCGCTCGCACTTTCTCACGCTCGCACTCTCTCTCACTCGCACTCTCTCTCTCTGGCACTCTCTCTGTCGATCTCTCCCTCTGGCAATCTCTCTCTCTGGCAATCTCTCTCGCTTGCAATCTCTCTCTCTTGCAATCTCTCTCTCTGGCACTCTCTCTCTCTTGCACTCTCTCTGGCACCCTCTCTCTCTGGCACTCTTGCTCACACTCTCGCTCTCACTCTCTCTCGCTTGCACTCTATCTCGCTCGCACTCTCACTCGCTCGCACTCTCTGTCGCTCGCACTCTCTGTCGCTCGCACTCTCTCATGCTCGCACTCTCACTCGCTCGCACTCTCTCTCTCTGGCACTCTCTCTCTCTGGCACTCTCTCTCTCTGGCACTCTTGCTCACACTCTATCTCGCTCGCACTCTCTTGCTCGCACTCTTTCTCGCTCGCACAATCTCTCGCTCGCACTCTCGCTCGCACTCTCTCTCTCTGGCACTCTCTCTGTCTGGCACTCTCTCTTTCTGGCACTCTTGCTCACACTCTCTCTCGCTCGCACACTCTCGCTTGCACTCTCTCTCACTCGCACTCTCTCTCGCTCGCACTCTCTCTCACTCGCACTCTGTCTCACTCGCATTCTCTCTCTCGCACGCTCTCTCACTTGCTCTCTCTCTCTCTCGCACTATCTCTCTCTCGCACTCTCTCTCTGTGGCACTCTCTCTCTGGCACTCTTGCTCACACTCTCTCTTTCTCGCACTCTCTCTCGCTCGAACTCTCTCTCGCTCACACTCTGTCGCTTGCACTCTCTATCGCTCGCATTCTCTCTCACTCACACTCTCTCTCGCTTGCACTCTCCCTCTCTGGCACTCTCTCTCTCTGGCACTCTCTCTCTCTGGCACTCTTGCTCACACTCTCGCTCGCTCTCTCTTCCTCGTTCTCGCTCGCTCTCTCTCGCTCGCTCTCTTTCGCTTGCTCTCGCTCGCTCTCTCTCGCTCGCTCTGTCTCGCTCGCTCTCTATCACTCGCTCTCTCTCACACGCTCACTCTCTTTCTCGCACTCTCTCGCACTTTCGCTCTTTCTCTCTTCCACGCTCTCTATCGCTGGCTCGCTCTTTTGCTTGCTCTCCCTCTGGCTCTCTCTCCACCTTGCTCGTACTCTCCCTCGCTCGCACTCTCTCTTGTTGGCACTCTCTCTGATTGGCACTCTCTCTCGCTCGCACTCTCTCTCGCTCACAATCTCTCTCGCTCGCAATCTCTCTCTGGCACTCTCTCTCTCTGGCATTCTCTCTCTCTGCCAATCTCTCTCTCTGGCACTCTCTCTCTTGCACTCACTCTCTCTGGCTCTCTCTCTCTCTGGCAGTCTTGCTCACACTCTCTCTCACTCGCTCTCTCTCTCTCGCACTCTCTCTCGCTCGCACTTTCTCTCGCTCGCACTCTATCTCTCTTGAACTCTCTCTATCTCTCGCAATCTCTCTCGCACTCTCTCTCGCTCACACACTCTCTAGCTCGCACTCTCTCTCTCTGACAGTCTCTCTCTCTGGCACTCTCTCTGGCTCAATCAATTGCACTCTCTCTCACTCGCAAAATCTCTCGCTCGCACTCTCTCTCGCACTCTCTCTCGCTCGCACACTCTCTCGCTCGCACTCTCTCTAGCTCGCACTCTCTCTCGCTCGCACTCTCTCTCGCTCGCACTCTCTCTCGCTCGCACTCTCTCTCGCTCGCACTCTCTCTCGCTCGCTCTCTCGCACATTTGCTCTTTCTCGCTCGCTTGCTCTCTCTCTCGCTCGCTCTGTCTTTCGCGCTCGCTCTCTTGCACATTTGCTCTTTCTCGCTCGCTCGCTCTCTCTCACTCGCACTCTCGCTCGCACTCTCTCTCGCTCGCACTCTCTTTCGCACTCTCTCTTGCTCGCTCTCTCTTTCTCGCTCGCTCTCTCGCACATTGGCTCTTTCTTGCTCGCTCGCTCTCTCTCACTCGCACTCTCGCTCGCACTCTCTCTCGCTCGCACTCTCTCTCGCTCGCACTCTCTCTCGCTCGCACTCTCTCTCGCTCGCACTCTCTCTCACTCGCTCTCTCTCGCTCACACACTCTCTCGCTCTCACTTTCTCGCTCCCTCTCTTTCTTGCTCGCTCTCTCTTTCTCGCTCACTGTCTCTTTCTCGCTCGCTCTCTCTTTCACTCTCTCTCTCTCTTGCTCACTCTCTATCGCTCTCGCTCGTTCTCACGCTCGCTCTCTTGCTTGCTCTCTTGCTCACTCTCTCGCTCGCTCACTCTCGCTCATGCTCGCTCGCACGCTCTCTCTCACTCACTCTCTCTCGCTCTCTATTTCTCTCGCTCGCACTCTCTCTCGCTCGCATTCTCGCTCGCACTCTATCTCTCTCGCACTCTATCTCTCTCGCACTCTATCTCTCTCGCACTCTATCTCTCTCGCATTCTATCTCTCTCGCACTCTATCTCTCTTGCACTCTATCTCTCTCGCATTCTATCTCTCTCGCACTCTCTCTCTCACACTCTATCTCACTCACACTCTCTCTTGCTCGCTCTCTCTTTCTCGCTTGCTCGCTTGCTCTCTCGCTCACTCTCTTTCTCGCTTCTTCTCTCGCTCGCTCGGTCTCTCGCTTGCTCTCCCTCTCTCTCTAGTTCTTGCTCGCTCGCTCTCTCACTCAAACTCTTTCTCACTTGCCTTCTCTCTCTCGGTTACTCTCTCGCTCACTCTTTCGTTCTCGCTCGCTCTTTCTTTCTCACTCGCTCTTTCGTTTTCGCTCGCTCTCTCTTTCTCGCTTGGACTCCCTCACGCTCGCACTCTATCACGCTCGCTCTCTCTCACGCTCGCATTCTCTCACGCTCACACTCTCTCATGCTCACACTCTCTCTCGCTCGCACTCTCTCTCGCTCGCACTCTCTCACGCTCGCACTCTCTCTCGCTCGCACTCTCTCACGCTCGCACTCTCTCATGCTCACACTCTCGCTCGCACTCTCTCTTGCTCGCACTCTCTCTCGCTCGCACTCTCTCTCGCTCACACTCTCACTCGCAATCTCCCTCGCTCACTCTATTTCTCTCGCTCGCACGCACTCTCGCTCACACTCTCTCATGTTCACACTCTCTCTCGCTCGCATTCTCTCTCGCTCACACTCTCTCGCTCGCAATCTCTCTCGTTCGCTCTATTTCTCTCGCTCGCACTCTCTCTCGCTCACACTCTCTCATGCTCACACTTTCTCTCGCTCACACTCTCTCATGCTCACACTCTCTCTCGCTCGCATTCTCTCTCGCTCACACTCTCTCACTCGCAATCTCTCTTGCTCGCTCTATTTCTCTCGCTCGCACGCACTCTCGCTCACACTCTCTCATGCTCACACTCTCTCTCGCTCGCATTCTCTCTCGCTCACACTCTCTCGCTCGCAATCTCTCTCGTTCGCTCTATTTCTCTCGCTCGCACTCTCTCTCGCTCACACTCTCTCATGCTCACACTTTCTCTCGCTCACACTCTCTCATGCTCACACTCTCTCTCGCTCGCATTCTCTCTCGCTCACACTCTCTCACTCGCAATCTCTCTTGCTCGCTCTATTTCTCTCGCTCGCACTCTCTCTCGCTCGCACTCTCTTTCGCACTCTCTCTTGCTCGCTCTCTCTTTCTCGCTCGCTCTCTCGCACATTGGCTCTTTCTTGCTCGCTCGCTCTCTCTCACTCGCACTCTCGCTCGCACTCTCTCTCGCTCGCACTCTCTCTCGCTCGCACTCTCTCTCGCTCGCACTCTCTCTCGCTCACACTCTCTCATGCTCACACTCTCTCTCGCTCGCACTCTCTCACGCTCGCACTCTCTCACGCTCGCACTCTCTCACGCTCGCACTCTCTCTCGCTCGCACTCTCTCTCGCTCGCACTCTCTCTCGCTCGCACTCTCTCTCGCTCGCACTCTCTCTCGCTCGCACTCTCTCTCTCTCGCACTCTCTCTCGCTCGCACTCTCTCTCGCTCGCACTCTCTCTCGCTCGCACTCTCTCTCGCTCGCACTCTCTCTCGCTCGCACTCTCTCTCGCTCGCACTCTCTCTCGCTCGCACTCTCTCTCGCTCGCACTCTCTCTCGCTCGCACTCTCTCTCGCTCGCACTCTCTCTCGCTCGCTCTATTTCTCTCGCTCGCACTCTCGCTCGCACTCTCTCTCGCTCGCAGTCTCTCTCACTTGCACTCTATTTCTCTTGAACTCTCTCTATCTCTCGCACTTTCTCTCTCTCGCACTCTCTGTCGCTCACACACTCTCTAGCTCGCACTCTCTTGACACTCTCTCTGGAACGCTCACTGGCTCTCTCACTTGCACTCTCTCACTCGGAAACTCTCTCGCTCGCACTCTCTCTCACTCGGAAACTCTCTCGCTCACACTTTCTCTCGTTCGCACTCACTCTCGCTCGCACTCTCTCTCGCTCGCACTCTCTCGCTCGCACTCTCTCTCGCTCGCACTCTCTCTCGCTCGCACTCTCTCGCTCACACTCTCTCGCTCGCACTCTCTCTCGCTCGCACTCTCTCTCGCTCACACTCTCTCGCTCGCACTCTCTCTCGCTCACACTCTCTCTCACTCACTCTCTCTCTCGCTCGCACTCTCTCGCTCGCACTCTCGCTCGCTCGCACTCTCTCTCGCTCGCTCTATTTTTCTCGCTTGCCCTCTCTCTCGCTCGCACTCTCTTGCTCGCTCTATTTCTCTCGCTCGCCCTCTCTCTCGCTCGCCCTCTCTCTCGCTCGCACTCTCGCTCACTCGCACTCTCTCTCGCTCGCTCTATTTCTCTCGCTCGCCCTCTCTCTCGCTCGCACTCTCTCTCGCTCGCTCTATTTCTCTCGCTCGCACTCTCTCTCACTCGCCATCTCTCTCACTCACACTCTCTCGCTCGCACTCTCTCTCACTCACACTCTCTCTCGCTCGCACTCTCTATCTCTCGCACTCTCTATCTCTCGCACTCTCTATCTCTCGCACTCTCTATCTCTCGCACTCTCTCTCTCTCGCACTCTCTCTCGCTCGCACTCTCGCACGCATTCTCTCCCTCTGGCACAGTCTCGCGCTCGCACTCTCTCTCGTACTCTCTCTCGCTCGCACTCTCTCTCGCTCGCACTCTCTCTCGCTCACAATCTCTCTCGCTCGCAATCTCTCTCTGGCACTCTCTCTCTCTGGCATTCTCTCTCTCTGCCAATCTCTCTCTCTGGCACTCTCTCTCTCTGGCATTCTCTCTCTCTGCCAATCTCTCTCCCTGGCACTCTCTCTCTTGCAGTCACCCTCTGGCTCTCTTGCCCTCTGGCTCTCTCTCTCTGGCAGTCTTGCTGACACTCTCTCTCACTCGCTCTCTCTCGCTTGCACTCTCTCTCGCTCGCACTCTCTCTCGCTCGCACTCTCTCTCACTCGCACTCTATCTCTCTTGAACTCTCTCTATCTCTCGCACTCTCTCTCGCACTCTCTCTCGCTCACACACTCTCTAGCTCGCACTCTCTCTCTCTGACACGCTCTCTCTCTGACACTCTCTCTGGCTCTCTTAATTGCACTCTCTCTCACTCGCAAAATCTCTCGCTCGCACTCTCTCTCACTCGCACTCTCTCTCACTCGCACTCTCTCTCGCTCGCACTCTCGCTCACTCGCACACTCTCTCGCTCGCTCTATTTCTCTCGCTCGCCCTCTCTCTCGCTCACTCGCACTCTCTCTCGCTCGCTCTATTTCTCTCGCTCGCACTCTCTCTCACTCGCCATCTCTCTCACTCACACTCTCTCGCTCGCACTCTCTCTCACTCACACTCTCTCTCGCTCGCACTCTCTATCTCTCGCACTCTCTATCTCTCGCACTCTCTCTCTCTCGCACTCTCTCTCGCTCGCACTCTTGCACGCATTCTCTCCCTCTGGCACCCTCTCTCGCTCGCACTCTCTCTCGTACTCTCTCTCGCTCGCACTCTCTCTCGCTCGCACTCTCTCTCGCTCACAATCTCTCTCGCTCGCAATCTCTCTCTGGCACTCTCTCTCTCTGGCATTCTCTCTCTCTGCCAATCTCTCTCTCTGGCACTCTCTCTCTTGCAGTCACCCTCTGGCTCTCTTGCCCTCTGGCTCTCTCTCTCTGGCAGTCTTGCTCACACTCTCTCTCACTCGCTCTCTCTCGCTTGCACTCTCTCTCGCTCGCACTCTCTCTCGCTCGCACTCTCTCTCACTCGCACTCTATCTCTCTTGAACTCTCTCTATCTCTCGCACTCTCTCTCGCACTCTCTCTCGCTCACACACTCTCTAGCTCGCACTCTCTCTCTCTGACACGCTCTCTCTCTGACACTCTTTCTGGCTCTCTTAATTGCACTCTCTCTCACTCGCAAAATCTCTCGCTCGCACTCTCTCTCGCTCGCACTCTCTCTCGCTCGCACTCTCGCACGCACTCTCTCCCTCTGGCACACTCTCTCGCTCGCACTCTCTCTCGCACTCTCTCTCGCTCGCACACTCTATCGCTCGCACTCTCTCTCGCTCGCACTCTCTCTCGCTCGCACTCTCGCACGCTCGCTCTCTCTCACCCTTGCACTCTCTCACGCTCACACTCTCTCATGCTCACACTCTCTCTCGCTCGCACTGTCTCTCGCTCGCACTCTCTCTCGCTCGCACTCTCTCTCGCTCGCACTCTCTCTCGCTCGCACTCTCTCTCGCTCGCACTCTCTCACGCTCGCACTCTCTCACGCTCGCACTCTCTCACGCTCACACTCTCTCACGCTCGCACTCTCTCACGCACTCACTCTCCCACGCTCGCACTCTCTCTCGCTCGCACTCTCTCTCGCTCACACTCTCTCGCTCGCACTCTCTCTCGCTCGCTCTATTTCTCTCGCTCGCACTCTCTCTCACTCACACTCTCTCATGCTCACACTCTCTCTTGCTCGCATTCTCTCTCGCTCGCACTCTCTCACGCTCGCACTCTCTCACGCTCGCACTCTCTCACGCTCGCACTCTCTCACGCTCGCACTCTCTCTCGCTCGCACTCTCTCTCGCTCGCACTCTCTCTCGCTCGCACTCTCTCTCGCTCGCAGTCTCTCTCGCTCGCACTCTCTCACGCTCGCACTCTCTCTCGCTCGCACTCTCTCTCGCTCACACTCTCTCATGCTCACACTCTCTCACGCTGGCACTCTCTCATGCTCGCACTCTCTCACACTCGCACTCTCTCACGCTAGCACTCTCTCTCGCTCGCACTCTCTCTCGCTCGCACTCTCTCTCGCTCGCACTCTCTCTCGCTCGCACTCTCTCTCGCTCGCACTCTCTCTCGCTCGCACTCTCTCTCGCTCGCACTCTCTCTCGCTCGCACTCTCTCTCGCTCGCACTCTCTCTCGCTCGCACTCTCTCGCTCACACACTCTCTCGCTCTCACTTTCTCGCTCCCTCTCTTTCTTGCTCGCTCTCTCTTTCTCGCTCACTGTCTCTTTCTCGCTCGCTCTCTCTTTCACTCTCTCTCTCTTGCTCGCTCTCTATCACTCTCGCTCGTTCTCACGCTCGCTCTCTTGCTTGCTCTCTCGCTCACTCTCTCGCTCGCTCACTCTCGCTCATGCTCGCTCGCACGCTCTCTCTCACTCACTCTCTCTCGCTCTCTATTTCTCTCGCTCGCACTCTCTCTCGCTCGCACTCTCGCTCGCACTCTCGCTCGCACTCTATCTCTCTCGCACTCTATCTCTCTCGCACTCTATCTCTCTCGCATTCTATCTCTCTCGCACTCTATCTCTCTCGCACTGTATCTCTCTCGCACTCTATCTCTGTCGCACTCTATCTCTCTCGCACTCTATCTCTCTCGCATTCTATCTCTCTCGCACTCTCTCTCTCACACTCTATCTCACTCACACTCTCTCTTGCTCGCTCTCTCTTTCTCGCTTGCTCGCTTGCTCCTCGCTCACTCTCTTTCTCGCTTCTTCTCTCGCTCGCTCGGTCTCTCGCTTGCTCTCCCTCTCTCTCTAGTTCTTGCTCGCTCGCTCTCTCGCTCAAACTCTTTCTCACTTGCCTTCTCTCTCTCGGTTACTCTCTCGCTCACTCTTTCGTTCTCGCTCGCTCTTTCTTTCTCACTCGCTCTTTCGTTTTCGCTCGCTCTCTCTTTCTCGCTTGCACTCCCTCACGCTTGGACTCCCTCACGCTCGCACTCTATCATGTTCGCTCTCTCTCACGCTCACACTCTCTCACGCTCACACTCTCTCATGCTCACACTCTCTCTCGCTCGCACTCTCTCTCGCTCGCACTCTCTCACGCTCGCACTCTCTCTCGCTCGCACTCTCTCACGCTCGCACTCTCTCATGCTCACACTCTCTCTCGCTCGCACTCTCTCTCGCTCGCACTCTCTCACGCTCGAACTCTCTCTCGCTCGCACTCTCCCATGCACGCACTCTCTCACGCTCGCACTCTCTCATGCTCGCACTCTCTCTCGCTCGCACTCTCTCTCGCTCGCACTCTCTCTCGCTCGCACTCTCTCTCGCTCGCACTCTCTCTCGCTCGCACTCTCTCTCGCTCGCACTCTCTCTCGCTCGCACTCTCTCTCACTCGCTCTCTCTCGCTCACACACTCTCTCGCTCTCACTTTCTCGCTCCCTCTCTTCCTTGCTCGCTCTCTCTTTCTCGCTTACTGCCTCTTTCTCGCTCGCTCTCTCTTTCACTCTCTCTCTCTTGCTCGCTCTCTATCACTCTCGCTCGTTCTCACGCTCGCTCTCTTGCTTGCTCTCTCGCTCACTCTATCGCTCACTCACTCTCGCTCATGCTCGCTCGCACGCTCTCTCTCACTCACTCTCTCTCGCTCTCTATTTCTCTCGCTCGCACTCTCGCTCGCACTCTCGCTCGCACTCTCGCTCGCACTCTATCTCTCCCGCACTCTATCTCTCTCGCACTCTATCTCTCTCGCATTCTATCTCTCTCGCACTGTATCTCTCTCGCACTCTATCTCTCTCGCACTCTATCTCTCTCGCACTCTATCTCTCTCGCATTCTATCTCTCTCGCACTCTCTCTCTCACACTCTATCTCACTCACACTCTCTCTTGCTCGCTCTCTCTTTCTCGCTTGCTCGCTTGCTCTCTCGCTCACTCTCTTTCTCGCTTCTTCTCTCGCTCGCTCGGTCTCTCGCTTGCTCTCCCTCTCTCTCTAGTTCTTGCTCGCTCGCTCTCTCGCTCAAACTCTTTCTCACTTGCCTTCTCTCTCTCGGTTACTCTCTCGCTCACTCTTTCGTTCTCGCTCGCTCTTTCTTTCTCACTCGCTCTTTCGTTTTCGCTCGCTCTCTCTTTCTCGCTTGCACTCCCTCATGCTTGGACTCCCTCACGCTCGCACTCTATCACGCTCGCTCTCTCTCACGCTCACACTCTCTCACGCTCACACTCTCTCATGCTCACACTCTCTCTCGCTCGCACTCTCTCTCGCTCGCACTCTCTCACGCTCGCACTCTCTCTTGCTCGCACTCTCTCGCTCGCACTCTCTCTCGCTCACACTCTCTCTCACTCACTCTCTCTCTCGCTCGCACTCTCTCGCTCGCTCGCACTCTCTCTCGCTCGCTCTATTTCTCTCGCTTGCCCTCTCTCTCGCTCGCACTCTCTTGCTCGCTCTATTTCTCTCGCTCGCCCTCTCTCTCGCTCGCCCTCTCTCTCGCTCGCACTCTCGCTCACTCGCACTCTCTCTCGCTCGCTCTATTTCTCTCGCTCGCCCTCTCTCTCGCTCGCACTCTCTCTCGCTCGCTCTATTTCTCTCGCTCGCACTCTCTCTCACACGCCATCTCTCTCACTCACACTCTCTCGCTCGCACTCTCTCTCACTCACACTCTCTCTCGCTCGCACTCTCTATCTCTCGCACTCTCTCTCTCTCGCACTCTCTCTCGCTCGCACTCTCTCTCGCTCGCACTCTCGCACGCATTCTCTCCCTCTGGCACAGTCTCTCGCTCGCACTCTCTCTCGTACTCTCTCTCGCTCGCACTCTCTCTCGCTCGCACTCTCTCTCGCTCACAATCTCTCTCGCTCGCAATCCCTCTCTGGCACTCTCTCTCTCTGGCATTCTCTCTCTCTGCCAATCTCTCTCTCTGGCACTCTCTCTCTCTGGCATTCTCTCTCTCTGCCAATCTCTCTCCCTGGCACTCTCTCTCTTGCAGTCACCCTCTGGCTCTCTTGCCCTCTGGCTCTCTCTCTCTGGCAGTCTTGCTGACACTCTCTCTCACTCGCTCTCTCTCGCTTGCACTCTCTCTCGCTCGCACTCTCTCTCGCTCGCACTCTCTCTCACTCGCACACTCTCTCACTCGCACTCTATCTCTCTTGAACTCTCTCTATCTCTCGCACTCTCTCTCGCACTCTCTCTCGCTCACACACTCTCTAGCTCGCACTCTCTCTCTCTGACACGCTCTCTCTCTGACACTCTCTCTGGCTCTCTTAATTGCACTCTCTCTCACTCGCAAAATCTCTCGCTCGCACTCTCTCTCGCTCGCACTCTCTCTCACTCGCACTCTCTCTCGCTCGCACTCTCGCTCACTCGCACTCTCTCTCGCTCGCACTCTCTATCTCTCGCACTCTCTATCTCTCGCACTCTCTCTCTCTCGCACTCTCTCTCGCTCGCACTCTTGCACGCATTCTCTCCCTCTGGCACCCTCTCTCGCTCGCACTCTCTCTCGTACTCTCTCTCGCTCGCACTCTCTCTCGCTCGCACTCTCTCTCGCTCACAATCTCTCTCGCTCGCAATCTCTCTCTGGCACTCTCTCTCTCTGGCATTCTCTCTCTCTGCCAATCTCTCTCTCTGGCACTCTCTCTCTTGCAGTCACCCTCTGGCTCTCTTGCCCTCTGGCTCTCTCTCTCTGGCAGTCTTGCTCACACTCTCTCTCACTCGCTCTCTCTCGCTTGCACTCTCTCTCGCTCGCACTCTCTCTCACTCGCACTCTATCTCTCTTGAACTCTCTCTATCTCTCGCACTCTCTCTCGCACTCTCTCTAGCTCGCACTCTCTCTCTCTGACACGCTCTCTCTCTGACACTCTCTCTGGCTCTCTTAATTGCACTCTCTCTCACTCGCAAAATCTCTCGCTCGCACTCTCTCTCGCTCGCACTCTCTCTCGCTCGCACTCTCGCACGCACTCTCTCCCTCTGGCACACTCTCTCGCTCGCACTCTCTCTCGCACTCTCTCTCGCTCGCACACTCTATCGCTCGCACTCTCTCTCGCTCGCACTCTCTCTCGCTCGCACTCTCGCACGCTCGCTCTCTCTCACCCTTGCACTCTCTCACGCTCACACTCTCTCATGCTCACACTCTCTCTCGCTCGCACTGTCTCTCGCTCGCACTCTCTCTCGCTCGCACTCTCTCTCGCTCGCACTCTCTCTCGCTCGCACTCTCTCTCGCTCGCACTCTCTCACGCTCGCACTCTCTCACGCTCGCACTCTCTCACGCTCACACTCTCTCACGCTCGCACTCTCTCACGCACTCACTCTCTCACGCTCGCACTCTCTCTCGCTCGCACTCTCTCTCGCTCACACTCTCTCGCTCGCACTCTCTCTCGCTCGCTCTATTTCTCTCGCTCGCACTCTCTCTCACTCACACTCTCTCATGCTCACACTCTCTCTTGCTCGCATTCTCTCTCGCTCGCACTCTCTCACGCTCGCACTCTCTCACGCTCGCACTCTCTCACGCTCGCACTCTCTCACGCTCGCACTCTCTCTCGCTCGCACTCTCTCTCGCTCGCACTCTCTCTCGCTCGCACTCTCTCTCGCTCGCACTCTCTCACGCTCGCACTCTCTCTCGCTCGCACTCTCTCTCGCTCACACTCTCTCACGCTCACACTCTCTCACGCTCGCACTCTCTCACGCTCGCACTCTCTCACACTCGCACTCTCTCACGCTAGCACTCTCTCTCGCTCGCACTCTCTCTCGCTCGCACTCTCTCTCGCTCGCACTTTCTCTCGCTCGCACTCTCTCTCGCTCGCACTCTCTCTCGCTCGCACTCTCTCTCGCTCGCACTCTCTCTCGCTCGCACTCTCTCTCGCTCGCACTCTCTCTCGCTCGCACTCTCTCGCTCACACACTCTCTCGCTCTCACTTTCTCGCTCCCTCTCTTTCTTGCTCGCTCTCTCTTTCTCGCTCACTGTCTCTTTCTCGCTCGCTCTCTCTTTCACTCTCTCTCTCTTGCTCGCTCTCTATCACTCTCGCTCGTTCTCACGCTCGCTCTCTTGCTTGCTCTCTCGCTCACTCTCTCGCTCGCTCACTCTCGCTCATGCTCGCTCGCACGCTCTCTCTCACTCACTCTCTCTCGCTCTCTATTTCTCTCGCTCGCACTCTCTCTCGCTCGCACTCTCGCTCGCACTCTCGCTCGCACTCTATCTCTCTCGCACTCTATCTCTCTCGCACTCTATCTCTCTCGCATTCTATCTCTCTCGCACTCTATCTCTCTCGCACTGTATCTCTCTCGCACTCTATCTCTGTCGCACTCTATCTCTCTCGCACTCTATCTCTCTCGCATTCTATCTCTCTCGCACTCTCTCTCTCACACTCTATCTCACTCACACTCTCTCTTGCTCGCTCTCTCTTTCTCGCTTGCTCGCTTGCTCCTCGCTCACTCTCTTTCTCGCTTCTTCTCTCGCTCGCTCGGTCTCTCGCTTGCTCTCCCTCTCTCTCTAGTTCTTGCTCGCTCGCTCTCTCGCTCAAACTCTTTCTCACTTGCCTTCTCTCTCTCGGTTACTCTCTCGCTCACTCTTTCGTTCTCGCTCGCTCTTTCTTTCTCACTCGCTCTTTCGTTTTCGCTCGCTCTCTCTTTCTCGCTTGCACTCCCTCACGCTTGGACTCCCTCACGCTCGCACTCTATCATGTTCGCTCTCTCTCACGCTCACACTCTCTCACGCTCACACTCTCTCATGCTCACACTCTCTCTCGCTCGCACTCTCTCTCGCTCGCACTCTCTCACGCTCGCACTCTCTCTCGCTCGCACTCTCTCACGCTCGCACTCTCTCATGCTCACACTCTCTCTCGCTCGCACTCTCTCTCGCTCGCACTCTCTCACGCTCGAACTCTCTCTCGCTCGCACTCTCCCATGCACGCACTCTCTCACGCTCGCACTCTCTCATGCTCGCACTCTCTCTCGCTCGCACTCTCTCTCGCTCGCACTCTCTCTCGCTCGCACTCTCTCTCGCTCGCACTCTCTCTCGCTCGCACTCTCTCTCACTCGCTCTCTCTCGCTCACACACTCTCTCGCTCTCACTTTCTCGCTCCCTCTCTTTCTTGCTCGCTCTCTCTTTCTCGCTTACTGTCTCTTTCTCGCTCGCTCTCTCTTTCACTCTCTCTCTCTTGCTCGCTCTCTATCACTCTCGCTCGTTCTCACGCTCGCTCTCTTGCTTGCTCTCTCGCTCACTCTATCGCTCGCTCACTCTCGCTCATGCTCGCTCGCACGCTCTCTCTCACTCACTCTCTCTCGCTCTCTATTTCTCTCGCTCGCACTCTCGCTCGCACTCTCGCTCGCACTCTCGCTCGCACTCTATCTCTCCCGCACTCTATCTCTCTCGCACTCTATCTCTCTCGCATTCTATCTCTCTCGCACTGTATCTCTGTCGCACTCTATCTCTGTCGCACTCTATCTCTCTCGCACTCTATCTCTCTCGCATTCTATCTCTCTCGCACTCTCTCTCTCACACTCTATCTCACTCACACTCTCTCTTGCTCGCTCTCTCTTTCTCGCTTGCTCGCTTGCTCTCTCGCTCACTCTCTTTCTCGCTTCTTCTCTCGCTCGCTCGGTCTCTCGCTTGCTCTCCCTCTCTCTCTAGTTCTTGCTCGCTCGCTCTCTCGCTCAAACTCTTTCTCACTTGCCTTCTCTCTCTCGGTTACTCTCTCGCTCACTCTTTCGTTCTCGCTCGCTCTTTCTTTCTCACTCGCTCTTTCGTTTTCGCTCGCTCTCTCTTTCTCGCTTGCACTCCCTCACGCTTGCACTCCCTCACGCTTGGACTCCCTCACGCTCGCACTCTATGACGCTCGCTCTCTCTCACGCTCAAACTCTCTCACGCTCACACTCTCTCATGCTCACACTCTCTCTCGCTCGCACTCTCTCTCGCTCGCACTCTCTCACGCTCGCACTCTCTCTTGCTCGCACTCTCTCACGCTGGCACTCTCTCTCGCTCACACTCTCTCACGCTCGAACTCTCTCTCGCTCGCAGTCTCCCATGCACGCACTCTCTCACGCTCGCACTCTCTCATGCTCGCACTCTCTCTCGCTCGCACTCTCTCTCGCTCGCACTCTCTCTCGCTCGCACTCTCTCTCGCTCGCACTCTCTCTCACTCGCTCTCTCTCGCTCACACACTCTCTCGCTCTCACTTTCTTGCTCCCTCTCTTTCTTGCTCGCTCTCTCTTTCTCGCTCACTGTCTCTTTCTCGCTCGCTCTCTCTTTCACTCTCTCTCTCTTGCTCGCTCTCTATCACTCTCGCTCGTTCTCACGCTCGCTCTCTTGCTTGCTCTCTCGCTCACTCTATCGCTCGCTCACTCTCGCTCATGCTCGCTCGCACGCTCTCTCTCACTCACTCTCTCTCGCTCTCTATTTCTCTCGCTCACACTCTCGCTCGCACTCTCGCTCGCACTCTATCTCTCTCGCACTCTATCTCTCTCGCACTCTATCTCTCTCGCACTCTATCTCTCTCGCATTCTATCTCTCTCGCACTCTATCTCTGTCGCACTCTATCTCTGTCGCACTCTATCTCTGTCGCACTCTATCTCTCTCGCACTCTATCTCTCTCGCATTCTATCTCTCTCGCACTCTCTCACTCACACTCTATCTCACTCACACTCTCTCTTGCTCGCTCTCTCTTTCTTGCTTGCTCGCTTGCTCTCTCGCTCACTCTCTTTCTCGCTTCTTCTCTCGCTCGCTCGGTCTCTCGCTTGCTCTCCCTCTCTCTCTAGTTCTTGCTCGCTCGCTCTCTCGCTCAAACTCTTTCTCACTTGCCTTCTCTCTCTCGGTTACTCTCTCGCTCACTCTTTCTTTCTCGCTCGCTCTTTCTTTCTCACTCGCTCTTTCGTTTTCGCTCGCTCTCTCTTTCTCGCTTGCACTCCCTCACGCTTGGACTCCCTCACGCTCGCACTCTCTCACGCTCGCTCTCTCTCACGCTCGCACTCTCTCACGCTCACACTCTCTCATGCTCACACTCTCTCTCGCTCGCACTCTCTCACGCTCGCACTCTCTCTCGCTCGCACTCTCTCACGCTCGCACTCTCTCATGCTCACACTCTCTCTCGCTCGCACTCTCTCTCGCTCGCACTCTCTCTTGCTCACAATCTCTCTCGCTCGCTATCTCTCTCTGGCACTCTCTCTCTGTGGCACTCTCTCTCTCTGGCATTTTCTCTCTCTGGCCCTCTTGCTCACACTCTCTCTCGCTCGCTCTCTCTCGCTCGCTCTGTCTCGCTCGCTCTCGCTCACTCTCTCTTGCTCTCTCTCGCTCACTCTATCTCGCTCGCTCTCTCTCGCACGCACGCTCTCTTTCTCGCTCTCTCTCACACTTTCGCTCTTTCTCTCTTCCATGCTCTCTATCGCTGGCTCGCTCTTTTGCTTGCTTGCTCTCGCTCGCACTCTCCCTCGCTCGCACTCTCTCTCGTTGGCACTCTCTCTCGCTCACAATCTCTCTCGCTCGCAATCTCTCTCTCGCACTCTCTCTCTCTGGCACTCTCTCTCTCTGGAACTCTCTCTGGCACTCTCTCTCTCTGGCACTCTCTCTCTCTGGCACTCTCTCTCTCTGGCACTCTCTCTCTCTGGCACTCTTGCTCACACTCTCTCTCGCTTGCACTCTCTCTCACTCGCACTGTCTCTCACTCGCAGTCTCTCTTGCTCGCACTCTCGCTCGCACTCTCTCTTGCTCGCACTCTCTCTCACTCGCACTGTCTCGCACTTGCACTCTCTCTCACTCGCACTGTCTCTCGCTCGCACTCTCGCTCGCTCACACTCTCGCTTGCTCTCTCTCGCTCACTCTCTCTTGCTCTCTCTCGCTCGCACTTTCTCACGCTCGCACTCTCTCTCACTTGCACTCTCTCTCTCTGGCACTCTCTCTCTCTGTCGATCTCTCCCTCTGGCAATCTCTCTCTCTGGCAATCTCTCTCGCTTGCAATCTCTCTCTCTTGAAATCTCTCTCTCTGGCACTCTCTCTCTCTTGCACTCTCTCTGGCACCCTCTCTCTCTGGCACTCTTGCTCACATTCTCGCTCTCACTCTCTCTCGCTTGCACTCTATCTCGCTCGCACTCTCTCTCGCTCGCACTGTCTCTCTCTCGCACTCTCACTCGTTCTCTCTCGCTCGCACTCTCTCTCGCTCGCACTCTCACTCGCTCGCACTCTCTGTCGCTCGCACTCTCTGTCGCTCGCACTCTCTCATGCTCGCACTCTCACTCGCTCGCACTCTCTCTCTCTGGCACTCTCTCTCTCTGGCACTCTCTCTCTCTGGCACTCTTGCTCACACTCTATCTCGCTCGCACTCTCTTGCTCGCACTCTTTCTCGCTCGCACAATCTCTCGCTCGCACTCTCGCTCGCACTCTCTCTCTCTGGCACTCTCTCTGTCTGGCACTCTCTCTTTCTGGCACTCTTGCTCACACTCTCTCTCGCTCGCACACTCTCGCTTGCACTCTCTCTCACTCGCACTCTCTCTCGCTCGCACTCTCTCTCACTCGCACTCTGTCTCACTCGCATTCTCTCTCTCGCACGCTCTCTCACTTGCTCTCTCTCTCTCTCGCACTATCTCTCTCTCGCACTCTCTCTCTGTGGCACTCTCTCTCTGGCACTCTTGCTCACACTCTCTCTTTCTCGCACTCTCTCTCGCTCGAACTCTCTCTCGCTCACACTCTGTCGCTTGCACTCTCTATCGCTCGCATTCTCTCTCACTCACACTCTCTCTCGCTTGCACTCTCCCTCTCTGGCACTCTCTCTCTCTGGCACTCTCTCTCTCTGGCACTCTTGCTCACACTCTCGCTCGCTCTCTCTCGCTCGTTCTCTCTCGCTCTCTCTCGCTCACTCTCTCTCGCTCGCTCTCTTTCGCTTGCTCTCTCTCGCTCGCTCTCTCTCGCTCGCTCTGTCTCGCTCGCTCTCTATCACTCGCTCTCTCTCACACGCTCGCTCTCTTTCTCGCACTCTCTCGCACTTTCGCTCTTTCTCTCTTCCACGCTCTCTATCGCTGGCTCGCTCTTTTGCTTGCTCTCCCTCTGGCTTTCTCTCCACCTCGCTCGTACTCTCCCTCGCTCGCACTCTCTCTTGTTGGCACTCTCTCTGATTGGCACTCTCTCTCGCTCGCACTCTCTCTCGCTCACAATCTCTCTCGCTCGCAATCTCTCTCTGGCACTCTCTCTCTCTGGCATTCTCTCTCTCTGCCAATCTCTCTCTCTGGCACTCTCTCTCTTGCACTCACTCTCTCTGGCTCTCTCTCTCTCTGGCAGTCTTGCTCACACTCTCTCTCACTCGCTCTCTCTCTCTCGCATCTCTCTCGCTCGCACTCTCTCTCGCTCGCACTCTAACTCTCTTGAACTCTCTCTATCTCTCGCACTCTCTCTCGCACTCTCTCTCGCTTACACACTCTCTAGCTCGCACTCTCTCTCTCTGACACTCTCTCTGGCTCAATCAATTGCACTCTCTCTCACTCGCAAAATCTCTCGCTCGCACTCTCTCTCGCACACTCTCTCGCTCGCACTCTCTCTAGCTCGCACTCTCTCTCGCTCGCACTCTCTCTCGCTCGCACTCTCTCTCGCTCGCACTCTCTCTCGCTCGCACTCTCTCTCGCTCGCTCTCTCTCTCACTCGCTCTCTCGCACATTTGCTCTTTCTCGCTCGCTTGCTCTCTCTCTCACTTGCTCTGTCTTTCTCGCTCGCTCTCTTGCACATTTGTTCTTTCTCGCTCGCTCGCTCTCTCTCACTCGCACTCTCGCTCGCACTCTCTCTCGCTCGCACTCTCTTTCGCACTCTCTCTTGCTCGCTCTCTCTTTCTCGCTCGCTCTCTCGCACATTGGCTCTTTCTTGCTCGCTCGCTCTCTCTCACTCGCACTCTCGCTCACACTCTCTCTCGCTCGCACTCTC
The DNA here is from genome assembly GCA_026770705.1 of Isurus oxyrinchus. NCBI lineage: Eukaryota > Metazoa > Chordata > Chondrichthyes > Lamniformes > Lamnidae > Isurus > Isurus oxyrinchus. The sequence continues at coordinate 546,226 of JANJGN010000321.1, forward strand.
TCTCGCTCGCACTCTCTCTCGCTCGCACTCTCTCTTGCTCGCACTCTCTCTCGCTCGCACTCTCTCTCACTCGCTCTCTCTCGCTCACACACTCTCTCGCTCTCACTTTCTCGCTCCCTCTCTTTCTTGCTCGCTCTCTCTTTCTCGCTCACTGTCTCTTTCTCGCTCGCTCTCTCTTTCACTCTCTCTCTCTTGCTCGCTCTCTATCGCTCTCGCTCGTTCTCACGCTCGCTCTCTTGCTTGCTCTCTCGCTCACTCTCTCGCTCGCTCACTCTCGCTCATGCTTGCTCGCACGCTCTCTCTCACTCACTCTCTCTCGCTCTCTATTTCTCTCGCTCGCAGTCTCTCTCGCTCGCACTCTCGCTCGCACTCTATCTCTCTTGCACTCTATCTCTCTCGCACTCTATCTCTCTCGCACTCTATCTCTCTCACACTCGATCTCGCTCGCACTCTATTTCGCTCGCACTCTATTTCGCTCGCACTCTATCTCGCTCGCACTCTATCTCTCTCGCATTCTATCTCTCTCGCACTCTCTCTCTCACACTCTATCTCACTCACACTCTCTCTTGCTCGATCTCTCTTTCTCGCTTGCTCGCTTGCTCCTCGCTCACTCTCTTTCTCGCTTCTTCTCTCGCTCGCTCGGTCTCTCGCTTGCTCTCCCTCTCTCTCTAATTCTTGCTCGCTCGCTCTCTCGCTCAAACTCTTTCTCGCTTGCCTTCTCTCTCTCGGTTACTCTCTCGCTCACTCTTTCGTTCTCGCTTGCTCTTTCTTTCTCACTCGCTCTTTCGTTTTCGCTCGCTCTCTCTTTCTCGCTTGCACTCCCTCACGCTTGGACTCCCTCACGCTCGCACTCTATCACGCTCGCTCTCTCTCACGCTCGCACTCTCTCACGCTCACACTCTCTCATGCTCACACTCTCTCTCGCTCGCACTCTCTCTCGCTCGCACTCTCTCACGCTCGCACTCTCTCTCGCTCGCACTCTCTCACGCTCGCACTCTCTCATGCTCACACTCTCTCTCGCTCGCACTCTCTCTCGCTCGCACTCTCTCTCGCTCGCACTCTCTCTCGCTCGCACTCTCTCTCGCTCGCACTCTCTCATGCTCACACTCTCTCTCGCTCGCACTCTCTCTCGCTCGCACTCTCTCTCACTCGCACTCTCTCATGCTCACACTCTCTCTCACTCGCACTCTCTCTCGCTCGCACTCTCTCTTGCTCGCACTCTCTCTTGCTCGCACTCTCTCTCGCTCGCACTCTCTCTCGCTCACACTCTCGCTCGCAATCTCCCTCGCTCACTCTATTTCTCTCGCTCGCACGCACTCTCGCTCACACTCTCTCATGCTCACACTCTCTCTCGCTCGCATTCTCTCTCGCTCACACTCTCTAGCTCGCAATCTCTCTCGCTCGCTCTATTTCTCTCGCTCGCACTCTCTCTCGCTCACACTCTCTCATGCTCACACTGTCTCTCGCTCACACTCTCTCATGCTCACACTCTCTCTCGCTCGCATTCTCTCTCGCTCACACTCTCTCGCTCGCAATCTCTCTCGCTCGCTCTATTTCTCTCGCTCGCACTCTCTCTCGCTCACATCTCTCATGCTCACACTCTCTCTCGCTCGCACTCTCTCACGCTCGCACTCTCTCACGCTCGCACTCTCTCACGCTCGCACTCTCTCACGCTCGCACTCTCTCTCGCTCGCACTCTCTCTCGCTCGCACTCTCTCTCGCTCGCACTCTCGCTCGCACTCTCTCTCGCTCGCAGTCTCTCTCACTTGCACTCTATCTCTCTTGAACTCTCTCTATCTCTCGCACTTTCTCTCTCTCGCACTCTCTGTCGCTCACACACTCTCTAGCTCGCACTCTCTCTGACACTCTCTCTCTCTGGAACGCTCACTGGCTCTCTCACTTGCACTCTCTCACTCGGAAACTCTCTCGCTTGCACTCTCTCTCACTCGGAAACTCTCTTGCTCGCACTTTCTCTCGTTCGCACTCACTCTCGCTCGCACTCTCTCGCTCGCACTCTCTCGCTCGCACTCTCTCTCGCTCGCACTCTCTGTCGCTCGCACTCTCTCGCTCGCACTCTCTCTCGCTCGCACTCTCTCTCGCTCGCACTCTCTCTCGCTCGCACTCTCTCGCTCGCACTCTCTCTCGCTCGCACTCTCTCTCGCTCACACTCTCTCTCGCTCGCACTCTCTCTCGCTCGCACTCTCTCTCGCTCACACTCTCTCGCTCGCACTCTCTCTCGCTCACACTCTCTCTCACTCACACTCTCTCTCGCTCGCACTCTCTCTTGCTCGCACTCTCGCTGGCTCGCACTCTCTCTCGCTCGCTCTGTTTCTCTCGCTCGCCCTCTCTCTCGCTCGCACTCTCTCTTGCTCGCTCTATTTCCCTCGCTCGCCCTCTCTCTCGCTCGCACTCTCTCTCTCTCGCACTCTCTCTTGCTCGCACTCTCGCTCACTCGCACTCTCTCTCGCTCGCTCTATTTCTCTCGCTCGCCCTCTCTCTCGCTCGCACTCTCTCTCGCTCGCTCTATTTCTCTCGCTCGCACTCTCTCTCACTCGCACTCTCTCTCGCTCGCACTCTCTCTCGCTCGCACTCTCTCTCGCTCGCCATCTCTCTCACTCACACTCTCTCGCTCGCACTCTCTCTCACTCACACTCTCTATCTCTCGCACTCTCTATCTCTCGCACTCTCTATCTCTCGCACTCTCTCTCTCTCGCACTCTCTCTCGCTCGCACTCTCACACGCATTCTCTCCCTCTGGCACCCTCTCTCGCTCGCACTCTCTCTCGTATTCTCTCTCGCTCGCACTCTCTCTCGCTCGCACTCTCTCTCGCTCGCACTCTCTCTCGCTCGCACTCTCTCTCGCTCACAATCTCTCTCGCTCGCAATCTCTCTCTGGCACTCTCTCTCTCTGGCATTCTCTCTCTCTGCCAATCTCTCTCTCTGGCACTCTCTCTCTTGCAGTCACCCTCTGGCTCTCTTGCCCTCTGGCTCTCTCTCTCTGGCAGTCTTGCTCACACTCTCTCTCACTCGCTCTCTCTCGCTTGCACTCTCTCTCGCTCGCACTCTCTCTCGCTCGCACTCTCTCTCACTCGCACTCTATCTCTCTTGAACTCTCTCTATCTCTCGCACTCTCTCTCGCTCGCACTCTCGCACGCACTCTCTCCCTCTGGCACACTCTCTCGCTCGCACTCTCTCTCGCACTCTCTCTCGCTCGCACACTCTATCGCTCGCACTCTCTCTCGCTCGCACTCTCTCTCGCTCGCACTCTCGCACGCTCGCTCTCTCTCACTTACAATCTCTCGCTCGCTCTCCCTCTCGCTTGCTCTCCCTCACGCTTGCGCTCCCTCTCGCTCGCTCTCCCTCTCGCTCGCTCTCCCTCTCGCTCGCTCTCCCTCTCGCTCGCTCTCCCTCTCGCTCGCTCTCCCTCTCGCTCGCTCTCCCTCTTGCTCGCTCACTCTCTCGCGCTCTCTCTCTCACTTGCACTCTTTATCCCTCACTCTCTCTTTCTCGCTCGCTCTCACTCACTTACAATCTCTCGCTCGCTCTCCCTCTCGCTTGCTCTCCCTCATGCTTGCGCTCCCTCTCGCTCGCTCTCCCTCTCGCTCGCTCTCCCTCTCGCTCGCTCTCCCTCTCGCTCGCTCTCGCTCACTCTCTCGCGCTCTCACTCTCACTTGCACTCTTTATCCCTCACTCTCTCTTTCTCGCTCACTCTCACTCACTTACAATCTCTCCCTCGCTCTCTTTCTCGCTTGCTCTCTCTTTCTCGCTTGCTCGCTTGCTCTCTCGCTCACTCTCCCTCTCTCCCTTGCTCTTGCTCACTCACTCTCTCGCTCAAACTCTTTCTCGCTTGCCCTCTCTCTCTCTCGCTCGCTTTCTCACTCTTTCTTTCTCGATCACTCTTTCGTTCTCGCTCTCTCTCTCTTTCTTGCTCACTCTGTCTTTCTCGCTTGCTCTCTCTTTCTCGCTTGCTCTCTCTTTCTCACTCTCTCTCTTTCTCACTCACTCTCTCTTTCTCACTCGCTCTCTATCGCACTCGCTCTCTTGCTCGCTCTCTCGCTTGATCTCACTCGCTCTCTCTCACTCTCTATTTCTCTCACTCGCACTCTCTCTCGCTCACACTCTCTCTCTCGCACTCTCTCTCTCTCAAACTCTCTCTCTCGCACTCTCTCTCTCTTGCACTCTCTCTCTCTCTCTCTCGCACTCTCTCTCTCGCACTCTCTCTCGCACTCTCTCGCTCGCACTCTCTCGCTCGCACTCTCTCTCTCTCGCACTCTCTCTCTCTCTCGCACTCTCTCTCTCTCGCACTCTCTCTCTCTCGCACTCTCTCTCTTGCACTCTCTCTCTCGCACTCTCTCTTTCGCACTCTCCCTCGCACTCTCTCTCTCTCGCACTCTCTCTCACTCGAACTCTCTCACTCGCACTATCTTGTTCGCTCTGTCTCTCTTTCTCGCTTGCTCTCTTTCTCGCTCGCTGTTTCTCGCATGTTCGCTCTTTCTCTCTCGCAAGCTCTCTATCGCTCTTTCGCTTGCTTGCTCTCTCTCACACTCTCTCTCTCGCTCGCTCTTTCTCGCTCTCTCTCACTCTCTATTTCTCTCACTCGCACTCTCTCTCGCTCGCACACTCTCTCGCTCGCACTCTCTCTCTCGCGCTCTCTCTCTCTCGCGCTCTCTCTCTCTCGCACACTCTCTCTCTTGCACTCTCTCTCTCTCGCACTCTCTCTCTCTCGCACTCTCTCTCGCACTCTCTTTCTCGCACTCTCTCTCGCTCGCACTCTCTCTCCCGCACTCTCTCTCGCTCACACTCTCTCTCTCTCGCACTCTCTCTCTCGCACTCTCTCTCTCGCACTCTCTCTCGCTCGCACTCTCTCTCGCTCGCACTCTCTCGGTCGCACTCTCTCTCGCTCGCACTCTCTTGCTCGCAATCTCTCTCTCGCTCTCTCGCTCGCTCTCTCTTGCACGCTCTCTCTCTCTTGCTCGCTCTCTATTGCTTTCGCTCTCTCGCTCGCTCTCTCGCTCGCTCACTCTCGCTCATGCTAACTCGCACGCTCTCTTGCTCACTCTCTCTTTCTCACTCTCTCTTTCTTTCTCGCTCTGTTTCTTTCTCACTCTCTCTCTCTCGCTCGCACTCTCTCTCACTCGCACTATCTCGTTTGCTCTCTCTCTCGCTCTCCCTTTCTCGCTTGCTCTCTTTCTCGCTCGCTGTTTCTCGCATGTTCGCTCTTTCTCTCTCGCAAGCTCTCTATCGCTCACTCGCTCTTTCGCTTGCTTGCTCTCTCTCACACTCTCTCTCTTGCTCGCTCTTTCTCGCTCACTCGCTCTTCCACTCGCTCTCTCACACTCTTTCTCGCTCTCTGTCGCTCGCTCTCTTGTTTGCTCCCTCTTTCTTGCTCATTCTCTCCCTCTCTCTCGATCACTCTCTCTCGCTTGGTCTCTCTCTTGCTCTCTCTCACTTGCTTGCTCTCTCGCTCGCTCTCTCTTTCTCGCTCGCTCACTTGCTCTCTCTCTTCTTTGCTCTCTTGCTCGCTTTCTCGCTCACGCTCTCTCTCACTCTCTCTCGCACTCTTGCGCATTCGCGCATTCTCACTCGCTCTCTCCCTCGCTCGCTCTCCCTCTTGCTCACTCTTCCTCTCCCTCGCTCTCCCTCGCTCTCCCTCTCACTCGCTCTCCCTCTCGCTCGCTCTCCCTCTCGCTCGCTCTCCCTCTCGCTCGCTCTCCCTCACGCTCGCTCTCCCTCTCGCTCGCTCTCCCTCTCGCTCGCTCTCCCTCTCGCTCGCTCTCCCTCTCGCTCGCTCTCCCTCTTGCTCGCTCACTCTCTCGCGCTCTCACTCTCACTTGCACTCTTTGTCCCTCACTCTCTCTTTCTCGCTCGCTCTCACTCACTTACAATCTCTCGCTCGCTCTCTTTCTCGCTTGCTCTCTCTTTCTTGCTTGCTCGCTTGCTCTCTCGCTCGCTCTCCCTCTTTCCCTTGCTCATGCTCACTCACTCTCTCGCTCAAACTCTTTCTCGCTTGCCCTCTCTCTCTCTCGCTCGCTTTCTCACTCTTTCTTTCTCGATCACTCTTTCGTTCTCGCTCGCTCTCTCTTTCTTGCTCACTCTGTCTTTCTCACTTGCTCTCTCTTTCTCGCTTGCTCTCTCTTTCTCACTCGCTCTCTCTTTCTCACTCACTCTCTCTTTCTCACTCGCTCTCTATCGCACTCGCTCTCTTGCTCGCTCTCTCGCTTGATCTCACTCGCTCTCTCTCACTCTCTATTTCTCTCACTCGCACTCTCTCTCGCTCACACTCTCTCTCTCGCACTCTCTCTCTCGCACTCTCTCTCTCTCGCACTCTCTCTCTCTCAAACTCTCTCTCTCGCACTCTCTCTCTCTTGCACTCTCTCTCTCTCTCTCTCGCACTCTCTCTCTCGCACTCTCTCTCTCGCACTCTCTCTCTCGCACTCTCTCTCGCTCGCACTCTCTCGCTCGCACTCTCTCGCTCGCACTCTCTCTCTCTCGCACTCTCTCACGCTCACACTCTCTCATGCTCACACTCTCTCTCGCTCGCACTCTCTCTCGCTCGCACTCTCTCACGCTCGCACTCTCTCTTGCTCGCACTCTCTCGCTCGCACTCTCTCTCGCTCACACTCTCTCTCACTCACTCTCTCTCTCGCTCGCACTCTCTCGCTCGCTCGCACTCTCTCTCGCTCGCTCTATTTCTCTCGCTTGCCCTCTCTCTCGCTCGCACTCTCTTGCTCGCTCTATTTCTCTCGCTCGCCCTCTCTCTCGCTCGCCCTCTCTCTCGCTCGCACTCTCGCTCACTCGCACTCTCTCTCGCTCGCTCTATTTCTCTCGCTCGCCCTCTCTCTCGCTCGCACTCTCTCTCGCTCGCTCTATTTCTCTCGCTCGCACTCTCTCTCACACGCCATCTCTCTCACTCACACTCTCTCGCTCGCACTCTCTCTCACTCACACTCTCTCTCGCTCGCACTCTCTATCTCTCGCACTCTCTCTCTCTCGCACTCTCTCTCGCTCGCACTCTCTCTCGCTCGCACTCTCGCACGCATTCTCTCCCTCTGGCACAGTCTCTCGCTCGCACTCTCTCTCGTACTCTCTCTCGCTCGCACTCTCTCTCGCTCGCACTCTCTCTCGCTCACAATCTCTCTCGCTCGCAATCCCTCTCTGGCACTCTCTCTCTCTGGCATTCTCTCTCTCTGCCAATCTCTCTCTCTGGCACTCTCTCTCTCTGGCATTCTCTCTCTCTGCCAATCTCTCTCCCTGGCACTCTCTCTCTTGCAGTCACCCTCTGGCTCTCTTGCCCTCTGGCTCTCTCTCTCTGGCAGTCTTGCTGACACTCTCTCTCACTCGCTCTCTCTCGCTTGCACTCTCTCTCGCTCGCACTCTCTCTCGCTCGCACTCTCTCTCACTCGCACACTCTCTCACTCGCACTCTATCTCTCTTGAACTCTCTCTATCTCTCGCACTCTCTCTCGCACTCTCTCTCGCTCACACACTCTCTAGCTCGCACTCTCTCTCTCTGACACGCTCTCTCTCTGACACTCTCTCTGGCTCTCTTAATTGCACTCTCTCTCACTCGCAAAATCTCTCGCTCGCACTCTCTCTCGCTCGCACTCTCTCTCACTCGCACTCTCTCTCGCTCGCACTCTCGCTCACTCGCACTCTCTCTCGCTCGCACTCTCTATCTCTCGCACTCTCTATCTCTCGCACTCTCTCTCTCTCGCACTCTCTCTCGCTCGCACTCTTGCACGCATTCTCTCCCTCTGGCACCCTCTCTCGCTCGCACTCTCTCTCGTACTCTCTCTCGCTCGCACTCTCTCTCGCTCGCACTCTCTCTCGCTCACAATCTCTCTCGCTCGCAATCTCTCTCTGGCACTCTCTCTCTCTGGCATTCTCTCTCTCTGCCAATCTCTCTCTCTGGCACTCTCTCTCTTGCAGTCACCCTCTGGCTCTCTTGCCCTCTGGCTCTCTCTCTCTGGCAGTCTTGCTCACACTCTCTCTCACTCGCTCTCTCTCGCTTGCACTCTCTCTCGCTCGCACTCTCTCTCACTCGCACTCTATCTCTCTTGAACTCTCTCTATCTCTCGCACTCTCTCTCGCACTCTCTCTAGCTCGCACTCTCTCTCTCTGACACGCTCTCTCTCTGACACTCTCTCTGGCTCTCTTAATTGCACTCTCTCTCACTCGCAAAATCTCTCGCTCGCACTCTCTCTCGCTCGCACTCTCTCTCGCTCGCACTCTCGCACGCACTCTCTCCCTCTGGCACACTCTCTCGCTCGCACTCTCTCTCGCACTCTCTCTCGCTCGCACACTCTATCGCTCGCACTCTCTCTCGCTCGCACTCTCTCTCGCTCGCACTCTCGCACGCTCGCTCTCTCTCACCCTTGCACTCTCTCACGCTCACACTCTCTCATGCTCACACTCTCTCTCGCTCGCACTGTCTCTCGCTCGCACTCTCTCTCGCTCGCACTCTCTCTCGCTCGCACTCTCTCTCGCTCGCACTCTCTCTCGCTCGCACTCTCTCACGCTCGCACTCTCTCACGCTCGCACTCTCTCACGCTCACACTCTCTCACGCTCGCACTCTCTCACGCACTCACTCTCTCACGCTCGCACTCTCTCTCGCTCGCACTCTCTCTCGCTCACACTCTCTCGCTCGCACTCTCTCTCGCTCGCTCTATTTCTCTCGCTCGCACTCTCTCTCACTCACACTCTCTCATGCTCACACTCTCTCTTGCTCGCATTCTCTCTCGCTCGCACTCTCTCACGCTCGCACTCTCTCACGCTCGCACTCTCTCACGCTCGCACTCTCTCACGCTCGCACTCTCTCTCGCTCGCACTCTCTCTCGCTCGCACTCTCTCTCGCTCGCACTCTCTCTCGCTCGCACTCTCTCACGCTCGCACTCTCTCTCGCTCGCACTCTCTCTCGCTCACACTCTCTCACGCTCACACTCTCTCACGCTCGCACTCTCTCACGCTCGCACTCTCTCACACTCGCACTCTCTCACGCTAGCACTCTCTCTCGCTCGCACTCTCTCTCGCTCGCACTCTCTCTCGCTCGCACTTTCTCTCGCTCGCACTCTCTCTCGCTCGCACTCTCTCTCGCTCGCACTCTCTCTCGCTCGCACTCTCTCTCGCTCGCACTCTCTCTCGCTCGCACTCTCTCTCGCTCGCACTCTCTCGCTCACACACTCTCTCGCTCTCACTTTCTCGCTCCCTCTCTTTCTTGCTCGCTCTCTCTTTCTCGCTCACTGTCTCTTTCTCGCTCGCTCTCTCTTTCACTCTCTCTCTCTTGCTCGCTCTCTATCACTCTCGCTCGTTCTCACGCTCGCTCTCTTGCTTGCTCTCTCGCTCACTCTCTCGCTCGCTCACTCTCGCTCATGCTCGCTCGCACGCTCTCTCTCACTCACTCTCTCTCGCTCTCTATTTCTCTCGCTCGCACTCTCTCTCGCTCGCACTCTCGCTCGCACTCTCGCTCGCACTCTATCTCTCTCGCACTCTATCTCTCTCGCACTCTATCTCTCTCGCATTCTATCTCTCTCGCACTCTATCTCTCTCGCACTGTATCTCTCTCGCACTCTATCTCTGTCGCACTCTATCTCTCTCGCACTCTATCTCTCTCGCATTCTATCTCTCTCGCACTCTCTCTCTCACACTCTATCTCACTCACACTCTCTCTTGCTCGCTCTCTCTTTCTCGCTTGCTCGCTTGCTCCTCGCTCACTCTCTTTCTCGCTTCTTCTCTCGCTCGCTCGGTCTCTCGCTTGCTCTCCCTCTCTCTCTAGTTCTTGCTCGCTCGCTCTCTCGCTCAAACTCTTTCTCACTTGCCTTCTCTCTCTCGGTTACTCTCTCGCTCACTCTTTCGTTCTCGCTCGCTCTTTCTTTCTCACTCGCTCTTTCGTTTTCGCTCGCTCTCTCTTTCTCGCTTGCACTCCCTCACGCTTGGACTCCCTCACGCTCGCACTCTATCATGTTCGCTCTCTCTCACGCTCACACTCTCTCACGCTCACACTCTCTCATGCTCACACTCTCTCTCGCTCGCACTCTCTCTCGCTCGCACTCTCTCACGCTCGCACTCTCTCTCGCTCGCACTCTCTCACGCTCGCACTCTCTCATGCTCACACTCTCTCTCGCTCGCACTCTCTCTCGCTCGCACTCTCTCACGCTCGAACTCTCTCTCGCTCGCACTCTCCCATGCACGCACTCTCTCACGCTCGCACTCTCTCATGCTCGCACTCTCTCTCGCTCGCACTCTCTCTCGCTCGCACTCTCTCTCGCTCGCACTCTCTCTCGCTCGCACTCTCTCTCGCTCGCACTCTCTCTCACTCGCTCTCTCTCGCTCACACACTCTCTCGCTCTCACTTTCTCGCTCCCTCTCTTTCTTGCTCGCTCTCTCTTTCTCGCTTACTGTCTCTTTCTCGCTCGCTCTCTCTTTCACTCTCTCTCTCTTGCTCGCTCTCTATCACTCTCGCTCGTTCTCACGCTCGCTCTCTTGCTTGCTCTCTCGCTCACTCTATCGCTCGCTCACTCTCGCTCATGCTCGCTCGCACGCTCTCTCTCACTCACTCTCTCTCGCTCTCTATTTCTCTCGCTCGCACTCTCGCTCGCACTCTCGCTCGCACTCTCGCTCGCACTCTATCTCTCCCGCACTCTATCTCTCTCGCACTCTATCTCTCTCGCATTCTATCTCTCTCGCACTGTATCTCTGTCGCACTCTATCTCTGTCGCACTCTATCTCTCTCGCACTCTATCTCTCTCGCATTCTATCTCTCTCGCACTCTCTCTCTCACACTCTATCTCACTCACACTCTCTCTTGCTCGCTCTCTCTTTCTCGCTTGCTCGCTTGCTCTCTCGCTCACTCTCTTTCTCGCTTCTTCTCTCGCTCGCTCGGTCTCTCGCTTGCTCTCCCTCTCTCTCTAGTTCTTGCTCGCTCGCTCTCTCGCTCAAACTCTTTCTCACTTGCCTTCTCTCTCTCGGTTACTCTCTCGCTCACTCTTTCGTTCTCGCTCGCTCTTTCTTTCTCACTCGCTCTTTCGTTTTCGCTCGCTCTCTCTTTCTCGCTTGCACTCCCTCACGCTTGCACTCCCTCACGCTTGGACTCCCTCACGCTCGCACTCTATGACGCTCGCTCTCTCTCACGCTCAAACTCTCTCACGCTCACACTCTCTCATGCTCACACTCTCTCTCGCTCGCACTCTCTCTCGCTCGCACTCTCTCACGCTCGCACTCTCTCTTGCTCGCACTCTCTCACGCTGGCACTCTCTCTCGCTCGCACTCTCTCACGCTCGAACTCTCTCTCGCTCGCAGTCTCCCATGCACGCACTCTCTCACGCTCGCACTCTCTCATGCTCGCACTCTCTCTCGCTCGCACTCTCTCTCGCTCGCACTCTCTCTCGCTCGCACTCTCTCTCGCTCGCACTCTCTCTCACTCGCTCTCTCTCGCTCACACACTCTCTCGCTCTCACTTTCTTGCTCCCTCTCTTTCTTGCTCGCTCTCTCTTTCTCGCTCACTGTCTCTTTCTCGCTCGCTCTCTCTTTCACTCTCTCTCTCTTGCTCGCTCTCTATCACTCTCGCTCGTTCTCACGCTCGCTCTCTTGCTTGCTCTCTCGCTCACTCTATCGCTCGCTCACTCTCGCTCATGCTCGCTCGCACGCTCTCTCTCACTCACTCTCTCTCGCTCTCTATTTCTCTCGCTCACACTCTCGCTCGCACTCTCGCTCGCACTCTATCTCTCTCGCACTCTATCTCTCTCGCACTCTATCTCTCTCGCACTCTATCTCTCTCGCATTCTATCTCTCTCGCACTCTATCTCTGTCGCACTCTATCTCTGTCGCACTCTATCTCTCTCGCACTCTATCTCTCTCGCATTCTATCTCTCTCGCACTCTCTCACTCACACTCTATCTCACTCACACTCTCTCTTGCTCGCTCTCTCTTTCTTGCTTGCTCGCTTGCTCTCTCGCTCACTCTCTTTCTCGCTTCTTCTCTCGCTCGCTCGGTCTCTCGCTTGCTCTCCCTCTCTCTCTAGTTCTTGCTCGCTCGCTCTCTCGCTCAAACTCTTTCTCACTTGCCTTCTCTCTCTCGGTTACTCTCTCGCTCACTCTTTCTTTCTCGCTCGCTCTTTCTTTCTCACTCGCTCTTTCGTTTTCGCTCGCTCTCTCTTTCTCGCTTGCACTCCCTCACGCTTGGACTCCCTCACGCTCGCACTCTCTCACGCTCGCTCTCTCTCACGCTCGCACTCTCTCACGCTCACACTCTCTCATGCTCACACTCTCTCTCGCTCGCACTCTCTCACGCTCGCACTCTCTCTCGCTCGCACTCTCTCACGCTCGCACTCTCTCATGCTCACACTCTCTCTCGCTCGCACTCTCTCTCGCTCGCACTCTCTCTTGCTCACAATCTCTCTCGCTCGCTATCTCTCTCTGGCACTCTCTCTCTGTGGCACTCTCTCTCTCTGGCATTTTCTCTCTCTGGCCCTCTTGCTCACACTCTCTCTCGCTCGCTCTCTCTCGCTCGCTCTGTCTCGCTCGCTCTCGCTCACTCTCTCTTGCTCTCTCTCGCTCACTCTATCTCGCTCGCTCTCTCTCGCACGCACGCTCTCTTTCTCGCTCTCTCTCACACTTTCGCTCTTTCTCTCTTCCATGCTCTCTATCGCTGGCTCGCTCTTTTGCTTGCTTGCTCTCGCTCGCACTCTCCCTCGCTCGCACTCTCTCTCGTTGGCACTCTCTCTCGCTCACAATCTCTCTCGCTCGCAATCTCTCTCTCGCACTCTCTCTCTCTGGCACTCTCTCTCTCTGGAACTCTCTCTGGCACTCTCTCTCTCTGGCACTCTCTCTCTCTGGCACTCTCTCTCTCTGGCACTCTCTCTCTCTGGCACTCTTGCTCACACTCTCTCTCGCTTGCACTCTCTCTCACTCGCACTGTCTCTCACTCGCAGTCTCTCTTGCTCGCACTCTCGCTCGCACTCTCTCTTGCTCGCACTCTCTCTCACTCGCACTGTCTCGCACTTGCACTCTCTCTCACTCGCACTGTCTCTCGCTCGCACTCTCGCTCGCTCACACTCTCGCTTGCTCTCTCTCGCTCACTCTCTCTTGCTCTCTCTCGCTCGCACTTTCTCACGCTCGCACTCTCTCTCACTTGCACTCTCTCTCTCTGGCACTCTCTCTCTCTGTCGATCTCTCCCTCTGGCAATCTCTCTCTCTGGCAATCTCTCTCGCTTGCAATCTCTCTCTCTTGAAATCTCTCTCTCTGGCACTCTCTCTCTCTTGCACTCTCTCTGGCACCCTCTCTCTCTGGCACTCTTGCTCACATTCTCGCTCTCACTCTCTCTCGCTTGCACTCTATCTCGCTCGCACTCTCTCTCGCTCGCACTGTCTCTCTCTCGCACTCTCACTCGTTCTCTCTCGCTCGCACTCTCTCTCGCTCGCACTCTCACTCGCTCGCACTCTCTGTCGCTCGCACTCTCTGTCGCTCGCACTCTCTCATGCTCGCACTCTCACTCGCTCGCACTCTCTCTCTCTGGCACTCTCTCTCTCTGGCACTCTCTCTCTCTGGCACTCTTGCTCACACTCTATCTCGCTCGCACTCTCTTGCTCGCACTCTTTCTCGCTCGCACAATCTCTCGCTCGCACTCTCGCTCGCACTCTCTCTCTCTGGCACTCTCTCTGTCTGGCACTCTCTCTTTCTGGCACTCTTGCTCACACTCTCTCTCGCTCGCACACTCTCGCTTGCACTCTCTCTCACTCGCACTCTCTCTCGCTCGCACTCTCTCTCACTCGCACTCTGTCTCACTCGCATTCTCTCTCTCGCACGCTCTCTCACTTGCTCTCTCTCTCTCTCGCACTATCTCTCTCTCGCACTCTCTCTCTGTGGCACTCTCTCTCTGGCACTCTTGCTCACACTCTCTCTTTCTCGCACTCTCTCTCGCTCGAACTCTCTCTCGCTCACACTCTGTCGCTTGCACTCTCTATCGCTCGCATTCTCTCTCACTCACACTCTCTCTCGCTTGCACTCTCCCTCTCTGGCACTCTCTCTCTCTGGCACTCTCTCTCTCTGGCACTCTTGCTCACACTCTCGCTCGCTCTCTCTCGCTCGTTCTCTCTCGCTCTCTCTCGCTCACTCTCTCTCGCTCGCTCTCTTTCGCTTGCTCTCTCTCGCTCGCTCTCTCTCGCTCGCTCTGTCTCGCTCGCTCTCTATCACTCGCTCTCTCTCACACGCTCGCTCTCTTTCTCGCACTCTCTCGCACTTTCGCTCTTTCTCTCTTCCACGCTCTCTATCGCTGGCTCGCTCTTTTGCTTGCTCTCCCTCTGGCTTTCTCTCCACCTCGCTCGTACTCTCCCTCGCTCGCACTCTCTCTTGTTGGCACTCTCTCTGATTGGCACTCTCTCTCGCTCGCACTCTCTCTCGCTCACAATCTCTCTCGCTCGCAATCTCTCTCTGGCACTCTCTCTCTCTGGCATTCTCTCTCTCTGCCAATCTCTCTCTCTGGCACTCTCTCTCTTGCACTCACTCTCTCTGGCTCTCTCTCTCTCTGGCAGTCTTGCTCACACTCTCTCTCACTCGCTCTCTCTCTCTCGCATCTCTCTCGCTCGCACTCTCTCTCGCTCGCACTCTAACTCTCTTGAACTCTCTCTATCTCTCGCACTCTCTCTCGCACTCTCTCTCGCTTACACACTCTCTAGCTCGCACTCTCTCTCTCTGACACTCTCTCTGGCTCAATCAATTGCACTCTCTCTCACTCGCAAAATCTCTCGCTCGCACTCTCTCTCGCACTCTCTCTCGCTCGCACACTCTCTCGCTCGCACTCTCTCTAGCTCGCACTCTCTCTCGCTCGCACTCTCTCTCGCTCGCACTCTCTCTCGCTCGCACTCTCTCTCGCTCGCACTCTCTCTCGCTCGCTCTCTCTCTCACTCGCTCTCTCGCACATTTGCTCTTTCTCGCTCGCTTGCTCTCTCTCTCACTTGCTCTGTCTTTCTCGCTCGCTCTCTTGCACATTTGTTCTTTCTCGCTCGCTCGCTCTCTCTCACTCGCACTCTCGCTCGCACTCTCTCTCGCTCGCACTCTCTTTCGCACTCTCTCTTGCTCGCTCTCTCTTTCTCGCTCGCTCTCTCGCACATTGGCTCTTTCTTGCTCGCTCGCTCTCTCTCACTCGCACTCTCGCTCACACTCTCTCTCGCTCGCACTCTCTCTCGCTCGCACTCTCTCTCGCTCGCACTCTCTCTTGCTCGCACTCTCTCTCGCTCGCACTCTCTCTCACTCGCTCTCTCTCGCTCACACACTCTCTCGCTCTCACTTTCTCGCTCCCTCTCTTTCTTGCTCGCTCTCTCTTTCTCGCTCACTGTCTCTTTCTCGCTCGCTCTCTCTTTCACTCTCTCTCTCTTGCTCGCTCTCTATCGCTCTCGCTCGTTCTCACGCTCGCTCTCTTGCTTGCTCTCTCGCTCACTCTCTCGCTCGCTCACTCTCGCTCATGCTTGCTCGCACGCTCTCTCTCACTCACTCTCTCTCGCTCTCTATTTCTCTCGCTCGCAGTCTCTCTCGCTCGCACTCTCGCTCGCACTCTATCTCTCTTGCACTCTATCTCTCTCGCACTCTATCTCTCTCGCACTCTATCTCTCTCACACTCGATCTCGCTCGCACTCTATTTCGCTCGCACTCTATTTCGCTCGCACTCTATCTCGCTCGCACTCTATCTCTCTCGCATTCTATCTCTCTCGCACTCTCTCTCTCACACTCTATCTCACTCACACTCTCTCTTGCTCGATCTCTCTTTCTCGCTTGCTCGCTTGCTCCTCGCTCACTCTCTTTCTCGCTTCTTCTCTCGCTCGCTCGGTCTCTCGCTTGCTCTCCCTCTCTCTCTAATTCTTGCTCGCTCGCTCTCTCGCTCAAACTCTTTCTCGCTTGCCTTCTCTCTCTCGGTTACTCTCTCGCTCACTCTTTCGTTCTCGCTTGCTCTTTCTTTCTCACTCGCTCTTTCGTTTTCGCTCGCTCTCTCTTTCTCGCTTGCACTCCCTCACGCTTGGACTCCCTCACGCTCGCACTCTATCACGCTCGCTCTCTCTCACGCTCGCACTCTCTCACGCTCACACTCTCTCATGCTCACACTCTCTCTCGCTCGCACTCTCTCTCGCTCGCACTCTCTCACGCTCGCACTCTCTCTCGCTCGCACTCTCTCACGCTCGCACTCTCTCATGCTCACACTCTCTCTCGCTCGCACTCTCTCTCGCTCGCACTCTCTCTCGCTCGCACTCTCTCTCGCTCGCACTCTCTCTCGCTCGCACTCTCTCATGCTCACACTCTCTCTCGCTCGCACTCTCTCTCGCTCGCACTCTCTCTCACTCGCACTCTCTCATGCTCACACTCTCTCTCACTCGCACTCTCTCTCGCTCGCACTCTCTCTTGCTCGCACTCTCTCTTGCTCGCACTCTCTCTCGCTCGCACTCTCTCTCGCTCACACTCTCGCTCGCAATCTCCCTCGCTCACTCTATTTCTCTCGCTCGCACGCACTCTCGCTCACACTCTCTCATGCTCACACTCTCTCTCGCTCGCATTCTCTCTCGCTCACACTCTCTAGCTCGCAATCTCTCTCGCTCGCTCTATTTCTCTCGCTCGCACTCTCTCTCGCTCACACTCTCTCATGCTCACACTGTCTCTCGCTCACACTCTCTCATGCTCACACTCTCTCTCGCTCGCATTCTCTCTCGCTCACACTCTCTCGCTCGCAATCTCTCTCGCTCGCTCTATTTCTCTCGCTCGCACTCTCTCTCGCTCACATCTCTCATGCTCACACTCTCTCTCGCTCGCACTCTCTCACGCTCGCACTCTCTCACGCTCGCACTCTCTCACGCTCGCACTCTCTCACGCTCGCACTCTCTCTCGCTCGCACTCTCTCTCGCTCGCACTCTCTCTCGCTCGCACTCTCGCTCGCACTCTCTCTCGCTCGCAGTCTCTCTCACTTGCACTCTATCTCTCTTGAACTCTCTCTATCTCTCGCACTTTCTCTCTCTCGCACTCTCTGTCGCTCACACACTCTCTAGCTCGCACTCTCTCTGACACTCTCTCTCTCTGGAACGCTCACTGGCTCTCTCACTTGCACTCTCTCACTCGGAAACTCTCTCGCTTGCACTCTCTCTCACTCGGAAACTCTCTTGCTCGCACTTTCTCTCGTTCGCACTCACTCTCGCTCGCACTCTCTCGCTCGCACTCTCTCGCTCGCACTCTCTCTCGCTCGCACTCTCTGTCGCTCGCACTCTCTCGCTCGCACTCTCTCTCGCTCGCACTCTCTCTCGCTCGCACTCTCTCTCGCTCGCACTCTCTCGCTCGCACTCTCTCTCGCTCGCACTCTCTCTCGCTCACACTCTCTCTCGCTCGCACTCTCTCTCGCTCGCACTCTCTCTCGCTCACACTCTCTCGCTCGCACTCTCTCTCGCTCACACTCTCTCTCACTCACACTCTCTCTCGCTCGCACTCTCTCTTGCTCGCACTCTCGCTGGCTCGCACTCTCTCTCGCTCGCTCTGTTTCTCTCGCTCGCCCTCTCTCTCGCTCGCACTCTCTCTTGCTCGCTCTATTTCCCTCGCTCGCCCTCTCTCTCGCTCGCACTCTCTCTCTCTCGCACTCTCTCTTGCTCGCACTCTCGCTCACTCGCACTCTCTCTCGCTCGCTCTATTTCTCTCGCTCGCCCTCTCTCTCGCTCGCACTCTCTCTCGCTCGCTCTATTTCTCTCGCTCGCACTCTCTCTCACTCGCACTCTCTCTCGCTCGCACTCTCTCTCGCTCGCACTCTCTCTCGCTCGCCATCTCTCTCACTCACACTCTCTCGCTCGCACTCTCTCTCACTCACACTCTCTATCTCTCGCACTCTCTATCTCTCGCACTCTCTATCTCTCGCACTCTCTCTCTCTCGCACTCTCTCTCGCTCGCACTCTCACACGCATTCTCTCCCTCTGGCACCCTCTCTCGCTCGCACTCTCTCTCGTATTCTCTCTCGCTCGCACTCTCTCTCGCTCGCACTCTCTCTCGCTCGCACTCTCTCTCGCTCGCACTCTCTCTCGCTCACAATCTCTCTCGCTCGCAATCTCTCTCTGGCACTCTCTCTCTCTGGCATTCTCTCTCTCTGCCAATCTCTCTCTCTGGCACTCTCTCTCTTGCAGTCACCCTCTGGCTCTCTTGCCCTCTGGCTCTCTCTCTCTGGCAGTCTTGCTCACACTCTCTCTCACTCGCTCTCTCTCGCTTGCACTCTCTCTCGCTCGCACTCTCTCTCGCTCGCACTCTCTCTCACTCGCACTCTATCTCTCTTGAACTCTCTCTATCTCTCGCACTCTCTCTCGCTCGCACTCTCGCACGCACTCTCTCCCTCTGGCACACTCTCTCGCTCGCACTCTCTCTCGCACTCTCTCTCGCTCGCACACTCTATCGCTCGCACTCTCTCTCGCTCGCACTCTCTCTCGCTCGCACTCTCGCACGCTCGCTCTCTCTCACTTACAATCTCTCGCTCGCTCTCCCTCTCGCTTGCTCTCCCTCACGCTTGCGCTCCCTCTCGCTCGCTCTCCCTCTCGCTCGCTCTCCCTCTCGCTCGCTCTCCCTCTCGCTCGCTCTCCCTCTCGCTCGCTCTCCCTCTCGCTCGCTCTCCCTCTTGCTCGCTCACTCTCTCGCGCTCTCTCTCTCACTTGCACTCTTTATCCCTCACTCTCTCTTTCTCGCTCGCTCTCACTCACTTACAATCTCTCGCTCGCTCTCCCTCTCGCTTGCTCTCCCTCATGCTTGCGCTCCCTCTCGCTCGCTCTCCCTCTCGCTCGCTCTCCCTCTCGCTCGCTCTCCCTCTCGCTCGCTCTCGCTCACTCTCTCGCGCTCTCACTCTCACTTGCACTCTTTATCCCTCACTCTCTCTTTCTCGCTCACTCTCACTCACTTACAATCTCTCCCTCGCTCTCTTTCTCGCTTGCTCTCTCTTTCTCGCTTGCTCGCTTGCTCTCTCGCTCACTCTCCCTCTCTCCCTTGCTCTTGCTCACTCACTCTCTCGCTCAAACTCTTTCTCGCTTGCCCTCTCTCTCTCTCGCTCGCTTTCTCACTCTTTCTTTCTCGATCACTCTTTCGTTCTCGCTCTCTCTCTCTTTCTTGCTCACTCTGTCTTTCTCGCTTGCTCTCTCTTTCTCGCTTGCTCTCTCTTTCTCACTCTCTCTCTTTCTCACTCACTCTCTCTTTCTCACTCGCTCTCTATCGCACTCGCTCTCTTGCTCGCTCTCTCGCTTGATCTCACTCGCTCTCTCTCACTCTCTATTTCTCTCACTCGCACTCTCTCTCGCTCACACTCTCTCTCTCGCACTCTCTCTCTCTCAAACTCTCTCTCTCGCACTCTCTCTCTCTTGCACTCTCTCTCTCTCTCTCTCGCACTCTCTCTCTCGCACTCTCTCTCGCACTCTCTCGCTCGCACTCTCTCGCTCGCACTCTCTCTCTCTCGCACTCTCTCTCTCTCTCGCACTCTCTCTCTCTCGCACTCTCTCTCTCTCGCACTCTCTCTCTTGCACTCTCTCTCTCGCACTCTCTCTTTCGCACTCTCCCTCGCACTCTCTCTCTCTCGCACTCTCTCTCACTCGAACTCTCTCACTCGCACTATCTTGTTCGCTCTGTCTCTCTTTCTCGCTTGCTCTCTTTCTCGCTCGCTGTTTCTCGCATGTTCGCTCTTTCTCTCTCGCAAGCTCTCTATCGCTCTTTCGCTTGCTTGCTCTCTCTCACACTCTCTCTCTCGCTCGCTCTTTCTCGCTCTCTCTCACTCTCTATTTCTCTCACTCGCACTCTCTCTCGCTCGCACACTCTCTCGCTCGCACTCTCTCTCTCGCGCTCTCTCTCTCTCGCGCTCTCTCTCTCTCGCACACTCTCTCTCTTGCACTCTCTCTCTCTCGCACTCTCTCTCTCTCGCACTCTCTCTCGCACTCTCTTTCTCGCACTCTCTCTCGCTCGCACTCTCTCTCCCGCACTCTCTCTCGCTCACACTCTCTCTCTCTCGCACTCTCTCTCTCGCACTCTCTCTCTCGCACTCTCTCTCGCTCGCACTCTCTCTCGCTCGCACTCTCTCGGTCGCACTCTCTCTCGCTCGCACTCTCTTGCTCGCAATCTCTCTCTCGCTCTCTCGCTCGCTCTCTCTTGCACGCTCTCTCTCTCTTGCTCGCTCTCTATTGCTTTCGCTCTCTCGCTCGCTCTCTCGCTCGCTCACTCTCGCTCATGCTAACTCGCACGCTCTCTTGCTCACTCTCTCTTTCTCACTCTCTCTTTCTTTCTCGCTCTGTTTCTTTCTCACTCTCTCTCTCTCGCTCGCACTCTCTCTCACTCGCACTATCTCGTTTGCTCTCTCTCTCGCTCTCCCTTTCTCGCTTGCTCTCTTTCTCGCTCGCTGTTTCTCGCATGTTCGCTCTTTCTCTCTCGCAAGCTCTCTATCGCTCACTCGCTCTTTCGCTTGCTTGCTCTCTCTCACACTCTCTCTCTTGCTCGCTCTTTCTCGCTCACTCGCTCTTCCACTCGCTCTCTCACACTCTTTCTCGCTCTCTGTCGCTCGCTCTCTTGTTTGCTCCCTCTTTCTTGCTCATTCTCTCCCTCTCTCTCGATCACTCTCTCTCGCTTGGTCTCTCTCTTGCTCTCTCTCACTTGCTTGCTCTCTCGCTCGCTCTCTCTTTCTCGCTCGCTCACTTGCTCTCTCTCTTCTTTGCTCTCTTGCTCGCTTTCTCGCTCACGCTCTCTCTCACTCTCTCTCGCACTCTTGCGCATTCGCGCATTCTCACTCGCTCTCTCCCTCGCTCGCTCTCCCTCTTGCTCACTCTTCCTCTCCCTCGCTCTCCCTCGCTCTCCCTCTCACTCGCTCTCCCTCTCGCTCGCTCTCCCTCTCGCTCGCTCTCCCTCTCGCTCGCTCTCCCTCACGCTCGCTCTCCCTCTCGCTCGCTCTCCCTCTCGCTCGCTCTCCCTCTCGCTCGCTCTCCCTCTCGCTCGCTCTCCCTCTTGCTCGCTCACTCTCTCGCGCTCTCACTCTCACTTGCACTCTTTGTCCCTCACTCTCTCTTTCTCGCTCGCTCTCACTCACTTACAATCTCTCGCTCGCTCTCTTTCTCGCTTGCTCTCTCTTTCTTGCTTGCTCGCTTGCTCTCTCGCTCGCTCTCCCTCTTTCCCTTGCTCATGCTCACTCACTCTCTCGCTCAAACTCTTTCTCGCTTGCCCTCTCTCTCTCTCGCTCGCTTTCTCACTCTTTCTTTCTCGATCACTCTTTCGTTCTCGCTCGCTCTCTCTTTCTTGCTCACTCTGTCTTTCTCACTTGCTCTCTCTTTCTCGCTTGCTCTCTCTTTCTCACTCGCTCTCTCTTTCTCACTCACTCTCTCTTTCTCACTCGCTCTCTATCGCACTCGCTCTCTTGCTCGCTCTCTCGCTTGATCTCACTCGCTCTCTCTCACTCTCTATTTCTCTCACTCGCACTCTCTCTCGCTCACACTCTCTCTCTCGCACTCTCTCTCTCGCACTCTCTCTCTCTCGCACTCTCTCTCTCTCAAACTCTCTCTCTCGCACTCTCTCTCTCTTGCACTCTCTCTCTCTCTCTCTCGCACTCTCTCTCTCGCACTCTCTCTCTCGCACTCTCTCTCTCGCACTCTCTCTCGCTCGCACTCTCTCGCTCGCACTCTCTCGCTCGCACTCTCTCTCTCTCGCACTCTCTCTCTCGCACTCTCCCTCGCACTCTCTCTCTCTCGCACTCTCTCTCGCTCGAACTCTCTCACTCGCACTATCTCGTTTGCTCTCTCTCTCACTCTCCCTTTCTCGCTTGCTCTCTTTCTCGCTCGCTGTTTCTCGCATGTTCGCTCTTTCTCTCTCGCAAGCTCTCTATCACTCACTCGCTCTTTCGCTTGCTTGCTCTCTCTCACACTCTCTCTCTCGCTCGCTCTTTCTCGCTCTCTCTCACTCTCTATTTCTCTCACTCGCACTATCTCTCGCTCGCACACTCTCTCGCTCGCACTCTCTCTCTCACGCTCTCTCTCTCTCGCACTCTCTCTCTCTTGCACTCTCTCTCTCTCGCACTCTCTCTCTCGCACTCTCTCTCTCGCACTCTCTCTCTCGCACTCTCTCTCTCGCACTCTCTCTCGCTCGCACTCTCTCTCCCGCACTCTCTCTCGCTCGCACTCTCTCTCTCTCGCACTCTCTCTCTCGCACTCTCTCTCGCTCGCACTCTCTCGGTCACACTCTCTCTCGCTCGCACTCTCTCGCTCGCAATCTCTCTCTCGCTCTCTCGCTCGCTCTCTCTTGCACGCTCTCTCTCTCTTGCTCGCTCTCTATCGCTTTTGCTCTCTCGCTCGCTCACTCTCGCTCATGCTAACTCGCACGCTCTCTTGCTCACTCTCTTTCTCGCTCTCTCTTTCTTTCTTGCTCTGTTTCTTTCTCGCTCTCTCTCGCTCGCACTCTCTCTCACTCGCACTATCTCGTTCGCTCTCTCTCTCTCGCTCTCCCTTTCTCGCTTGCTCTCTTTCTCGCTCGCTGTTTCTCGCATGTTCGCTCTTTCTCTCTTGCAAGCTCTCTATCGCTCACTCGCTCTTTCGCTTGCTTTCTCTCTCTCACACTCTCTCTCTCACTCGCTCTTTCTCGCTCACTCGCTCTTCCACTCGCTCTCTCGCGCTCTTTCTCGCTCTCTGTCGCTCGCTCTCTTGTTTACTCTCTCTTTCTTGCTCACTCTCTCCTTCTCTCTCGATCACTCTCTCTCGCTTGGTCTCTCTCTTGCTCTCTCTCACTTGCTTGCTCTCTCGCTCGCTCTCTCTTTCTCGCTCGCTCACTTGCTCTCTCTCTTCTTCGCTCTCTTGCTCGCTTTCTCGCTCACGCTCTCTCTCACTCTCTCTCGCACTCTTGCGCATTCGCGCTTTCTCACTCGCTCTCTCCCTCGCTCACTCTCTCCCACTCGCTCGCTCTCCCTCTTGCTTGCTCTCCCTCTCCCTCGCTCTCCCTCGCTCTCCCTCTCACTCGCTCTCCCTCTCGCTCGCTCTCCCTCTCGCTCGCTCTCCCTCTCGCTCGCTCTCCCTCTCGCTCGCTCTCCCTCTTGCTCGCTCTCCCTCTCGCTCGCTCTCCCTCTCGCTCGCTCTCCCTCTCGCTCGCTCTCCCTCTCGCTCGCTCTCCCTCTCGCTCGCTCTCTCTCTCGCTCGCTCTCCCTCTTGCTCGCTCTCCCTCTTGCTCGCTCACTCTCTCGCGCTCTCACTCTCACTTGCACTCTTTATCCCTCACTCTCTCTTTCTCGCTCGCTCTCACTCACTTACAATCTCTCGCTCGCTCTCTTTCTCGCTTGCTCTCTCTTTCTCGCTTGCTCTCTCATTCTCACTCACTCTCTCTAGCTTGCTCTCTCCTTCTCGCTCACAATTTTGTTCTTGCTTGCTCTTTCGTTCTCGCTCTCTCTTTCTCGGTCTCTCTTGCTCGCTCTTTCTCTCTTGTTCTCTCTCTATCGCTCTCACTCTCTCGCTCGCTCTCTCACTCACTTTCGCACGCTCACTCTCGCTCGTTCTCTATCGCTCGCTCTCTATCGCTTACTGTCGCTCACTCGCTCTCTCTCGCTCTCTTTCTCTCACTCTCTCTCGCTCTCTCTCTCGCTTGCTCTCGCTCGCTCGCACTATTTCTCTCTTGCTCTCTCTTTCTCTCTCGCTCTCGCTCACTCTCTCTTGCTGGCGCTCTCTTTCTCACTCGTTCTCTCTAGCTCGCACTCTTTCTCGCTCGTTTTCTCTTTGTCGCTCACTCTTACTCGCTCTCTCTTGCTCAGTCTCTCTATCTCGTTGCTCTTTCTCACTCATACATTTTTCGTTCTCTCTTTCTCGCTCGCTCTTGGTCTCTCTTTCTCGCTCGCTCTCTTTCTCGCTCGCTCTCGCTTGCTCGCTCTCTCTATGATTACTCTCTCTTTCACGGTCTCTCTCTCTTTCTCGCTCGCTCTCTCTCTTTCTCGCTCACTCTCTCTTTCTTGCTCACGCTCTCTTTGTCGCTCACTCTAGCTAGCATTCTTTCTTGCTTGTTCTCGCTTTGTCGCTCACTGTTACTCACTCTCTCTTGCTTGCTCTCTCTTTCTTGCTCCCACTCTTTTCGCTCTCTCTTGCTCATTCTTACTAGGTCTCTCTTTCTCGCTCGCTGTCTTTCTCACTCACACTCTTTCTCGCTTGCTCTCTGTCTCACTCTCATGCTCGCTCGCTCTCTTGCTCGCTCGCCCTCTATCGCTCACTCTCTCGCTCTCTCTTTCTCACTCTTTCATTCACGCTCGCTCTCTCGCTCTCTCTTTCTCACTCGCACTCTCTTTCTCGCTCGCTCTCTCATTCTCGCTCACTCTCTCTTTCTCGCTTGCACTCTCTTTCTCGCTCACACTCTATCTCACTCGCACTCTCTCGCTCGCACTGTCTTTCTCGCTCGCTCTTTTTCTTGCTCGCTCTTTCTTTCTAGCTCGCTCTGTCTTGCTCGCTCTCCATCGCTCGGTCTCTTGCTCGCTCACTCCCACTCGCTTTTGCCCGCTTGCTCTCTCTCTCTCTCTCGCTCTATTTCTCTCGTGCGCACTCTCTCTCTCGCTCACACTCTCTCTCGCTCACACTCTCGCTTGCACTCTGTCTGTCTCGCACTCTCTCTCGCTAGCACTCTCTCGCTCGCACTCTCTCTCGCTCGCACTCTCTCTCGCTCGCACTCTCTCTCGCTCGCACTCTCTCTCGCTCGCAGTCTCTTGCTCGCACTCTCTCTCGCTCGCACTCTCTCTCGCTCGCACTCTCTCTCGCTCGCACTCTCTCTCGCTCGCACTCTCTCTCTCTCGCACTCTCTCTCGCTCGCACTCTCTCTCGCTCGCACTCTCTCTCGCTCGCACTCTCTCTCGCTCGCACTCTCCCTCGCTCGCACTCTCCCTCGCTTGCACTCTCTCTCTCTCGCTCTCTCTCGCTCGCACTCTCTCGCTCGCTCTCTGTTTCTCTTGCTCGCACTCTCGCTCGCACTCTCTCTCGCTCACTTTCTATTTCTTTTGCTCACACTCTCACTCGCTCGCACTCTCTCTCGCTCGCACTCTCTCTTGCTCGCACTCTCTCTCTGCGGCACTCTCTCCCTCTGGCAATCTCTCTCTCTCTCTGGCACTCTCTCTCTCTGGCACTCTTGCTCACAGTCTCTCTCGCTTGCACTCTCTCTCGCTTGCCCTCTCTCTTGCTTGCACTCTCCCTCAATCGCACTCTCTCTCGCTTGCACTCTGCCTCACTCGCACTCTCGCTCGCTCGCACTCTCTCTCGCTCGCAGTCTCTCTCGCTCGCACTCTCTCTCGCTCGCACTCTCTCTCGCTCGCACTCTCTCTCGCTCGCACTCTCCCTCGCACTCTCTCTCTCTCTCGCAGTCTCTCTCGCTTGCACTCTTGCTCGCACTCTCTCACTCGCTCGCACTCTCTCATGCTCGCACTCTCTCTCTCTTGCAGTCTCTCTCACTCGCACTCTCTCTCGCTCACACTCTCTCTCTGGCGCTCTCTCCCTCTGGCAATCTCTCTCTCTCTCTGGCACTCTCTCTCGCTCGCACTCTCTCTCGCTCGCACTCTCTCTGGCACTCTCTCCCTCTGGCAATCTCTCTCTCTCTCTGGCACTCTCTCTCTCTGGTACTCTTGCTCACAGTCTCTCTCGCTCGCACACTATCTCACTCGCACTCTCTCTCACTCGCACTCTCTCTTGCTCACACTCTCTCTCGCTCGTACTCTCTCTCACTCGCACTGTCTCTCACTTGCACTCTCTCTCGCAATCTCTCTCACTCGCACTGGCTCTCGCTTGCACTCACTCTCGCTCGCTCTCTCTCTCGCTCACACTCTTGCTCGCACTCTCTCTCGCTTGCACTCTCTCTCGCTCACACTCTCTCTCGCTCACTCTCTCTCTCGCTCTCCCTCTTTCTCGCTTGCTCTCTTTCTCGCTCGCTCTCTCTCGCACGTTCGCTCTTTGTCTCTCGCACTCTCTCTCTCGGGTGCTTTTTCTCGCTCGCTCGCTCTCTCGCTCGCACTCTTTCTCGCTCGCTCTCTTGCTTGCTCTCGCTTTCTTGCTCACTCTCTCTCTCTCGATCGCTCTCTCTCGCTTGGTCTCTCTCGCTTGCTTTCTCTCACTTGCTCTCTCGCTTTCTCTCTCTTTCTCGCTCACTTGCTCTCTCTCTGTCTCTCGCTCTCTCTTTCTCACTCACACTCTCGCTCGTGCTCTCTCTCGCTCTCTCTCTTGCACACTTGCTCGCTCGCTCTTTCTCGCTCGCTCTCTCCCTCGCTCGCTCTCTCCCACTCGCTCGCTCTCTCCCTCGCTCGCTCTCCCTCTCGCTCACTCTCCCTCTCGCTCACTCTCGCTCTCACTTGCTCTCCCTCTCACTCGCTTTCCCTCTCACTCGCTCTCCCTCTTGCTCGCTCTCCCTCTCACTCGCACTCCCTCTCGCTCGCTCTCCCTCTCGCTCGCTCTCCCTCTCGCTCGCTCTCCCTCTCACTCGCACTCTCTCTCGCTCGCTCTCCCTCTCGCTTGCTTGCTCTCTCGCACTCTCTCTCTCACTCGCACTCTTTCACCCTCGATCTCTCTTGCTCGCTCACTTTCTCGCTCGCTCGCAATCTCTTGCTGGCTCTTATTCGCTCGCTGTCTCTCGCTCGCTCTCTCCTTATTGCTTGCTCTCTTTCTCACTTGCTCTCTCTTGCTCGCTCGCTCTCTCTCTCGCTCGCACTCTCTCTCGCTCGCACTCTCTCTCGCATGCACTCTCTCTCGCTCGCACTCTCTCTCGCATGCACTCTCTCTCGCTCACACTCTCTCTCGCTCACACTCTTGCTCACACTCTGTCTGTCTTGCACTCTCTCTTGCTCGCACTCGCACTCTCTCTCGCTTGCTCTTGCTCGCTCTCTATTTCTCTTGCTCGCACTCTCGCTCGCACTCTCTCTCGATCGCTCTCTATATCTCTTGCTCGCACTCTCTCTTGCTCGCTCTCTATTTCTCTTGCTCGCACTCTCGCTTGCACTCTCTCTTGCTCGCTCTCTATTTCTCTTGCTCGCACTCTCGCTCGCACTCTCTCGCTCGCTCTCTATTTCTCTTGCTCGCGCTCTCTCTCACTCGCGCTCTCTCTCGCTCGCAATGTCTCTCGCTCGCACCCTCGCTCGTACTCTCGCTCGTGCTCTCTCTCACTCGCGCTCTCTCTTGCTCGCACTGTCTCTCGCTCGCACCCTCGCTCGTACTCTCGCTCGTGCTCTCTCTTGCTCGTGCTCTCTCTCGCTCGCGCTCTCTCTCACTCGCGCTCTCTCTCGCTCGCGCTGTCTCTCGCTTGCGCTCTCTCTCGCTCGCGCTCTCTCTCGCTCGCGCTCTCTCTCGTTCACTCTCTCTCACTCTCTCGCACTCTCTCTCACTCACACTCTCGCTCACACTCTCTCTCTCTCGCACTCTATCTCACTCACACCCTCGCTCGTACTCTCGCTCGTGCTCTCTCTCGCTCGCGCTCTCTCTCGCTCGCGCTCTCTCTCGCTCGTGCTCTCTCTCACTCGCACTCTCTCTCGTTCGCTCTCTCTCAGTCTCTCACACTCTCTTTCTCGCTCGCTCTCTCTTGCTCGCTCTCTATCACTCTCGCTATCTCGCTCGCTCTCTCGCTCGCTCTCACTCGCTCTCTCTCTTGCTCTCTCTCGCTCACTCTCTCTCGCTCGCTGTCTCTCGCTTGCTCGCACTCTCTCTCACTCGCACTCTCACTCGCACTCTCGCTCACACTCGCTCTCGCACTCTCTCTCACTCACACTCACTCGCTCGCACTCTCGCTCACACTCTCGCTCGCACTCTTGCTCGCACTCTCGCTCACTCGCGCTCTCTCTCGCTCGCGCTCTCTCTCGCTCGCACTCTCTCTCGTTCGCTCTCTCTCAGTCTCTCACACTCTCTTTCTCGCTCGCTCTCTCTTGCTCGCTCTCTATCACTCTCGCTATCTCGCTCGCTCTCTCGCTCGCTCTCACTCGCTCTCTCTCTCTTGCTCTCTCTCGCTCACTCTCTCTCGCTCGCTGTCTCTCGCTCGCTCGCACTCTCTCTCACTCGCACTCTCGCTCACACTCGCTCTCGCACTCTCTCTCACTCGCACTCTCGCTCGCACTCTCGCTCACTTGCACTCTCTCACGCTCGCCCTCTCTCTCGCTTGCACTCTCTCTTGCTCGCACTCTCTCTCTGGCACTCTCTCCCCCTGGTACTCTCTCTCTCTCTCTCTGGCACTCTTGCTCACAGTCTCTCTCGCTCGCACTCTCTCTCGCTCGCACTCTCTCTCGCTTGCCCTCTCTCTTGCTTGCACTCTCCCTCACTCGCACTCTCTCTCGCTCGCACTCTCTCTCGCTCGCACCCTCGCTCATACACTCTCTCGCTCGCACTCTGTCTCTCGCACTCTCTCTCGCTCGCACCCTCGCTCGTACTCTCTCTCGCTCACATTCTCTCTCGCTCGCACTCTCTCTCTCGCAATCTCTCTCGCTCACATTCTCTCTCGCTCACAATCTCTCTCTCTCGCACTCTCTCTCTCTCTCTCTTTCACACTCTCTCTCACTCACACTCTCTCTTGCTCGCTCTCTCTTTCTCGCTTGCTCTCTCGCTCACTCTCTTTCACACTTCTTCTCTCGCTTGCTCTCCCTCTCTCCCATGCTCTTGCTCGCTCGCTCTCTCGCTCAAACTCTTTCTCACTTGCCTTCTCTCTCTCGGTCACTCTCTCGCTCTCTCTTTCATGCTCGCTCTTTCGTTCTCGCTCGCTCTCTCTTTCTCGCTTGCACTCCCTCACGCTAGCACTCTCTCATGCTCGCACTCTCTCACGCTCGCACTCTCTCACGCTCACACTCTCTCTCACTCGCACTCTCTCTCGCTCGCTCTATTTCTCTCGCTCGCACACTCTCTCGCTCGCACTCTATCTCTCTTGAACTCTCTCTATCTCTCACACTCTCTCTCTCTCGCACTCTCTCTCGCTCACACACTCTCTAGCTCGCACTCTGTCTCTCTGACACTCTCTCTCTCTGCACTCTCTCTGGCTTTCTCACTTGCACTCTCTCTCACTCGCAAACTCTCTCGCTCGCACTCTCTCTGGCACTCTCTCCCTCTGGCAATCTCTCTCTCTGGTACTCTTGCTCACAGTCTCTCTCGCTCGCACACTCTCTCACTCACTCTCTCTCTCGCTCACACTCTCGCTCGCACTCTCTCTCGCTCACACTCTCTCTCGCTCACTCTCTCTCTCGCTCTCCCTCTGTCTCGCTTGCTCTCTTTCTCGCTCGCTCTCTCTCGCACGTTCGCTCTTTGTCTCTCGCACTCTCTCTCTCGGGTGTTTTTTCTCACTCGCTCGCTCTCTCGCTCGCACTCTTTCTCGCTCGCTCTCTTGCTTGCTCTCGCTTTCTTGCTCACTCTCTCTCTCTCGATCGCTCTCTCTCGCTTGGTCTCTCTCGCTTGCTTTCTCTCACTTGCTCTCTCGCTTTCTCTCTCTTTCTCGCTCACTTGCTCTCTCTCTGTCTCTCGCTCTCTTTCTCACTCGCACTCTCGCTCGTGCTCTCTCTCTCGCTCTCTCTCTTGCACACTTGCTCGCTCGCTCTTTCTCGCTCGCTCTCTCCCTTGCTCGCTCTATCCCACTCACTCGCTCTCCCTCTCGCTCACTCTCCCTCTCACTCGCTCTCCCTCTAGCTCGCTGCCCCTCTCGCTCGCTCTCTCTCTCTTTCGCTCTCTTGCACTCTCGCCCGCTCTCTCCCACTCGCTCGCTCTCTCCCTCACTCGCTCTCCCTTTCGCTCACTCTCCCTCTCGCTCGCTCTCCCTCTCACTCGCTCTCCCTCTCACTCGCTTTCCCTCTCACTTGCTCTCCCTTTTGCTCGCTCTCCCTCTCACTCGCACTCCCTCTCGCTTGCTCTCCCTCTCGCTCGCTCTCCCTCTCGCTCGGTCTCCCTCTCACTCGCACTCTCTCTCGCTCGCTCTCCCTCTCGCTTGCTTGCTCTCTCGCACTCTCTCTCTCGCTCGCACTCCTTCACCCTCGATCTCTCTTGCTCGCTCACTTTCTTGCTCGCTCGCAATCTCTTGCTGGCTCTTATTCGCTCGCTGTCTCTTGCTCGCTCTCTCTTTATTGCTTGCTCTCTTTCTCACTTGCTCTCTCTTTCTCGCTCGTTCTCTCTCTCGCTCGCACTCTCTCTCGCATGCACTCTCTCTCGCTCGCACCCTCTCTCGCTCACACTCTCGCTCACACTCTGTCTGTCTTGCAATCTCTCTCGCTCGCACTCACTCTCACTCACACTCTCTCTCGCTCGCTCTTTCTCGCTTGCTCTCTCTTGCTCGCTCTCTCTTGCTCGCTCTCTATTTCTCTTGCTCGCACTCTCACTCGCACTCTCTCTCGCTCGCTCTCTATTTCTCTTGCTCGCACTCTCTCTTGCTCGCTCTCTATTTCTCTTGCTCGCACTCTCGCTCGCACTCTCTCTTGCTCGCTCTCTATTTCTCTTGCTCGCACTCTCGCTCGCACTCTCTCTCGCTCGCTCTCTATTTCTCTTGCTCGCACTCTCGCTCGCACTCTCTCTTGCTCGCTCTCTATTTCTCTTGCTCGCGCTCTCTCTCGCTCGCACTGTCTCTCGCTCGCACCCTCGCTCGTACTCTCGCTCGTGCTCTCTCTCGCTTGCGCTCTCTCTCACTCACGTTCTCTCTCGCTCGCGCTGTCTCTCGCTCGCGCTGTCTCTCGCTCGCGCTGTCTCTCGCTCACGCTGTCTCTCGCTCGCGCTCTCTCTCGCTCGCGCTCTCTCTCGCTCGCGCTCTCTCTTGCTCGCGCTCTCTCTCGCTCGTGCTCTCTCTCATTCGCTCTCTCTCACTCTCTCACACTCTCTCTCACTCGCACTCTCGCTCACACTCTCTCTCTCTCGCACTCTATCTCACTCGCACCCTCGCTCGTACTCTCGCTCGCGCTCTCTCTCTCTCGCGCTCTCTCTCGCTCGTGCTCTCTCTCGTTCGCTGTCTCACTCTCTCACACTCTCTTTCTCGCTCGCTCTCTCTTGCTCGCTATCTATCACTCTCGCTATCTCGCTCGCTCTCTCGCTCACTCTCACTCGCTCTCTCTCTCTTGCTCTCTCTCGCTCACTCTCTCTCGCTTGCTGTCTCTCGCTCGCTCGCACTCTCTCTCACTCGCACTCTCACTCGCACTCTCGCTCACACTCGCTCTCGCACTCTCTCTCACTCACACTCACTCGCCGCACTCTCGCTCGCACTCTTGCTCGCACTCTCGCTCGCTCGCACTCTCTCTCTGGCATTCTCTCCCTCTGGCACTCTCTCTCTCTCTCTGGCACTCTTGCTCACAGTCTCTCTCGCTTGCCCTCTCTCTTGCTTGCACTCTCACTCACTCGCACTCTCTCTCGCTCGCACTCTCTCGTGCTTGCACCCTCGCTCATACACTCTCTCGCTCGCACTCTGTCTCTCGCACTCTCTCTCGCTCGCACCCTCGCTCGTACTCTCTCTCGCTCACATTCTCTCTCGCTCGCACTCTCTCTCACTCGCACTCTCGCTCACACTCTCTCTCTCTCGCACTCTATCTCACTCGCACCCTCGCTCGTACTCTTGCTCGTGCTCTCTCTCGCTCGCGCTCTCTCTCGCTCGCGCTCTCTCTCGCTCGTGCTCTCTCTCGCTCTCGCTCTCTCTCGTTCGCTCTCTCTCACTCTCTCACACTCTCTTTCTCGCTCGCTCTCTCTTGCTCGCTCTCTATCACTCTCGCTATCTCGCTCGCTCTCTCGCTCACTCTCACTCGCTCGCTCTCTCTTGCTCTCTCTCGCTCACTCTCTCTCGCTTGCTGTCTCTCGCTCGCTCGCACTCTCTCTCACTCGCACTCTCACTCGCACTCTCGCTCACACTCGCTCTCGCACTCTCTCTCACTCACACTCACTCGCACGCACTCTCGCTCACACTCTCGCACGCACTCTCGCTCACACTCTCGCTCGCACTCTCGCTCGCACTCTCGCTCGCACTCTCGCTCGCTCGCACTCTCTCACGCTCGCACTCTCTCTCGCTTGCACTCTCTCTTGCTCGCACTCTCTCTCTGGCATTCTCTCCCTCTGGCACTCTCTCTCTCTCTCTGGCACTCTTGCTCACAGTCTCTCTCGCTTGCCCTCTCTCTTGCTTGCACTCTCCCTCACTCGCACTCTCTCTCGCTCGCACTCTCTCTCGCTCGCACACTCTCTCGCTCGCACTCTGTCTCTCGCACTCTCTCTCGCTCGCACCCTCGCTCGTACTCTCTCTCGCTCACATTCTCTCTCGCTCGCACTCTCTCTCACTCGCACTCTCTCTCTCGCAATCTCTCTCTCTCACACTCTCTCTCTCTTTCACACTCTCTCTCACTCACACTCTCTCTTGCTCGCTCTTTCTTTCTCGCTTGCTCTCTCGCTCACTCTCTTTCTCGCTTCTTCTCTCACTCGCTCGCTCTCTCGCTCAAACTCTTTCTCACTTGCCTTCTCTCTCTCGGTCACTCTCTCGCTCTCTCTTTCACGCTCGCTCTTTCGTTCTCGCTCGCTCTTTCTTTCTCACGCGCTCTTTCGTTCTCGCTCGCTCTCTCTTTCTCGCTTGCACTCCCTCACGCTAGCACTCTCTCACGCTTGCACTCTCTCTCGCTCGCACTCTCTCTCGCTCGCACTCTCTCTCGCTCGCACTCTCTCTCGCTCGCACTCTCTCTCGCTCGCACTCTCTCTCGCTCGCACTCTCTCTCGCTCGCACTCTCTCTCGCTCGCACTCTCTCTCGCTCGCACTCTCTCTCGCTCGCACTCTCTCTCGCTCGCACTCTCTCTCGCTCGCACTCTCTCTCGCTCGCACTCTCGCACACACTCTCTCCCTCGGGCACCCTCGCTCGCACTCTCTCTTGCACACTCTCTCGCTCGCACTCTCTCTCGCTCGCACTCTCTCTCGCTCGCACACTCTCTCGCTCGCACACTCTCTCGCTCGCACTCTCTCTCGCTCGCACTCTCTCTCGTTCGCACTCTCTCTCGCTCGCACTCTCGCTCGCACTCTCTCTCGCTCGCTCTCTCGCACATTTGCCCTTTCTCGCTCGCTTGCTCTCTCGCTCGCTCGCTCTCTCTCTCGCTCGCAATCTCGCTCGCACTCACTCTCTCTTTCTCGCTCGCTCTTTTGGTCTCGCTTGCTCTTTCTTTGTCACTCGCTCATTCGTTTTCGCTCGCTCTCTCTTTCTCGCTCGCACACCCTCACACTCGCACTCTCTCTCGCTCGCATTCTCTCATGCTCGCACTCTCTCACGCTCGCACTCTCTCATGCTCGCACACTCTCACGCTCGCACTCTCTCACACTCGCACTCTCTCACGCTCGCACTCTCTCACGCTCGCACTCTCTCTCGCTCGCTCTATTTCTCTAGCTCGCACTCTCTCTCGCTCGCACTCTCTCTCGCTCGCACTCTATCTCTCTTGAACTCTCTCTATCTCTCGCACTCTGTCTCTCTCGCACTCTCTCTCGCTCACACTCTCTCTAGCTCGCACTCTGTCTCTCTGACACTCTCTCTCTCTGGCACTCTCTCTGGCTCTCTCACTCGCACTCTCTCTCGCTCGCTCTCTTTCTCTCGCTCGCTCTCTCTCGCTCGTTCGCTCTTTTGCTCGCTCGCTCTCACTTGTTCTCTCTCATTCGCTCTTTCTCGCTCGCTCGCTCTCACTTGTTCTCTCTCATTCGCTCTTTCTCGCTCGCTCGCTCTCACTTGTTCTCTCTCATTCGCTCTTTCTCGCTCGCTCGCTCTCACTTGTTCTCTCTCATTCGCTCTTTCTCGCTCGCTCGCTCTCACTTGTTCTCTCGCTCACTCTCTTTCTCACTCACTCTCGGTCGCTCTCTGGCTTCCTCTCTCTTTCTTGTGCACTCTCTCTCTCTCCTGATCACTCTCTCTCACATGCTCTCTCGCACTTGCTTGCGCGCACTCGTTCTCTCGCTCGCTCTCTTTCTCGCTCGCTTGCTCGCTCGATCTCTCTCTCGCTCTCTCTCTCGCACTCTTACTCGCTCGCTTGCTCTTTCTCGCTCACTCTCTCGCTCGCTCTCTCTCACTCTCGCTCTCTCTCTCACACACTTACTCGCTCGCTCACTCTTTTTCGCTCGCTCTCTCGCTCGCTCTCTCTTTCATGCTCTCTCTCTCTTGCTCGCTCTCTATCGCTCTCGCTCATTCTCACTTTCGCTCTCTCGCTCACTCTCTCGCTTGCTCACCCTCGCACTCTATCTCTCTCGCCCTCTATCTCTCTCGCCCTCTATCTCTCTCGCACTCTTTTTCTCTCGCATTCTATCTCTCTCGCACTCTCTCTCTCACACTCTCTCTCGCACTCTCTCTCGCTCACACTCTTTCTTGCTCGCTCTCTCTTTCTCACTTGCTCGCTTGCTCTCTCGCTCGCACTCTTTCTCACTCGCTCTCTCGCTTGCTCTCCCTCTCTCCCTTGCTCTTGCTCGCTCGCTCTCTCGCTCAAACTCTTTCTTGCTTGCCTTCTTCTCACTTACTCTCTCGCTCTCTCTTTCTCACTCGCTCTTTCGTTCTCACTCGCTCTTTCATTCTCGCTCACTCTCTCTTTCTCGCTCACACTCTCTCACGCTCGCACTCTCTCACCCTCGCTTTCTCTCATGCTCGCTCTCTATTTCTCTCACTTGCACTCTCTCTCGCTCGCACTCTCTCTCGCTCGCACTCTCTCTCGCTCGCACTCTCTCTCGCTCGCACTCTCTCTCGCTCGCACTCTATCTCTCTTGCACTCTCTCTCTCTCACACTCTCTCTCTCTCGCACTCTCTCACGCTCACACACTCTCTAGCTTGCACTCTCTCTCTCTGACAGTCTCTCTCGCTCACACTCTCTCTTGCTCGCACTCTCTCTTGCTCTCTCTTTCTCGTTTGCTGTCTCTCACACGTTCGCTCTTTCTCTCTCGCACTCTCTCTATTGCTCGCTCTCTCTCACTCGCTCTTTCTTGATCGCTCGCTCTATCACTCGCTGTCTCGCTTGCTCTCACTCACTCTGTTGCTTGCTCTCTCTTTCTTGCTCACTCTCTCTTGATCGCTCTCTCTTGCTTTCTTTCCCTTGCTCTCTCGCAGTTGCTTGCTCTCGCTCGCTCTCTCGCTCACTCTCTCTAACTCGCTTACTCGCTTGCTCTCTCACTCACTCGCTTTCTTGCTCGCTTTCTTGCTCGATCTCTCTCTCTCGCTCTCTCTCTAGCACTCTTACTCGCTCGATCTCACTTGCTCTCTCTCATTCGCTCTCTATTTCGCTCGCTCGTACTCTCTCTCGCTTGCACTCTCTCTCACTCACACTCTCTCTCGCTCGCTCTCTCGCTTGAACTCCATCTCGCTCGCACTCTATCTCGCTTGCACTCTCTGTCGCAGTCTCTCTCTGTTGTACTCTCTCTCACTCTCTCTCTCTCGCTCGCTCTCCCTCTCTCGCTCACTCTTTTGCTCGCTTGCTCTCGCTCGATCTCTCTCGCTCTCTCTTTCTTGCTCGCTCGCTTGCTCTCTCGCGCGGTCTATCTCTCGCACTCTCGCTCGCTCGCTCTTTCTCACTCTCTCTCTGTCACTCTCTCTCTCGCACTCTCTCTCGCTCACAATCTCTCTTGCTCGGTCTCTCTTTCTCGCTCACTCGCTCTCTCTTGCTTGCTCTCCCTCTCTCCCTTGCTCTTGCTCACTCGCTCTCTCGCTCAAACTTTTTCTCGCTTGCCATCTCTTTCTCGCTCACTCTCTCGCTCTCTCTTTCTCGCTTGCTCTTTCGTTCTTGCTCGCTCTTTTGTTCTCGCTCGCTCTCTCTATCTCGCTCGCTCTCTTTCTTGCTCACTCGCTCTCTCTTTCACGCTCGCACTCTCTCTCGCTCGCACTCTCTCTCTGGTACTCACTCTCTCTGGCTCTCCCTCTTGCTCGCTCTCCCTCTCGCTCGCTCTCCCTCTCTCTCGCTCACTCTCTCACTCACTCTCTCGCTCACTCGCACTCTCTCACTCACTCTCTCTCTCTCACTTGCTCTTGCTCGCTCGCTCTCTCGCTCACACTCTTTCTCACTCACCCTCTCTCTCTTGCTCGATCTCTCGCTCATTGTTTCTCGCTCGCTCTCTCACTCGCTCTCACTTGCTCGCTCGCTCTTCTTTCTCGCTCTCTCTTTCTCGCTCGCGCTCTCTCTTTCTCGCTCGCACTCTCCCCCTTCTGCTCGCTCGCTCTCTCTTACTCTCTCTCTCTCGTTCGCTCTTTCTTTCTCGCTCTCTCTTTCTCACTTGCTCTCTCTAGCTCGCACTCTTTCTCGCTCATTGTCTCTTTCTCACTCACTCTTACTCGCTTTCTCCTGCTCGCTCACTCATCCTCTCTCACTCGCTCTTTCTTGCTCACTCTTTCTCGCTCGCACTCTTGCTCGCTCGCTCTTTCTCGCTTGCTCTCTCTTTCTTGCTCGCTCTTTCTCGCTCTCTCTCTCTTGCTCTCTCTCTCACTCGCAGTCTCGCTCGCTGGCTCTCTCTCTCGCTCACTCACTTGCTCGCTCGCTCTCTTTCTCACTTGGTCTCTTTCTCTCTAGCTTGCTTGCTTGCTCTCTCTCTCACTCTCTCGCTCTTTCTCTCTCCCTTTCCCTCTCCCTCTCTCACTCACTCTCTCTGTCTCTCGCTCGCTCTCTCTTGCTCGCTCTCTCTTTCTCGCTCTCTCTTTCTCGCTCGCTCTCTATTTCTCGCTCGCGCACTCTATCTCGCACTCTTTTTCGCTCTCTCTTTCTCTCACTCGCACTCTCTCACTTGCTCACTCTCTCTTGCACTCTTTCTCACTCACTCTTTCCCGCTCTCACTTTCTTGCTCGCTCTCTCTTGCTTGCACACTTTCTCACTCTCTCTCTATTTCTCTCACTCGCTCTCTCTCGCTCGCTCTCTCTTTCTCTTGTTCGCTCCCTCTCTCTCTCTCTCGCTCTGTCTCTCTCTCTCTCGCTTGATCTCTCTCTCTCGCTCTCTCTCTCTCTTGCTCACTCTCTCGCTCGCTCGCTCTCACTCTAGCTCGCTCTCCCTCTCCCTCTTGCTCACTCTCTCCCTCTTGCTCAGTCTCTCGCTCTCTCGCTCTCGCTCTCGCTCGCTCTCTCACTCTCGATCACTCTCTTGCTCTCACTCACTCTCTCTCTCTCTCTCTCTTGCTCACTCTTTCTCTCTCACTGGCTTTCTCTCTCGCTCACTCTTGCTTGCTCTCTCTCTCTCACTCATTCTCTCTCTCGCTCACTCTCTCTTTCTCGCTCGCTCTCTCGTTCTGTCTCGCTCTTTTGTTCTTGCTCTTTCTCTCTTTCTCACTCTCTCTTTCTTGCTCGCTCTCTCTTTCTTGCTCGCTCGCTCTCCCTCTCGCTCGCTCTCCCTTTCGCTCGCTCTCCCTCTCGCTCCCTCTCTCTCTCACTCACTCGGTCAATAGCTTTCGCTCGCTTTCTCTCTCTCTCGCTCGCTCACTATTTCTCTCTCGTTCACTTTTGCTCGCTCTCTCTCTCGCTGGCGCTCTCTTTCTTGCTCGATCTCTCTAGCTCGCACTCTTTCTCGCTCGTTGTCTCTTTCTCGCTCGCTCTTTCTCGCTAGCTCTTTCTCTCTCTCTCTCACTCACTCTCTTTCTAGCTTGCTTGGTCGCTCTCTCGCTCACTCTCTCTCACTCTCTCGCTCTTTTTCTATCCCTCTCCCTTTGTCTCTCGCTGTTTCTCTCACACTCTCTCTCGCTCGTTCTCTTTCTCGCTTGCTCTCTCTTTCTTGCTCGCTCTCTCTCTCGCAGTCTTTCACGCTCTCTCTTTCTCTCGCTCGCACTCACTCGCTTGCTCGCTCTCTCTTTCACTCTTTCTCGCTCACTCTTTCCTGCTCTCACTTTCTCGCTCTCTCTTGCTCGCACTCTTTCTCAATCTCTATTTCTCTCGCTCGCTCTGTCTCGCTTGCTCTCTCACTCGCTCTCTCGCACTCTCTCACTCGCTCTCTCTCTCGCTCTCTCTTTTCTCTTGCTCGCTCCCTCTCTCTCTCTTGCTCTCTCTTTCTCTCTCGCGCTCTCTCTTTCTCGCTCACTCTCTTTCTCGCTTACTCTCTCTCTCGCTCACTCTCTCTCTCACTTGCTCTCTCGCTCGCTCTCTCACTCGCTCTCTCGCTCGCTTTTTCTCTCGCTCTCTCTTTTCTCTTGCTCGCTCCCTCTCTCTCTCTTGCTCTCTCTTTCTCTCTCGTTCACTCTCTCTCTCGCTCACTCTGTCTCTCGCTCACTCTCTCGCTCGCTCTCCATCTCGCTCGCTCTCCCTCTCCCTCTCACTCGCTCTCCCTCTCCCCCTCGCTCGCTCTCCCTCTCCCTCTTGCTCGCTCTCTCCCTCTTGCTCACTCTCTCCCTCTTGCTCACTCTCGTGCTCTCTCACTCTTGTTCGCCCTCTTGCTCTCGCTCAGTCTCTCTTGCTCACTTTTTCTCTCTCGCTGCCTTTCTCTCTCGCTGACTCTTGCTCGCTCTCTCTCGTTCTCTCTCTCTTTCTCGCTCGCTCTCTCGTTATGGCTCGCTCTTTCGTTCTTGCTCTTTCTCTCTTTCTCGCTCTCTCTTTCTCGCTCTATCTTTCTTGTTCACTCTCCCTTTCTCGCTTGCTCGCTTGCTGTCTCGCTCGCTCTCTCTCGCTCGCTTTCTCGCTCGCACTCTCTCTCTCGCTCTCTCTCTTGCACTCTTTCTCGCTCATTCGCTCTTTCTCACTCACTCTCTCCCTCGCTCACTCTCTCCCTCGCTCACTCTCTGCCTCTCGCTCACTCTCCCTCTCGTTCGCTCTCCCTCATGCTCGCTTTCCCTCTCACTCACTCTCCCTCTCGCTCACTCTCCCTCTCGCTCGCTCTCCCTCTTGCTTGCTCTCCCTCTCGCTCTCTCGCTCTCTCTCGCACTCTCGCTCTCCCTCGCTCTCTCTCTGTCGCTCACTATTTCTCTCTCGCTGGCTTTCTCTCTCACTCACTCTTTCTCTCTCGCTCACTTTTTCTCTCTCGCTCAATCTTGCTCGCTCTCTCTCTTTTTCTTGCTCGCTCTCTCTTTCTCGCTCATTCTTTCTAGCTCTCACTCTCGCTCTCTCGCTCGCTCTCTTTCTCGCTCAGTCTCTTTCATTCGCGCTCTCTCTTTCTCGCTTGCTCTCTCTTTCTCACTCGTTCTCACTTTCTCGCTTGCACTTGCTTGTTCTCTTTCTCGCTCGCTCTCTTTCTTGATCACTGTCACTCACTCTCCCTTTCGCGCTCACTGTCTCTATCTCACTTGCTCTCTCGCTCGCTCTCTCGCTCACTCTCTCTCTTGCTCTGCCTCTTTCTCGCTCTTGCTCGCTCTCTTTCTCGCTCGCTCTCTTGCTCACTCTCTTTCTCGCTCAGTCTCTTTCTCTCTCGTTCGCGTGCTCTCTTTCTCGCTCGCTCTCTCTTTCTCGCTTGTTCTCACTTTCTCGCTTGCACTTGTTCTCTTTCTCGCTTGCTCTCTTTCTTGATCACTGTCGCTCACTCTCCCTTTCGCGCTCACTGTCTCTATCTCACTTACTCTCTTGCTCGCTCTCTCGCTCGCTCTCTCTGAGTCTCTCACTCTTTCTCTCTCCCCCTCCCTCTCTCACTCGCTCTCTCTCTCGCACTCTTTCTCGCACTCTCTCTCGCTCTCTCTTTCTCGCTCTCTTTCTCACTCACTATCTCTCTCTTTCTCAATCACTCTCTCTCTCTCTTGCACTCTTTCTCACTCTCTTTCTCTCGTTTGCTCGCTCTCTCTTGATCTCTTTCTTGCTCACTTTTTCCCGCTCTCACTTTCTCGCTTGCTCTCTCTTGCTCGCACTCTTTCTCGCTCTCTCTCTATTTCTCTTGCTTGCTCTCTCTCTCACTCGCTTTCTCACTCACTCTCTCGCTCAGTCGCACTCTCTCGCTCGCTCTCACTCTCTCTCGCTTGCTCTTGCTCACTCGCTCTCTCGCTCGCACTCTTTCTCGCTTGCCCTCTCTCTCGCTCGATCTCTCGCTCGCTGTTTCTCACTCACCCGCTCTCTCTCACTCCCTGGCATTCACTCGCCCTTTCTCACTCGCTCGCTCTCTCACTCGCACTCTCTCTCGCTCTCTCTTGCTCGCTCTCTTTTTTCTCGCTCTCTCTTTCTCGCTCACACTCTCTTGCTTGCTCACTACTGCTCGCTCGCTCTATATCGCTCGCTCTCTCGCACTCTCTCTCTCTCGCTCGCACTTTTTCTCCCTTGCTCTCTCTTTCTCGCTCGCTCTGTCTCACTCGCACTCTCTCGCTTGCTCTTTCTTGCTCACTCTCTCTCGCTTGCTCTCTCTCGCTCGCTCTGTCTCACTCGCACTCTCTCCCTTGCTC
This sequence comes from Isurus oxyrinchus, assembly GCA_026770705.1. Classification (NCBI taxonomy): domain Eukaryota; kingdom Metazoa; phylum Chordata; class Chondrichthyes; order Lamniformes; family Lamnidae; genus Isurus; species Isurus oxyrinchus. The sequence goes on from JANJGN010000321.1 coordinate 586,427, forward strand.
TTTCTCGCTTGCTCTCTTTCTCGCTTGCTCTCTTTCTCGCTTGCTCTCTTTCTCACTTGCTCTCTTTCTCGCTTGCTCTCTTTCTCACTCCGTCTTTCTCGCTCGCTCTCCCTCTCGCTCACTCTCCCTCTTACTCGCTCTCCCTCTCGCTCACTCCCTCTCTCTCGCTTGCTCTATCTTTCTCTCTCTCTCGCTCCCTCTCTGTCTTTCGCTCTCTCTTTCTCTTTCGCTTGCTCTCTTTTTCTCTCTCACTCACTCTCTTGCTCTCCCTCTTGCTCGCTCTCGCTCGCTCTCTCTCTCTCGCTCACTATTTCTCTCTCGCTCACTATTTCTCTCTCGCTCACTATTTCTCTCTCGCTCACTATTTCTCTCTTGCTTACTCTTTCTCTTTCGTTCATTCTCTTGCTCGCTCACTCTCTCTCTCTCGCTCACTTGCTCTCTCTCTCGATCGCTCTGTCTTTCTCGCTCGCTTTCTCACTCGTGCTCTCTCACTCTCGTTCTCTCTCTTGCACTCTCACTCACTCGCTCTTTCTCGCTCGCTCTCTCCCTCACTCGCTCCCACTTGCTCGCTTTCTTCTCTCGCTCACTCTCCCTCTCACTCACTCCCCATCTCGCTCGCTCTCCCACTCGCTCGCTCTCCCACTCGCTCGCTCTCCCTCTCGCTCACTCTCCCTGTCGCTCGCACTCCCTCTCGCTCGCTCTTCCTCTCGTTCGCTCTCTCTCTCACTCGCTCTCTCTTTCTCTTGCTCCCTCTCTCCCTCACTCTCTCTCTCGCTGACTCTCTCGCTTGCTCTCCCTCTCGCTCGCTCTCTCTCTCACTCGCTCTCTCTTTCTCTTGCTCCCTCTCTCCCTCACTCTCTCTCTCGCTGACTCTCTCGCTTGCTCTCCCTCTTGCTCGCTCTCTCCCTCTCACTCGCTCTCTCACTATTGCTCGCTCTCTAGCTCTCACTCGCTCTCTCGCTCTCGCTCGCTCTCTTGCTCTCGCTCACTCTCTTGCTCTCGCTTGCTCTCTCTCTCTCTTGCTCACTCTTTCTCTCTCGCTGGCTTTTTCTCTCGCTCACTCTTTCTTTCTCTCACTCACTCTTGCTCGCTCTCTCTCTCTCTTGCTTGCTCTCTCTTTCTTGCTCGCTCTCTCTCTCGCTCGCTCGTTCTCTCTCTCTCTCGCTCTTTCTCTATCGTTCGCACTCTCTCGAACGCTCTCTCTTTCTCACTCGCTCTCTCTTTCGCGCTCGTTCTTTCTCACTCGCACTTGCTTGCTCTCTCTTTCTCGCTTGCTCTCTTTCTCGCTCACTCTCACTCACTGTCTCTTTCGCGCTGACTGTCTCTTTCTCACTCGCTCTCTTGCTCGCTCTCTCTCTCTCACTCTCTCGCTCTTTCTTTCTCCCTCTCCCTCTCTCGCTCGGTCTCTCTCTCGCACTCTCTCACTCGCTTTCTGTCTCGCTCGCTCTCTCTCGCACCCTTTCTCGCACTCTCTCTCACTCGCTCTCTCTTTCTTGCTCGCTCTCTCTCACACACTCTTTTGCTTGCTCGCTCTCTCTTGCATTCTTTCTCGCTCACTTTTTCCCACTCTCACTTTCTCGCTCGCACTCTTTCTCATTCTCCCTCTATTTCGTTCTCTCGCTCTCTCTCTTGCTCACTCTCTCACTCACTCTCTCGCTCGCTCTCTCGCTCACTCGCACTCTCTTACTCGCTCTCTCTCTCACGCTTGCTCTTGCTCGCTCGCTCTCTCACTCGCACTCCTTCTCGCTCACCCTCTCTCTCTCGCTCGATCTCTCGCTCGTTGTTTCTCGCTCGCTCTCTCTCACTACCTGGCTCTCGCTCGCTCGCTCTCTCACTTGCTCGCTCTCTTTCTTTCTTGCTCTCTCTTTCTCGCTCGCACTCTTTCGCTTCCTCACTGCTGCTCGCTCGCTCCATCTCACTCACTCTCTCATGCTCTCTCTCACTCGCACTCTTTCTCCCTCGCTCTCTCTCGCTCGCACTCTCTCACTCGCTTTCTGTCTCGCTCGCTCTCTCTCGCTCGCTCTTTCTCGCTCTCTCTCGCTCGCGCTCTCTTTCTCGCTTGCTCTCTTTCTTGCTTGCTCTCTTTCTCACTTGCTCTCTTTCTAGCTTGCTCTCTTTCTCTCTTGCTCTCTCTTTCTCACTTGCTCTTTCTCACTCGCTCTGGTTCTTGCTCGCTTTTTCATTCTCACTCAGTCTCTCTTTCTCGCTCTCTCTTTCTCGCTCCGTCTTTCTCGCTCACTCTCCCTATCGCTCTTGCTCTCTCGCTCACTCTCGCATGCTCACTCTCGCACGCTCACTCTCGTTCGCTCACTCTCGTTCGCTCACTCTCGTTCGCTCACTCTTGCTCAATCTCGCTCGCTCACTCTCGCTCGCTCTCTCCCTCACGCTCTCTCTCTCGCTCACTCTCTCCCTCTCGCTCTCTCTCTCACTCGCTCTCTCTCGCTCTCTCTCTCGCACGTTTGCTCGCTCGCTCCTTCTCGCTCGCTCTCTCCCTCACTCACTCTCTCCCTTTCACTCGCTCTCCCTCTCGCTCACTCTCCCTCTCGCTCCCTCTCTCTCTCGCTCGCTCGGTCTCTCGCACTCGCTCGTTTACTCTCTCTCTCACTCGCTGTCTCTCTTTCTTGCTCACTATTTCTCTCTCGCTCACTTTTTCTCTCTCATTCACTCTCTTGCTCGCTCTGTCTCTCTTTCTCGCTTTCTCTTTCTCACTTGCTCTCTCTCGCTGGCGCTCTCTTTCTTGCTCAATCTCTCTAGCTCGCACTCTTTCTCGCTCATTGTCTCTTTCTCGCTCACTCTTACTCGCTTTCTCTTGCTTGCTCTCTCTTACTCGCTCGCTCTTTCTCGCTAGCTCTTTCTCGCTCGCACTTTCTCGCTCGCTCTCGCTTTCTCGCTTGCCCTTTCTCACTCTCTCTCTCACTCGCACTCTCTCTCATTCGCTCTCTCCCTCTTGCTCACTCTCTCCCTCTTGCTCGCTCTCTTGCTCTCGCTCGCTCTCTTTCTCTCTTGCTCACTCTTTCTCTCTCACTGGCTTTCTCTCTCGCTCACTCTTGCTCGCTCTCTCTCGTCGTTCTCTCTCTCGCTCGCACTCTCTTTCTCGCTCGCTCTCTCATTCTGGCTCGCTCTTTTGTTCTCGCTCTTTCTCTCTTTCTCGCTCTCTCTTTCTTGCTCGCTCTCTCATTCTCACTCGGAATCTTTCTCTCTAGCTTGCTTGCTCACTCTCTCACTCGCTCTCTCTCACTCTCTCACTCTTTCTCTCTCCCTTTCCCTCTCCCTCTCTCGCTCACTCTCTCTGTCTCTCGCTCTCTCTCTCTCTCTTGAACTCCCTCTTGCTCACTCTCTCTTTCTCACTCTCTTTCTTTTTCGCTCTCTCTCTCTCTCGCACTCTTTTTTGCTCTCTCTTTCTCTCACTCGCACTCTCTCGCTTGCTCGCTCTCTCTTGCACTCTTTCTCGCTCACTCTTTCCCACTCTCACTTTCTCGCTCGCTCTCTCTTGCTCGCACTCTTTCTCACTCTTCTCTATTTCTCTCGCTCGCTCTCTCTCGCTCGCTCTCTCACTCGCACTCTCGCTCGCTCCCTCTCTCTCGCTCGCTCCCTCTCTCTCGCTCACTCGCTCTCTCTCTCACTCACTCTCTCGCTCGCTAGCTCTCATTCTCACTCAGAATCTTTCTCTCTAGCTTGCTTGCTCGCTCTCTCGCTCGCTCTCTCTCACTCTCTCACTCTTTCTCTCTCCCTTTCCCTCTCCCTCTCTCGCTCGCTCTCTGTCTCTCGCTCTCTCTCTTGCACTCCCTCTTGCTCACTCTCTCTTTCTCGCTCTCTCTTTCTCACTCGCTCTCTCTTTCTCGCTCGCTCTCTCTCTCTCGCACTCTTTTTTGCTCTCTCTTTCTCTCACTCGCACTCTCTCACTTGCTCGCTCTCTCTTGCACTCTTTCTCACTCACTCTTCCCCGCTCTCACTTTCTCGCTCACTCTCTCTTGCTCGCACTCTTTCTCACTCTCTCTCTATTTCTCTCGCTCGCTCTCTCACTCGCTCTCTTTCTCTAGCTCGCTCCCTCTCTCTCGCTCACTCTCTCTCTCGCTTGCTCTCTCCCTTTCTCTCGCTCGCTCTCTCTCTCTCGCTCACTCTCTCACTTGCTCTCCCTCTAGCTCGCTCTCCCTCTCCCTCTTCCTCACTCTCCCTCTCCCTCTTCCTCGCTCTCTCACTCGCACTCTCACTCTCGCTCGCTCTCTTTCTCTCTTGCTCACTCTTTCTCTCTCACTGGCTTTCTCTCTCGCGCACTCTTGCTTGCTCTCTCTCGTCGTTCTCTCTCTCGCTCGCTCTTTTGTTCTCGCTCTTTCTCTCTTTCTCGCTCTCTCTCTCTCGCTCGCTCTCTCATTCTCGCTCTCTCTCTCTTGCTCTCTCTCTCTCGCTCTCTCTCCCTCTCGCTCGCTCTCCCTCTCGCTCGCGCTCCCTCTCGCTCCCTCTCTCTCTCGCTCGCTCGGTCTCTCGCACTTGCTCGTTTACTCTCTCTCTCACTCGCTGTCTCTCTTTCTTGCTCACTATTTCTCTCTCGCTCACTTTTTCTCTCTCGTTCACTCACTTGCTCGCTCTGTCTCTCTTTCTCGCTTTCTCTTTCTCGCTCGCTCTCTCTCGCTGGCGCTCTCTTTCTTGCTCGATCTCTCTAGCTCGCACTCTTCCTCGCTCGCTGTCTCTTCCTCACTCGCTCTTTCTCGCTCGCACGCTTGCTCGCTCTCTCTCACACGCACTTTCTCGCTCACTCTCGCTTTCTTGCTTGCCCTTTCTCACTCTCTCTCACTCGCACTCCCTCTCGTTCGCTCTCTCCCTCTTGCTCGCTCTCTCCCTCTTGCTCGGTCTCTCGCTCTCGCTCGCTCTCTCACTCTCGCTCGCTCTCTTGCTCTCGCTCGCTCTCTTTCTCTCTCACTGGCTTTCTCTCTCACTCATTCTTGCTCACTCTCTCTCATCGTTCTCTCTCTCGCTTGCTCTCTCTTTCTCGCTCGCTCTTTTGTTCTCGCTCTTTCTCTTTTCCTCGCTCTCTCTTTCTTTCTCACTCGCTCACTCTCCCTCTCGCTCACTCTCTCTCTCTTGCTCTCCCTCTCCCTCTCGCTCGCTCTCCCTCTCGCTCACTCTCTCTCTCGCTCGCTCAGTCTCTCGCACTCGCTCGTTTACTCTCTCTCTCGCTTGCTGTCTCTCTTTCTTGCTCACTATTTCTCTCTCGCTCACTCTTTCTCTCTCGTTCACTCTCTCGCTCGCTGTCTCTCTTTCTTGCTCACTATTTCTCTCTCGCTCACTCTTTCTCTCTCGTTCACTCTCTTGCTCGCTCTGTCTCTCTTTCTCGCTTTCTCTTTCTCACTTGCTCTCTCTCGCTGACGCTCTCTTTCTTGCTCGATCTCTCTAGCTCGCACTCTTTCTCGCTCACTCTTACTCGCTTTCTCTTGCTCGCTCTCTTTCTCGCTTGCACGCTTGCTCGCTCTCTCTCGCTCACACTTTCTCGCTCGCTCTCTCTTTCTCACTCGCTCTTTCTCACTCTCTCTCACTCGCACTCTCTCTTGCTCACTCTCTCTCTCGCTCGCTTTCTCTCTCGCTCGCTCTGTTCCTCACTCGATCTCTCTTTCTCTCTCGCTCTCACTCGCACTCTCGCTCGCTCACTCTCTCTCTTTCTTGCTCAGTCTCTTTCTCGCTCGGTCTCTTTCTCTCTCGTTTACTTGGTCACTCTCTCACTCGCTCTCTCTCACTCTCTCGCTCTTTCTCTCTCCCTCTCTCGCTCACTCTCTCTCTCACCTGCTCTCTTTCTCGCTCTCTCTTTCTCGCTTGCTCTCTCTTTCTCGCTCGCTCTCTCTCTCTCGCACTCTTTCTCGCTCTCTCTTTCTCTCGCTCGCACTCACTCGCTTGCTCACTCTCTCTTGCAAACTTTCTCGCTCACTCTTTCCCGCTGTCACTTTTTTGCTCGCTCTCTCTTGCTCGCACTCTTTCTCAATCTCTCTCTGTTTCTCTCACTCGCTCTCTCTCGCTCACTCTCTCACTCGCTCTCTCGCACTCTCTCGCTCCCTCTCTCTCTCTCGCTCTCTCTTTCTCTCTCACTTGCTCTCTCTCTCTTGCGCTCTCTTTATCTCTCGCTCACTCTCTCGCTCACTCTCTCGCTCGGTCTCCCTCTCGCTTGCTCTCCCTCTCCCTCTTGCTCGCTCTCTCCCTCTTGCTCGCTCTCTTCCTCTTGCTCGCTCTCCCTCTCGCTCGCTCTCCCTCTCGCTCGCTCTCCCTCTCGCTCGCTCTCCCTCTTGCTTGCTCTCCCTCTCGCTCTCTCGCTCTCACTCGCACTCTCGCTCTCGCTCACTCTCTCTCTCTCGCTCACTATTTCTCTCTCGCTGGCTTTCTCTCTCACTCACTCTTTCTTTCTCACTCACTCTTTCTCTCTCGCTCACTCTTTCTCTCTCGCTCGCTCTCTCTCTTTTTCTCACTCGCTCTCTCTTTCTTGCTCGCTCTCTCGTTATGGCTCGCTCTTTCGGTCTCGCTCCTTCTCTCTTTCTTGTTCACTCTCTCTTTCTTGCTCGCTCGCTCACTCTCTCCCTCGCTCGCTCTCTCCCTCTTGCTCGCTCTCTCCTTCTCGCTCGCTCTCCCTCTCGCTCGCACTCTCGCTCTCGCTCGCTCTCTCTCTCTCGCTCACTATTTCTCTCTCGCTCACTATTTCTCTCTCGCTGGCTTTCTCTCTCGCTCTTACTTTCTCTCTCACTCACTCTTTCTCTCTCGCTCTTACTTTCTCTCTCACTCACTCTTTCTCTCTCGCTCACTCTTTCTCTCTTTCTCACTCGCTCTCTCTTTCTCGCTCACTCTTTCTCACTCTCTTGCTCGCATTCTCTCTTGCTTGCTCTCTCTCTTGCTCGGTCTCTCACTCGCTCTCTTTCTCGCTCGCTCTCTTTCTCGCTCGGTCTCTTTCTCTCTCATTCGCGCTCTCGCTCGCTCTCTCGCTCGCTCTCTTGCTCGCTCTCTCGCTCGCGCCCTCGCTCGCTCTCTCGCTCGCTCGCGGTCTCTCACTCGCTCACTCTTTCTCACACGTTCTCTCATTCTGGCTCGCTCTCTCATTCTCGCTCTTTCTCTCTTTCTCGCTCTCTCTTTCTTGCTCACTCTCTCTTTCTCGCTCAGTCTCTTTCTCTCTCGCTCACTTGCTCGCTCGCTCTCTCTCACTCTCTCACTCTTCCTCTGTCCCTCTCCCTCTCCATCTCTCGCTCACTCTCCCTGTCTCTCGCTCGCTCTCTCTCTTGTACTCTCTCTTGCTTGCTCTCTCTTTCACGCTCGCTCTCTCTTTCTCGCTCACTCTCTCTCTCTCACACTCTTTCTTGCTCTCTCTTTCGCTCGCACTCTCTTGCTTGCTCGCTCTCTTGCACTCTTTCTCGCTCACTCTTTCCCGCTCTCAATTTCTCGCTCACTATCTCTTGCTTGCACTCTTTCTCACCCGCTCTCTATTTCTCTCACTTACTCTCTCATCGCTCTCTCACTCGCTCTCTCGCTCGCGCTCTCGCTCACTCTCTCACTCGCTCTCTCGCTCGCTCCCTCGCTCGCTCTCTCGCTCGCTCGCGGTCTCTCGCTCGCTCACTCTTTCTCACACGTTCTCTCATTCTGGTTCGCTCTCTCATTCTCGCTCTTTCTCTCTTTCTCGCTCTCTCTTTCTTGCTCACTCTCTCTTTCTCGCTCGCTCACTTGCTCTCTCGCTCTCTCTCTCGCACTCTTTCTCGCTCATTTGTTCTTTCTTGCTCGCTCTCTCCCTCACTCACTCTCTCCCTCTCGCTCGCTCTCCCTCTCGCTCGCTCTCCCTCTCACTCGCTCTCCCTGTTGCTTGCTCTCCCTCTCACTCTCTCTCGCACTCTCGCTCTCCCTCTCTCTCTCTCTCTCACTCACTATTTCTCTCTCGCTGGCTTTCTCTCTCACTCACTCTTTCTCTCTCACTCACTCTTTCTCTCTCGCTCACTCTTGCTCGCTCTCTTTTTCTTGCTCGCTTTCTTTTTCTCACCCATTCTTTCTAGCTCTCTCTCTCGCTCGCACTCTTTCTCGCTCGCTCTCTCGCTCGGTCTCTTTCTCTCTCATTCGCGCTCTCTCTTTCTCACTCGCTCTCTCTTTCTCACTCACTCTCACTTTCTCGCTCGCACTTGCTTGTTCTCTTTCTCGCTCGCTCTCTTTCTCGATCACTGTCGCTCAGTCTCCCTTTCGCGCTCACTGTCTCTTTCTCACTTGCTCTTTTGCTCACTCTCTCGCTCGCTCTCTCACTCTCTCACTCTTTCTCTCTCCCTCTCTCGCTCGCTCTCTCTCTCGCACTCTTTCTCGCACTCTCTCTCGCTCGGTCTCTCTTTCTCACTCTCTTTCTCGCTCGCTCTCTCTCGCACTCTTTTTCGCTCTCTTTCTCTCGCTTGATCTCTTTCGCTTGCTCGCTCTCTCTTGCACTCTTTCTCGCTCACTTTTTCCCGCTCTCACTTTCTCGCTCGCTCTCTCTTGCTCGCACTCTTTCTCGCTCTCTCTCTATTTCTCTCACTCGCTCTCTCTTGCTCGCACTCTTTCTCGCTCTCTCTCTATTTCTCTCACTCGCTCTCTTGCTCGCTCTCTCGTTTGCTCGCACTCTCTCGCTCACTCTCACTCTCTCTCTCACTTTCTCTTGCTCACACTCTTTCTCGCTCGCCCTCTCTATCACTCGATCTCTTGCTCGCTGTTTCTCGCTCCCTGGCACTCGCTCGCTCTTTCTCACTCGCTCGCTCTCTCACTCGCACTCTCTCTCGTTCTCTCGTGCTCGCTTTCTCTTTGTTTCTCGCTCTCTCTTTCTCGCTTGTGCTCTCTCGCTTGCTCACTACTGCTCTCTCGCACTCTCTCTCTCTCGCTCGCACTTTTTCTCCCTTGCTCTCTCTTTCTCGCTCACTCGCACTCTCGCTTGCTCTTTCTCGCTTGCGCTCTCTTTCTCGCTTGTTCTCTTTCTAGCTTCCTCGCTTTCTCGCTCGCTCTCTCGTTCTCGCTCACTCTTTCGTTCTCGCTTGCTCTCTCTTTCTTGCTCTCTTTCTCGCTCTGTCTTTCTCACTCGCTCTCTCTCTATCGCTCATGATCTCTCACTCACTCTTGCATGCTCTCGCTTGCTCTCTCTCTCGCTCGCTCTCTCTCGCTCGCTCTCTCACGCTCGCTCGCTCTCTCTCACTCGCTCCCTCATGCTCGCTCTCTCTCGCTCGCTCACTCTCGCTCACTCTCTCTCGCTCTCTCTTTCTCACTCGGTCTTTCTCGCTCTCTCTCTCTCTCTTGCTCTCTCACTCGCATTCTCACTCTCTCGCTCTATTGCTCGCTCGCTCCTTCTCGCTTGCTCTCTCCCTCGCTCATTCTCTTCCTCTCGCTCGCTCTCCCTCTCGCTCGCTCTCCCTCTCGCTCGCTCTCCCTCTCACTCCGTCTCACTCTCGCTCGCTCGGCCTCTCGCTCTCGCTCACTTTCTCTCTCTCTTGCTCACTATTTCTCTCTCACTCACTCTTTCTCTCTTGCTCGCTCTCTCTCGCTCTCTCTCTCTCATTCGTTCTCTCTTTCTAGATCGCTCTCTCGAGCTTGCACTCTTTCTCGCTCGCTCTCTCTCTCTCGCTCACTCTTTCTCTCTCGCTCACTCTTGCTCGCTCTCTCTCTGTCTCGCTCATTCTCTCTCTCTCTGTCTTTCTCTCTCGCTCTCACTCTCTTGTTTGCTCTCTCTTTCTCGCTTGCTCTCTCCTTCTTGCTTGCTCTTTCTCGCTTGCTCTCTTTCTCGCTTCATCTCTCTTTTTCACTAGCTCATTCTCTCTTGCTTGCTCTTTTTCTTTCTCACTTGCTCTCTTTCTCTCTCGCTTGCCCTCTTTCTCACTTGCTAACTCTCTTTCTCTCTCACTCTTTCTTTCTCGCTCTATCTCTCTTGCTTGCTCTCGCTCGTTCTCTTTCTCGTTCCTTCTCGCTCATTCTCTCTCGCTCGTTCTCTCTCGCTCTATCTCTCTCGCTCTTTCACTCTTGCTCGCTCTCTCTCTCTTGCTCACTCTCTCTCACTCTCGTTCGCTCTCTCTCGCTTGCTCTCTCTCGCTCGCTCTCTCATTCGTTCTCGCTCACTCACTCTCTCTCGCTCACTCTCTCTTGCTCGCTCCCTCTCTCTCGCTCACTCTCTCTTTCTCTCTCACTCACTCTCTCTTTCTCGCTCACTCTTTCTCTCTTTCTCGCTCACTCTTTCTCTCTCGTTCACTCTCTCTTTCCCTCTAGCTTGTTCTCTATCTCTTTCGCTCACCCTCTGTTTCCCTCTCGCTTGTTCTTTCTCTCTCTCTCTGGCTCACTCTTTCTCTCTCACTTTCTTTCTCTATTGCTCGCTCTCTATCTCTCTCGCTCTCTCTCTCTCTCTCTTGCTTGCTCTCTCTCTCTCTCGCTCGCTCTCTCTCTTGCTTGCACTCTCGCTTGCTCTCCTGCTTGTTCTCTCTCTCGCTTGCTCTGTTGCTCTCGCTCGCTCGCTTTCTCTCTCGCTCACTCTCTCTCACTCGCTTTCTCGCTCACTCTCGCTCTATATCTCTCATTCACTCTCGCTCACTCTCTCTCACTTGGTCTCTTTCTCTCTCGCTCGCACTCTCTTTCTCGCTCGCTCTCTCGCTTGCTTTCTCCTTCTCTCTCACTCGCTCTCACTTTCTCTCTCGCTCGTTCTCTCCTTCTCTCTCGCTCACCCTCTCTTTCTCTCTCGCTCTCTCTTCCTCTCTCACTCTCTCTTTCTCGCTCTATCTCTCTCGCTTGCTCTCACTCATTCTCTTTCTCATTCCTTCTCGCTCCTTCTCGCTCATTCTCTCTCGTTCTCTCTCGCTCTAACTCTCTTGCTCTTTCACTCTCGCTTGCTCTCTCTCATGCTCGCTCGCTCTCTCTCACTCTAGCTCGCTCTCTCTCGCTCACTCTCTCTCGCTCACTTGCTCTCTCGCTCACTCTCTCTTGCTCGCTCCCTCTCTTTCATTCTCGCTCACTCACTCTCTCTCGCTCACTCTCCTCTCTCCTTCTCGCTCGCTCTTTCTCTCTCGTTCACTCTCTCTTTCCCTCTAGCTTGTTCTCTATCTCTTTCGCTCACCCTCTGTTTCCCTCTCGCTTGTTCTTTCTCTCTCTCTCTGGCTCACTCTTTCTCTCTCACTTTCTTTCTCTATTGCTCGCTCTCTATCTCTCTCGCTCTCTCTCTCTCTTGCTTGCTCTCTCTCTCTCTTGCTCGCTCTCTCTCTTGCTTGCACTCTCGCTTGCTCTCCTGCTTGTTCTCTCTCTCGCTTGCTCTGTTGCTCTCGCTCGCTCGCTTTCTCTCTCGCTCACTCTCTCTCACTCGCTTTCTCGCTCACTCTCGCTCTATATCTCTCATTCACTCTCGCTCACTCTCTCTCACTTGGTCTCTTTCTCTCTCGCTCGCACTCTCTTTCTCGCTCGCTCTCTCGCTTGCTTTCTCCTTCTCTCTCACTCGCTCTCACTTTCTCTCTCGCTCGTTCTCTCCTTCTCTCTCGCTCACCCTCTCTTTCTCTCTCGCTCTCTCTTCCTCTCTCACTCTCTCTTTCTCGCTCTATCTCTCTCGCTTGCTCTCACTATTCTCTTTCTCATTCCTTCTCGCTCCTTCTCGCTCATTCTCTCTCGTTCTCTCTCGCTCTAACTCTCTTGCTCTTTCACTCTCGCTTGCTCTCTCTCATGCTCGCTCGCTCTCTCTCACTCTAGCTCGCTCTCTCTCGCTCACTCTCTCTCGCTCACTTGCTCTCTCGCTCACTCTCTCTTGCTCGCTCCCTCTCTTTCATTCTCGCTCACTCACTCTCTCTCGCTCACTCTCCTCTCTCCTTCTCGCTCTCTCTTTCTCTCTCGTTCGCTCTCTCTTTCCCTCTAGCTTGTTCTCTATCTCTTTCGCTCACCCTCTGTTTCCCTCTTGCTTGTTCTTTCTCTCTCTCTCTGGCTCACTCTTTCTCTCTCACTTTCTTTCTCTATTGCTCGCTCTCTATCTCTCTCGCTCTCTCTCTCTCTCGCTCTCTCTCGCTCGCTCTCTTCCTCACTCACTCTCTCTCTCACTCGCTCTCTATCTTGCTCGCTCTCTCGCTCGCTCTCTTTCTCTCTCACTCGCTCTCCTTCTCTGTCACTTGCCCTCTTTCTCTCAATATGGCTCTCTTTTTCTCTTGCTCTCTCTTTCTCTCGCTCTCTCTTGCTCTTTCTCTCGTTCGCTCTCACTCTCACTCTCTCTCCCTCTCATTCGCTCTCCCTCTCGTTCGCTCTCCCTCTCGCTTGCTCTCCCTCTCACTCGCTCTAACTTGCTTGCACTCTTTTGCTAGTTCTCTCACCCTCTCGCTCACTCTCGCTTGCACTCTCTCGCTCGCTCTCTTGCTCTCTCTCTCTCTTTCTCACTCTCCCTCTCACTTTCTCTCTCGCTCGCTCTCTCTTTGTCACTCACGCTCTTTCTCGCTCGCTCTCACTTGCTCGCTCTCTCCTTCTCTCTTGCTCTCTCTCTCGCTCTCTCTCGATCCCTCGCTCGCACACTTTCTCGCTTGCTCTGTTTCTCACTCGCTCGCTCTCTTTCTTGCTCTCTTTTTCTCGCTCTCTGTCTCGCTCGCTCTCTCTTTCTCGCTTGCTGTCGCCCATTCTCTTGCTCGCTCTCTTGCTCGCTCTCTCTTTCCCTCTCGCTCACTCTATCTTTCTCCCTCGCTGGCTTTCTTTCTCACTCACTCGGTCTCTTGATTGCTCGCTCTCTTTCTCTCTTGCTCACTCTTTTTCTCTCGTTCTCTTTCTCGCTCTCTATTTCTTGTTCTCTCTTTCTCTCTCGCACTTTTTCATTTTCTATTGCTCTATCGCTCGCTCTCATTTTTGCTTGTTCTCTCTCGCTTGTTCTCTCTCACTCACCCTCTCTCTCGCTCACTCCCTCTTTATCGCTCGCTCCCTCTTTATCGCTCGCTCGCTGTCTCTTTCTCACTCTCTCTCTCTCTCTCTAGCTTGCTCTCTTTCTCTCTCACTCTCTCTCTCTCTTTCTTGCACACTCTCACTTTCTCCGTCGTTTTCTCTTTCTCTCTCGTTCACTTTCTTTTTCTATTGCTCGCTCGCTCGCTCTCTTCTCGCTCTCTCTCTGGCTCGCTCTTTCTCTCGCTCGCTTTCTCTCGCTCGCTCTCTCTCTCGCTTGATCTCTCTCACTGTCTCTCTTTCTCTCGCTCTCCCTCTCACTCGTTCGCTCTCCATCTCGCTCGCTCTCTCTCTCTTTCTCTCGCATTCAAACTTGCTCTCACTTGCTTTCTCTCTCGCTCAGTCTCACTCGCTCTCTCCTGCTCATTCTCTCTCGCTCATCTCTCTCGCCTGCTCTCTCTCGCTCGCTGTCTCTCTCGCTGTCTCTCTCGTTCGCTCGCTTTTGCTCTCCCTCGATCTACCTCTCGGTCTCTCTCGCTCTCTCGTTCGCTCTCTTGCTTGCACTCTCTCTCTCCCTCTGTCTCTCTCTCGTTCAGTCACTCTCTCTCTCTCACTGTCTCTCTCTCTTGCTCGCTCTCTCGCTCCCTTTTGCTCTCTTTCTCACTCCCTGTCGCTCGCACTGCCTCTCGCTCGCTCTCCCTCTCGCTCGCTCTCTATGGCTTGCTTTCTCTCTCTCGCTCGCTTTCTCTTTCTCGCTCGCTCTCTTTCTCTCTCGCTCGCTTGCTCTCTCTCACTCGCTCACTCTCTCTCACTCGCTCGCTCTCTCGCTGTCTCTCTCTTTCGCTCGCTTTTGCTCTCCCTCGCTCTCCCTCTCGGTCTCACTCGCTCTCTCTCTCTTGCTCTGTCTCTCGCTCTCTTGCTGTCTCTCTCTCTCACTCGCAATCTCTTGCTCGCTCTCTCGCTTGCTCGCTCGCTCTCTCGCTCCCTCTCGCTCTCTTTCTCGCTCCCTGTCGCTCGCACTGCCTCTTGTTCGCTCTCCCTCTCACTCGCTCTCTATGGCTCACTTTCTCTCTCTCGCTCGCTTTCTCTTTCTCGCTCGATCTCTTTCTCTCTCGCTCTCTTTTTCTTGCTCGCTCTCTCTTTCACGCCCGCTCTGCCTCTTGCTCGCTCTGCCTCTCGCTCGCTCTGCCTTTCACTCACTCTCTCTTTCTCACTCGCTCTCTCTTTCTCGCTCACTCTCTTTCTCGCTCATTCTCTCTTTCTTGCTCGCACTCTCTTTCACTCTCGCTCATTCTCTTTCTCTCTCACTCGCCCTCTCTTTCTCTATCACTCGTTCTCGCTGGTTCTCACTTTCTCGTCGTTCTTTCTCTCTCGTTCATTTTCTTTTTCTATCACTCTCTCTCTCTCTCACTCTCTCGCTCGCTCGCTCTCTTTCACTGTCCCTCTCTCTCTCTCTCACTCTGCCTCTCTCTCGCTCTCCCCTCACTCGCTCTCTCACTCTCGCTCTCTCTTGCTCTCGTTCTCTCTCGCTCGCTCACAAACACTATTGCTCTCTTTTGCTCACTCTCACTCGCTCGCTCTCTCTCACTTGCTCGCTCTCTCTCGCTCTCTCTCTCGCTCTCTTGCTCTCTCACTTGCTCACTCTCTCTCTCTCGCTTTCCCTCTCGCTCACTTTCTCTCTCTTGCTCACTTTCCCTCTCTTGCTCGCTAGCTCTTTCTCTCCCAAATGCTCGGTCTCCCTCTCGCTCAGTCTGCCTCTCGTTTGCTCTCTCTCTCACTCGCTCGCTCTCTCTCACTCACTCTCTCCTTCTCTCTTGCTCTCTGTCGCTCTCTCACTTGCACACTTCCTCGCTTGCTCTCTTTCTCACTTGCTCGCTCTCTTTCTTGCTCTCTCTTTCTCGCTCGCTCTCTTTCTCGCTTGCTCTCTTTCTCACTCGCTCTCTTCTTGTTTGCTCTCGCTCATTCTCTTGCTTGCTCTCTTGCTCGCTCACTCTTTCTCGCTCGCTCTCACTCGCTCGCTCTCTTGCTCGCTCTCTCACTTGCTCTCTCTTTCTCTCTTGCTCGTTCTCTATTTCTCTCTCGCTTGCTTTCTTTCTCACTCCCTCGCTCTCTTGATCATTCGCTGTCTTTCTCTCTCACTCTCTTTCTCTCTCGCTCGCTCTCTCTTTCTCTCTCACTTGTTCTCTCACTCTCACACTCGCCTCCTCTCTCTCGCTCGCCCTCTCGGTCTCTCTTGCTCTCTCTCTCTCTCTCTCTCTCGCTGTCTCTCTTGCTCGCTCTCTCGCTCGCACTCTCGCTCACTCACGCTCTCTCTCTCGCTCCCTCTTGCTCGCTCTGCCTCTCGCTCACTCTCCCTCTCGCTTGCTCTCCCTCTCGCTCACTTTCTCGTCATTCTCTTTCTCTCTCATTCATTTACTTTTTCTATCACTCGCTCTCACTCGCTCGCTCTCTTGCTCGCTCTCTCGCTCACTCTCTCTATCTCTCTTGCTCGTTCTCTATTTCTCTCTCGCTTGCTTTCTTTCTCACTCTCTCGCTCTCTTGATCGCTCGCTCTCTTTCTCTCTCACTCTCTTTCTCTCTCGCTTGCTCTCTCTTTCTCTCTCACTTGTTCTCTCACTCTCACACTCGCCCCCTCTCTCTCGCTTGCCCTCTTTTTCTCTCTCACTCATTCTCTCTTTCTCTCTCACTCGTTCTCTTTCTCTCTCTCGATCACACTCTCGCTCGCTCTCTCTCTCTCGCTCTCTCTCTTGCTCTCTCTCTCGCTGTCTCTCTTGTTCGCTCACACATGCTCTCCCTCGCTCTCCCTCTCGGTCTCTCTTGCTCTTTCTCTCTGTCTCTCTCTTGCTGACTCTCTCTCTCTCTCTCTCGCTGTCTCTCTTGCTCGCTCTCTCGCTCGCACTCTCGCTCACTCACGCTCTCTCTCTCGCTCCCTCTCGCTCGCTCTGCCTCTCGCTCACTCTCCCTCTCGCCCGCTTTCTCTCTCTCGCTTGCGTTCTCTTTCTCGCTCACTCTCTTTCTCTCTCGCTTGCTTGCTCTCTCTCGCTCGCTTGCTCTCTCTTTCTTGCTTGCTCTCTCTTTCTCGCTCGCTCTCTTTCTTGATCGCTCTCACTTTCCCTCTCACTCGCTCTGCCTTTCACTCACTCGCTCTCTCTTTCATTTTCTATTGCTCCGCCTCTCTCGCTGGCTCTTTCTCGCTCGTGCTCGCTCGCTCCCTCTCGCTCGCTGTCTCTTTCTTGCTCGTTCTCGCTTGCTCCCTCTCGCTCGCTCTCTTTCGCTCATTCTCTCTATCTCTCTGGCTCGCTCTCTCTTTCTCTCTTGCTCGCTCTCTCTTTCTCTCTTGCTCGCTCTCTCTTTCTCCCTCGCTCACTCTCTCTTTCTTTCTGGCTCACTCTCTCTTTCTCTCTTGCTCGCGCTCTCTTTCTCTCTCACTCACTCTCTCTTTCTTTCTGGCTCACTCTCTCTTTCTCTCTTGCTCGTGCTCTCTTTCTCTATTGCTCGCTCTCTCTTTTTCTATCACTTACTCTCTCTTTCTCGCTCGCTCTCTCTTTCTCTCACGCTCGCTTTCTCTCTCTCGTTCACTCTCTCTTTCTCTCACGCTCTTTCTCTCACTGTCTCGCTCATTCTCTCTCTCTATCTCGCTCCCTCTTTCTCTCTCACTCGCTTTCTTTTTCTACCGCTCGTTCTCTCGCTCGCTCGCTCTCTCACTCGATTCTCGCTCGCTCTATCTCTCTCGCTCTCTCGCTCACTCGCTCTCCCTCTCGCTCACTTTCTCTCGCTCGATCTCTCTCGATAGCTCTCTCTCCCGTCCACTCTGTCTTGCTCGCTCTTTCTCGCTCGCTCTCTCTTGCACGCTCTCACTTTCTCCTCGTTTTCTCTTTCTCGCTCGTTCTCTCTATCTCTGTCACTCGCCCTCTTTCTCTCTCGCTCGTTCTCTCTTATTCTCACTTTTTCTCTTGTCATTCTCTTTCTCTCTCATTCACTTTCTTTTTCTATTGCTCACTCTCTCTCTCGCTCTCTCTCTCGCTCGCTCTCTCGCTCACTCTCTCTCTCACTCACTCACTCTCTCTCTTGCTCTCCCTCTCCCTCTCACTCGCTCTCTCACTCTTGCCCTCGATCTCTCGCTCGCTCTCGATCTCTTGCTCGCTCTCTCTCCCTTGCTCTCTCACTCATTCCTTTGATCTCGCTCGCTCTCTCTCAATCGCTCTCTTTTTTTCTCGCTCGCTCTTTCTCTCTCGCTCGCTTTCATTTTCTATCGCTCTGTCTCTCTCTCTGGCTCCCTCTTGCGCGTTCTCTCTCGCTCACTCTCTCTCGCTTGCTCTCTCTCGCTCGTTCTCGCTCGCTCCCTCTCGCTCGCTCTCTCTTGCTCGTTCTCTCTATCTCTCTGGCTCTCTCTCTCTTTCTCTATCGCTCGCTCTCTCTTTTTCTATTGCTCGCTCTCTCGCTCGCTCTCTCTCTTGCTCTCTCTCTCGATCTCTTGCTCGCTCTCGATCTCTTGCTCGCTCTCTCTCACTCGCTCTCTCACTCACTCGTTTGCTCTCGCTCACTCTCTCTCGCTCTCTCTCTCTCTGTCTCTTTCTCACTCACTGTCTCTCGCTCGCTGTCTCGCTTGCTCTCTCATTCGCAATCTCTTGCACACTCTCTCACTTGCTGTCTTGCTCTCTCTTGCTCCCTCTTGCTCGCTCTCCCTCTTGCTCGCTCTCCCTCTCGCTTGCTCTCTCTCGCTCACTTTCTCTCTCTCGCTCACTTTCTCTCTCTCGCTCTTTCTCTCTCGCTTGCTCTCTCTTTCACTCGCTTTCTCTCGCTCACTTTCTCTCTCTCACTCACTTTCTCTCTCTTGCTCTCTCTTTCTCTCTCACTCACTCTCCCTTTCGCTCGCTCCCTCTTTCTCACTTGCTCTCTTTCTCTCTCACTCACTCTCTCATTCTGGCTCGCTCTCTCTTTCTTGCTCGCTCTCTCTTTCACTCTCGCTCACTCTCTCTTTCTCTCTCGCTCTCTCTTACTCGTTCACTCTCTTTCTCGTTCATTCTCTTTCTCGTTCACTCTCTTTCTCGCTTGCACTCTCTCGCTCTCTTTCTCGCTCGCTCGCTCTTTCTCGCTTGCTCTCACTCACTCTCACTCTTGCTCGCGCTTTTGCTCACTCTCTCTCTCTCACTCTCTTTTTCTCTCTTGCACGCTCTCAATTTCTCCCTCATTTTCTTTCTCTCTCGCTCATTCTCTTTTTCTTTCTCGCTTGCCCTCTCTTTCTCTCTTACTCGTTCTCACTTTCTCTCTCGTCGTTCTCTTTCTCCCTCGTTCACTTTCTTTTTCTATCGCTTGCTCTCTCGCTCGTTCTCTCGCTCGCTCTCTTGCTCGCTCTCTCTGTCTCTTGCTGTCTCTCCCTCTCTCACTCTCCTTGTCACTTGCTCTCTCTCACTCTCGCCCTCGATCTCTCGCTCGCTCTCGCTCTCTCTCGCTTGCTCTCTCTCGCTCGCTCTCTCTCGCTCGCTCTCTTTTGCTCGCTCTCTCTTACTCGCTCTTTCTCTCTCTCGCTCGCTCTCTCTTGCTCGCTCTCTCTCTCTTGCTCACTCGCTTGCTCTCTCTCGCTCTCTCTCGCTCGCTCTCTTTTGCTCGCTCTCTCTTACTCGCTCTTTCTCTCTCTCGCTCGCTCTCTCTTGCTCGCTCTCTCTCTCTTGCTCACTCGCTTGCTCTCTCTCGCTCTCTCTCGCTCGCTCTCTTTTGCTCGCTCTCTCTTACTCGCTCTTTCTCTCTCTCGCTGGCTCTCTCTTGCTCGCTCTCTCTCTCTTGCTCACTCGCTTGCTCTCTCTCACTCTCTCTCGCTCTCTCTCTTGATCTCTCGCTCGCTCTCGATCTCTTGCTCGCTCTCTCTCACTCGCTCTCTCTCACTCGCTCTCTCACTCACTCGTTTGCTCTCGCTCTCTCTCTCTCTCTCTCTCTGTCTCTTTCTCACTCACTGTCTCTCGCTCGCTGTCTCGCTTGCTCTCTCATTCGCAATCTCTTGCACACTCTCTCGCTTGCTGTCTTGCTCTCTCTCTTGCTCCCTCTTGCTCGCTCTCCCTCTTGCTCTCTCTCTCTCGCTCGCTTTCTCTCTCTCGCTCACTTTCTCACTCTCGCTCTTTCTCTCTCGCTTGCTCTCTCTTTCACTCGCTTTCTCTCGCTCACTTTCTCTCTCTCACTCACTTTCTCTCTCTTGCTCTCTCTTTCTCTCTCACTCGCTCTCCCTTTCGCTCGCTCCCTCTTTCTCGCTTGCTCTCTTTCTCTCTCACTCACTCTCTCATTCTGGCTCGCTCTCTCTTTCTTGCTCTCTCTCTCTTTCACTCTCGCTCACTCTCTCTTTCTCTCTCGCTCTCTCTTACTCGTTCACTCTCTTTCTCGTTCATTCTCTTTCTCGTTCACTCTCTTTCTCGCTTGCACTCTCTCGCTCTCTTTCTCGCTCGCTCACTCTTTCTCGCTTGCTCTCACTCACTCTCACTCTTGCTCGCGCTTTTGCTCACTCTCTCTCTCTCGCTCTCTCTTTCTCTCTTGCACGCTCTCAATTTCTCCCTCATTTTCTTTCTCTCTCGCTCATTCTCTTTTTCTTTCTCACTCGCCCTCTCTTTCTCTCTTACTCGTTCTCACTTTCTCTCTCGTCGTTCTCTTTCTCCCTCGTTCGCTTTCTTTTTCTATCGCTCGTTCTCTCGCTCGCTCTCTTGCTCGCTCTCTCTGTCTCTCGCTGTCTCTCCCTCTCTCGCTCTCCTTGTCACTTGCTCTCTCTCACTCTCGCCCTCGATCTCTCGCTCGCTCTCGCTCTCTCTCGCTTGCTCTCGCTCGCTCTCTTTTGCTCGCTCTCTCTTACTCGCTCTTTCTCTCTCTTGCTCGCTCTCTCCCTCTCTCGCTCTCCTTGTCACTTGCTCTCTCTCACTCTCGCCCTCGATCTCTCACTCGCTCTCGCTCTCTCTCGCTCACTCTCTTTTGCTCGCTCTCTCTTACTCGCTCTTTCTCTCTCTCGCTCACTCTCTCTTCCTCGCTCTCTCTCTCTTGCTCAATCGCTTGCTCTCTCTCGCTCTCTCTCGCTCTCTCTCGCTCTCTCTTGCTCTCTCTCGCTCTCTCTCGCTCTCTCTCTCACTCTCTCTCGCTATCTCGCTCTGTCTCACTCGCTCTCGCTCTTGTTCTCTCACTCGCTTGCTCTCACTCATTCGTTCTCTCGCTCGCTCTCTCGCTCGCTCGCTCTCCTTCTCACTCACTCTCTCTCGATTGCTCTCTCGCTCGCTCTCTCTCACTCGCTCACTTTCTCTCTCTTGCTCACTTTCTCTTTCTCACTCTTTCTCTCTCACTTGCTCTCTCTTTCGCTCACTTTCTCTCTCACTCGTTTTCTCTCTCTTGCTCACTTACTCTCTCTCGCTTTCCCTTTCTCTCTCGTTCGCTCTCCCTTTCGCTCGCTCCCTCTTTCTCTCTTGTGCTCTCACTCTCTTTCTCACTCGCTCTCTCTTGCGCACTTGCTCTCGCTCTCTCTCTCTCTTGCTCGCTCTCTCTCGCTCTCTCTTTCTCTCTTGCACGCTCTCAATTTCTCCCTCGTTTTCTTTCTCACTCGCTCATTCTCTTTTTCTTTCTCGCTCGCCCTCTCTTTCTCTCTTGCTCATTCTCACTTTCCCTCTCGTCGTTCTCTTTCTCCCTCGTTCACTTTCTTTTTCTATCGCTCGCACTCTCGCTCATGCTCTTGCTCGCTCTCTCTGTCGCTCGATCTCTCTCTCGCTCGCTCTCTTGCTCGCTCTCTCTCGCTGTCTCACTCTCACTCGCTCTCTCTCGCTCTCCCTGTCAATCGCTCTCTCTCGCTCTCGCCCTCGATCTCTCGCTCGCTCTCTCTTGCTCACTTTCTCTCGCTCACACGCTTGCTCTCACTCGCTTTCTCGCTATCTCTCGCTCTCTCTTGCTCTCTCTCGCTCTCTCTCACTCGCTCTCGCTCTTTCGTTCTCTCACTCGCTTGCTCTCACTCGGTCGTTCTCTCACTCGCTCTCCCTCTCACTCACTCTCCCACTCGCTCGCTCTCTCTCTCGATCACAGTCTCTCGCTCGCTCTCCGTCTCGCTCGCTCTCTCTCTCTCTCGCACGGTCTCGCACGTTCGCTCTCTCTCGCTCGCTCTCTTCACTCGCTCTCGCTCGCTCACTCACTCTCTCTCACTCACTCTCTTCATCGTTCGCTTTCATTTTCTATCACTCGCTCGCTCTCTCTTTCTCGCTCGTTCTCACTCTCTAGCTTGCTGTCTCTTGCTCGCTCCCTCTCGCTCCCTCCCTCTCGCTCGCTCGCTCTCTTTCTCACTTGTTCTCGCTCGCTCTCTCTTGCTCGCTCCCTCTCGCTCGCTCGCTCTCTCTCGCTCATTCTTTCTTTCTCTCTGGCTCGCTCTCTCTTTCTCACTGGCTCACTCTCTCTTTCTGTCTCACTCTCTCTCTCGCTCACTCACTTGCTCTTGCTCGCTCTCTCTCGCTCTGTCACTCACTCATTCTTTTGCTCGCACTCTCGCTCGCTCTCTCACTTGCTCTCTCTAGATCGCACTCTCTCTCGTTCGCTCTCCCTCTCGCTCGCTCTCTCTCTTGATCGCTCTCGCTTGATCGCTCTCTCTGTCTCTCTCTCGCACTCTCTCACTCGCTCTCGCTCGTTCTCTCTCTCGCTTGGTCTCGCTCGCTCACTTTCTCTCGCTTGCTCTCTCTCTCGCTGTCTCGCTTGCTCTCCCTCTTTCTCTCTCTCACTCTCTCTCTCTTGCTCTCTCTCCCGCTCGCTCTCTCGCTGTCTCTCTCACTCGCTCTATCTATCGCTCGGAATCTCTTGCTCGCTAGCTCTCTCGCTCGTTCTCTCACTCGGTCTCTCTTTCTCTCTTGCACACTCTCTCTTTCTCGCTCATTCTCTCTTTCTCTCCCGCATGCTTTCATTTTCTATCGCTCTCGCTCTCACTCGCTCTCGCTCGCTATCTCTTTCTCTCTCGCTTACTCTCTCTCTCACTCACTCTCTCTTTCTCTCTCGCTCGCTCTCTCACTCTCTCGCTCATTCTCTCTCTCTCTCGCTTACCCTCTCTTTCTCTCTCGCTCGCTCTCTCTTTCTTGCTTGCTTTCTTTTTCTATTGCTCGCTCTCTCTCTCGCTCACTCTCTCGCTCACTCTCATGGCTTGCTCTCGCTCGCTCACTCTCTCACTCGCTCTCCCTCTCGCTCGCTCTCCCTCTCACTCGCTCTCCCTCTCGCTCGCTCTCTGTCTCGCTCGCTCTCCCTCGCTCGCTCTCTGTCACTTGCTCTCTCTCTCTCTCGCTCTCTCTCTCGCTCTCTCTCTCTCTCGCTCGCTCTCTCGCTCGCTTTCTCTTTCTCGCTCATTCTCACTCCCTCTCTCTCTTGCTTGTTCACTCACGCTCGCTCACACTCGCTCGCTCTCTCTCTCTTTCTCTATCACTCGCTCTTTCCCTCTCTCTTTCTTGCTCACTTTCTCTTGCTCACTCCCTCGCTTGCTCTCTCTCTCTCACTTGCTCGTTCTCTCTCCATCACTTGCTCTCTCTTTCTATCTCACTCGCTCTCTCTTTCTCTCTCACTGGCTCTCTCTCTCTCGCTCGCCCTCACTTTCTCTCTCACTCGCCCTTTCTTTACCTCTCGCTGGCCATCTCTTTCTCTCTCACTCGCTTTCTCTTGCTCGCTCTCTCTTTCTCTCTTGCACGCTCTCTCTTTCTCGCTCGTTATCTCTTTCTCGCCCTCTCTTTCTCTCTTGCACACTCTCTCTTTCTCTCTCACTCGTTATCTCTTGCTCTCTCACTCGTTCTTTCCTTCTCTCTCCATCGCCCTCTCTCTCGTTCACTCACTTTCTTTTTCTACGCTCGCTCTCTCTAGCTCGCTCTCCCTCTCGCTCACTCTCTCTCGCTATCTCTTGCTCGATCTCTCTCTCTCTCTCTCTCGCTCTCTCTCACTCGCTCGCTCCCTCTTGCTCGCTCTCTCTCGCTCGTTCTCACTCTCTTGCTCGCTCTCGCTCACTAGTTCTCTTTCTCGCTTACTCACTCTCTCTTTCTCTCTCACTGTCTCTTTCTCTCTCACTCTCTCTTTCTCTCTTGCTCGTTTTCTTTCTCTCTCGCTCACCCTCTCTTTCTCTCTCGCTCGCATTCTCTTTCTCTCTCGCTCGCTCTCTTTCTCTCTTGCACGCTCTCTCTTTCTCTCTCACTCATTCTGTCTTTTCTCTCACATGTTCTCTCCTTCTCTCTCACTCGCCCTCTCTTTCTCGCTCACCCTCTCTCTCTCACTCGCCCTCTTTCTCTCGCTCGCTCGCTTTCTTTTTCTATCGCTCACTTGCTCTCCCTCTCGCTCACTCTCTCTCGCTCGCTATCTCTCGCTCATTCTCTCTTTCTCTCTCGCTTGTTCTCTCATTCTCTCTTGCTCGCTCTCTCTTTCTCTCTCGTTCGTTCTCTCTTTCTCTCTCGCTCACCCTCTCTTTCTCTCTCGCTCTCTCTTTCTCTCTTGCACGCTCTCTTTCTCTCTCGCTCGTTCTGTCTTTTCTCTCACACGTTCTCTCCTTCTCTCTTGCTCGCCCTCTCTCTCTCGCTTGCTCGCTTTCTTTTTCTATCGCTCACTCTCTCGCTCGCTCTCCCTCTCACTCACTCTCTCTCGCTCGCTATCTCTCACCCGCTATCTCTCTCTCATTCTCTCTCGCTCGCTCTCTCTTTCTCGCTCGCTTTCTTTTTCTATCACTCACTCTATCTCTCTTGCTCGCTCTTTGTCCTACTCGCTCCCTTTCGCTCGCTCACTCTCTCTCTCTTTCTCATTCTCTCTTTCTCTCTGGCTCACTCTCTCTTTCTCTCTCGCTCGCTCTCTGTTTCTCTCTCGCTCGCTCTCCCTTTCTCGCTCGTTCTCGCTCGCTCTCTCTCTTGCTCACTCTCTCTCTTGCTCGCTCCCTCTCACTCGCTCTTGCTTGCTCTCTCTTTCTCTCTCGCTCGCCCTCTCTCTCTCCCACTCGCGCTTCTTTTTTTCTCGCTCGCTCCCTCTTTTTCTCTTGCTCGCTGTCTCTTTCTCGCTCATTCTCTCTCTCTCTCACTCGTTCTCTCTCTCTTGCACGTTCGCTCTTTCTCTCTCGCTCACTCTTACTTTCTCTCTTGCTCGCTCTCTCTTTCTCTCTAGCTCGCTCTTTCTTTCTCTCTGGCTCACTCTCTCTTTCTCTCTCGCTCGCTCTCTCTTTCATTCTCACTCACTCCCTCTTTTTCTCTTGCTCAATCTCTCTCTCTCACTCGTTCTCTCTCTCTCTCTCGCCCACCCTCTCTCTCTTGCTCGTTCACTCTTTAATGCTCGTTCTCACTTTCTCGTTGTTCTCTTTTTCTCTCGTTCGCTTTCTTTTTCTATCACTCACTCTCTCTCTCTCTCGCTTTCTCTCTCGCTCTCTCGCTCTACCTCTCGCTTGCTCACTCTCGCTCTCGATCACTCGCTCAATCTCGCTCTCTCTCTCTCGATCACTCTCTCTCGCTTACTCTGTCTTTCACTCGCTCTGTCTCTCACTCGCTTGCTCTGGTCGTTCTCTTTCTCTCTCATTCGCTTTCTTTTTCTATCACTCATTCTCTCTCTCTCTTGCTTTCTCGCTCGCTCTCTCATGCTCACTCGCTCGCTGTCTCTCTCATTCTCTCACTCTACCTCTCGCTCGCTAACTCTCGCTCTCGCTCTCGATCACTCGCTCGATCTCGCTCTCTCTCTCGCTCTCTCTCTCTTTTGCACTCTCTCTCGCTGTCTCTCTCGCTCACTTTCGAACGGTGTCTCTCTCTCTCGCTCTCTCACTCTCTCACTCTCACTCTCTCTCGCTCTCGATCTCTCGCTCGATGTCGCTCTCTCACTCACTCTCTCTCTCGATCACTCTCTCTCACTTGCTCTGTCTTTCGCTTGCTCTGTCTCTCACTCACTCTCTCACTCGCTCTCTCTTGATCACTCACTCACTCGCTCGCTCTTGCTCACTCTCGCTCGCTCTCACTCGGTCCCTTTCTCTCACTCTCTCTCGCTCTGTCTTGCTCTCTTGCTCACTCGCCTTCTCGCTCATGCTCTCGCTCGCTCACTTGTTCGTTCTCTCGCTCACTCGCTCTCGCTCTAGTTTGCTCTCGATCGCGCGCGCTCTCTCTCGCTCTCTCGCTCTCTCTCTTTTGCACTCTCTCTTGCTCGCTCTCGCTCACTGGTTCTCTTTCTCGTTCACTCTCTTTCTCGTTCGCTCATTCTCTTTCTTGCTCGCTCTCGCTTTCTCTTGCTTGCTCCCTCGCTCGTTCGCTCTCTCTCTCGCTTGCTCACTCTCTCTTTCTCTCACTCGTTCTCTTTTTCTATCTTGCTTGCCCTCTCTTCCTCTCTCGCTCGCTCTCTTTGATCACTCTCTCTCTTGATCGCTCTCTCTTGATCACTCTCTCTCTCAATCGCTCTCTCTCGCTCACTCTCTCTTTCTCACTCATTCTCGCTCTCTCTCGCTTGCTCTTTCTCTTGCTCGCTCCCTCTCAATCGTTCATTCTCTCTCTCGCTCGTTCTCTCTTTGTCTCTCACTCGCTCTCTCTTTCTCTCTCGCTTGCTCTCTCTCTCACTCGCTCTCTCTTTCTCTCTCGCTCGCTCTCTCACTCTCTCGCTCATTCTCTCTCTCTCTCGCTTACCCTCTCTTTCTCTCTCACTCGCTCTCTCTTTCTCTCTCGCTTGCTTTCTTTTTCTATCGCTCGCTCTCTCTCTCTCTCTCATCGATCTCTCGCTCACTCTCTCGCTCGCTAACTCTCTCGCTCGCTCTCCCTCTTGCTCGCTCTCCCTCTCGCTTGCTCTCCCTCGCTCACTCTCTGTCACTAGCTCTCTCTCTCTCTTGCTCTCTCTCTCACTCGTTCTCTCTCACTCGCTCTCTCTCTCGCTCACTCTCTCTCGCTCGTTCTCACTCGCTCTCTCTCTTGCTTGTTCACTCACGCTCGCTCACACTCACTCGCTCTCTCTCTTTTTCTCTATCACTCGCTCTTTCTCCCTCTTTCTCACTCGCTTTCTCTTGTTCGCTCCCTCGCTTGCTCTCTCTCTCGCTTGCTCGTTCTCTCTCTCTCACTTGCTCTCTCTTTCTATCTCACTCGCTCTCTCTTTCTCTCTCACTGGCTCTCTCTCTCTCGCTCGCTCTCTCTGTCTCTCTCACTCGCCCTCACTTTCTCTCTCACTCGCCCTCTCTTTACCTCTCGCTGGCCATCTCTTTCTCTCTCGCTTGCTCTCTCTTTCTCTCTTGCAAGCTCTCTCTTTCTCTCTCACTCGTTATCTTTTACTCTCTCGCTCGCTTTCTCTTGCTCGCTCTCTTTCTCTCTTGCACGCTCTCTCTTTCTCGCTCGTTATCTCTTGCTCGCTCTCTCTTTCTCTCTTGCACACTCTCTCTTTCTCTCTCACTCATTATCTCCTGCTCTCTCACTTGTTCTCTCCTTCTCTCTCCATCACACTCTCTCTCATTCGCTCGCTTTCTTTATCTACGCTCGCTCTCTCTCGCTTGCTCTCCCTCTCGCTCACTCTCTCTCTTGCTATCTCTTTCTTGATCTCTCTCTCTCTCACTCGCTCGCTCTCTCTTGCTCGCTCTCTCTCTTGCTCGTTCCTTCTCGCTCGCTTGCACACTCTCGCTCATTCTTCCTCTTGCTCGCTCCCTCTCACACGCTCGTTCTCTCTCTTGCTTGTTCTCTCTCTTTCGCTCTCTCGATCACTCTCTCTCAATTGCTCGCTCGTTCGCTCTCTCTTTCTCACTTGCTCTCTCTCCCTTACTTGCCTCTCTCTCGCTCGCTCTCTCTTTCTCTCTCACTCGCTCTCTCTTTCTCTCTCGCTCATTATCTCACTCTCTCGCTCGCCCTCTCTTTCTTGCTCACCCTCTCTTTCTCTCTCACTCGTTCTCTTTTTCTTTCTTGCTCGCCCTCTCTCACTCGCTCTCCCTTTCTCACTCGTGGTCTCTTTCTTTCTCGCTCGCTCTCTTTCTCTCTTGCACACTCTCTCTTTCTCTCTTGCTCATTCTTTGTTTCTCACTCGCTCGCCCTCTCTCTCACTCGCTCTCTCACTCACTCTCCCTCTCACTCACTCTCTCTCGCTCGATCTCTCTCTCTCGTTCACTCTCACTCGCTCTCTCTTTCTTTCTCGCTGGCTCTCTCCTTCTCCCTTGCTCGCCCTCTCTTTCTCGCTCGTTCTCTCTTCCTCTCTCGCTCATTCTCTCTTTCTTGCTCGTACTCTCTGTCTCTCTCGCTTGCTCTCTCTTTCTCTCTTGCTCGCTCTCGCTCACTAGTTCTCTTTCTCGTTCACTCTCTCTCTTTCTTGTTCGCTCATTCTCTTTCTTGCTCGCTCTCGCTTTCTCTTGCTTGCTCCCTCGCTCGTTCGCTCTCTCTCTCGCTTGCTCGCTCTCTCTTTCTCACTCACTCTCTCTTTCTCTCTTACTTGCCCTCTCTCTCGCTCGCTCTCTCTTTCTCTCTCGCTTGTTATCTCACTCTCTCGCTCATTCTCTCTCTTTCTCGCTCGCCCTCTCTTGCTCACCCTCTCTTTCTCTCTCACTCGTTCTCTTTTTCCATCTTGCTTGCCCTCTCTTCCTCTCTCGCTCGCTCTCTTTGATCACTCTCTCTCTTGATTGCTCTCTCTCGATCACTCTCTCTCAATCGCTCTCTCTCGCTCACTCTCTCTTTCTCGCTCATTCTCGCTCTCTCTCGCTCGCTCTTTCTCTTGCTTGCTCCCGCTCACTCGTTCATTCTCTCTCTTGCTTGTTCTCTCTTTCTCTCTCACTCGCTCTCTCACTCTCTCGCTCATTCTCTGTCTCTCTCGGTTACCCTCTCTTTCTCTCTCGCTCGGTCTCTCTTTCTCTCTCACTTGCTTTCTTTTTCTATCGCTTGCTCTCTCTCGCTCGCTCACTCTCTTGCTCGCTGTCCCTCTCGCTCGCTGTCCCTCTCGCTCGCTGTCCCTCTCGCTCACTCTCCCTCTCGCTCACTCTCCCTCGCTCGCTCTCTGTCACTAGCTCTCTCTCTCTCGCTCTCTCTCTCTCGTTCTATCTCGCTTGCTCTCACTCGTTCTCTCTCACTCACTCTCTCTCTCACTCGCTCTCTCTTTCTCGCTCATTCTCACTCGCTCTCTGTCTTGCTTGTTCCCTCTTGCTCGCTCGCACTCTCTCGCTCGCTCTCTCTCTTTCTCTCTGTCGTTCTCTCTCTCTCTCTCTTTCTCGCTTGCTCGCTCTGTCTCTCTCTTTCTCACTCGCTCTCGCTCCCTTTCTCTTGCTCGCTCCCACGCTCGCTCTCTCTCGCTCAATTTCTCTCTCTCTCTCGCTCGCCCTCTCTTTCTCTCTCATTCGCCCTCACCTTCTCTCTCGCTCACCGTCTCTTTCTCTCTTGCTCGCTCTCTCTTGCACGCTCTCTCTTTCTTTCTCACTCGGTTCTCTCCTCTCTCGCTCGCTCACTTTCTTTTTCTATCGCTCTCTCTTTCTCGCTCACTCGCTCTCTTGCTCGCTCTCCCTCTCGCTTGCTATCTCTCGCTCGCTATCTCTCGCTCGATCTCTCACTCTCTCGCTCATTCTCTGTCTCTCTCGGTTGCCCTCTCTTTCTCTCTCGCTCGCTCTCTCTTTCTCTCTCACATGCTGTCTTTTTCTATCGCTCGCTCTCTCTCGCTCGCTCTCTTGCTCTCTCTCATCGCTTGCTATCTCTCGCTCGCTCTCTCTCACTCGCTCTCTCACTCTCTCGCTCATTCTCTGTCTCTCTCGGTTACCCTCTCTTTCTCTCTCACTCGCTCTCTCTTTCTCTCTCACTTGCTTTCTTTTTCTATTGCTCGCTCTCTCTCTCTCGCTCACTCACTCTCTCGCTCGCTGTCGCTCTCGCTCGCTGTCCCTCTTGCTCAATATCCCTCTTGCTCGCTCTCCCTCTCGCTCACTCTCCCTCTCGCTCGCTCTCCCTCACTCGCTCTCTGTCACTAGCTCTCTCTCTCTCGCTCTCTCTCTCTCTCGTTCTATCTCACTCGCTCTCTCTTTCTCGCTCATTCTAACTCGCTCTCTGTCTTGCTTGTTCCCTCTTGCTCGCTCGCACTCTCTCGCTCGCTCTCTCTCTTTCTCTCTCAGTCGTTCTCTCTCTCTCGCTCGCTCTCTCTTTCTCGCTTGCTCGCTCTGTCTCTCTCTCTCACTCGCTCTCGCTCGCTTTCTCTTGCTCGCTCCCACGCTCGCTCTCTCTCGCTCAATTTCTCTCTCTCTCTCGCTCGCCCTCTCTCTCTCACTCGCCCTCACCTTCTCTCTCGCTCAGCTTCTCGTTCTCTCTCACTCGCCCTCTCTTTCTCTCTTGCTCGCTCTCTCTTGCACGCTCTCTCTTTCTCTCTCACTCGTTATCTCTTTCTTTCTCACTCGGTTCTCTCCTTCTCTCTCACTGGCTCGCTTTCTTTTTCTATCGCTCTCTCTTTCTCGCTCTCTCGCTCGCTCTCCCTCTCGCTTGCTATCTCTCGCTCGCTATCTCTCGCTCGATCTCCTCTCTCGCTCGCTCACTCTCGCTCTCTCGCTCACTCTCTCTCACTCGCTCTCTCTCACTCGCTCTCGCCCGCTCGCTCCCTCTCGATCGGTCTCTCTCGATCGCTCTCTCTCAATCACTCACTAACCCGTTCTCTCTCGCTCGAACATTCTTGCTCGCTCGTTCTCTCTCTTGCTTGTTCTCTCTTTCTCTCTCGCTCATTCTCTCTTTCTCTCTCTCTCGCTCTCTCTTGATCACTCAGTCTCAATCGCTCTCTCACTTGCTCTCTCTCGCTCGCTCTCTCTTTCTCGCTCATTCTCAATCTCTCTCTCTCGCTCACTCTCTTACTTGCTCCCTCTCGCTTGCTCGTTCTCTCTTTCTCTCTCGCTCGTTCTCCCTTTCTCTCTCGCTTGCTTTCTTTTTCTATTGCTCGCTCTCTCTCGCTTGCTCTCTCGCTCTGTCTCATCGCTTGCTCTCTCTCGCTCGCTCTCTCGCTCTCTCTCCCTCTCGCTCGCTCTCTGTCACTAGCTCTCTCTCTCGCTCACTCTCTCTCGCTCTCTCTCTCCCTCGTTCTCTCTCGCTCGTTCTCACTCGCTCGCTCTTGCTCTCTCTCTCTCTCTCTCGCTCTCTCTCTCTTTCTCTCGCTTGCTCTCTCTTTATAGCTCGTTCTCACTTGCTCTCTGGTTCACTCCCTCTCGCTCGCTCACACTCTCTCGCTCGCTCTCTCTCTCTTTCTCTCTCTCTCGCTCTTTCTTTCTTTCTCGCACACTCCTTCCTTGCTCGCTCTCTCTTTCTCACTCATTCTCACTTTCACTCTCGCTCATTCTCTCTTTCTCGCTCGCTCTCTCTTCCTCTCTCGCTTGCTCTCTTTCTCGCTCGCTCTCTCTTTGCTCGTTCTCTCTTTTTCTCTTGCTCTCTCTTTCTCTCTTGCTCTCTCTTTCTCTCTCGCTCGCCCTCTCTCTCTTGCTCGCTCTCGCTCACTAGTTCTCTTTCTCGCTTACTCGCTCTCTCTTTCTCTCTCACTGTCTCTTTCTCTCTCACTCATTCTGTCTTTTCTCTCACATGTTCTCTCCTTCTCTCTCACTCGCCCTCTCTCTCTCGCTCACCCTCTCTCTCTCACTCGCCCTCTTTCTCTCGCTCGCTCGCTTTCTTTTTCTATCGCTCACTTGCTCTCCCTCTCGCTCACTCTCTCTCGCTCGCTATCTCTCGCTCATTCTCTCTTTCTCTCTCGCTTGTTCTCTCATTCTCTCTTGCTCGCTCTCTCTTTCTCTCTCGTTCGTTCTCTCTTTCTCTCTCGCTCACCCTCTCTTTCTCTCTCGCTCTCTCTTTCTCTCTTGCACGCTCTCTTTCTCTCTCGCTCGTTCTGTCTTTTCTCTCACACGTTCTCTCCTTCTCTCTTGCTCGCCCTCTCTCTCTCACTTGCTCGCTTTCTTTTTCTATCGCTCGCTCGCTCTCCCTCTCGCTCACTCTCTCTCGCTCGCTATCTCTCGCTCATTCTCTCTTTCTCTCTCACTTGTTCTCTCATTCTCTCTCGCTCGTTCACTCATTCTCACTCGCTCTCTTGCTCGCTCTCTCTCACTCGCTCACAATCTCTCGCTCGCTCTCACTCGCTCGCTGTCCCTCTTTCTCTCTCACTCGCTCTCTCTTTCTTTCTCGCTGGCTCTCTCCTTCTCCCTTGCTCGCCCTCTCTTTCTCACTCGTTCTCTCTTCCTCTCTCGCTCATTCTCTCTTTCTTGCTCGTACTCTCTGTCTCTCTCGCTTGCTCTCTCTTTCTCTCTTGCTCGCTCTCGCTCACTAGTTCTCTTTCTCGTTCACTCTCTCTCTTTCTTGTTCGCTCATTCTCTTTCTTGCTCGCTCTCGCTTTCTCTTGCTTGCTCCCTCGCTCGTTCGCTCTCTCTCTCGCTTGCTCGCTCTCTCTTTCTCACTCACTCTCTCTTTCTCTCTTACTTGCCCTCTCTCTCGCTCGCTCTCTCTTTCTCTCTCACTTGCTCTCTCTTTCTCTCTCGCTTGTTATCTCACTCTCTCGCTCATTCTCTCTCTCTCTCGCTCGCCCTCTCTTGCTCACCCTCTCTTTCTCTCTCACTCGTTCTCTTTTTCCATCTTGCTTGCCCTCTCTTCCTCTCTCGCTCGCTCTCTTTGATCACTCTCTCTCTTGATCGCTCTCTCTCGATCACTCTCTCTCTCAATCGCTCTCTCTCGCTCACTCTCTCTTTCTCACTCATTCTCGCTCTCTCTCGCTTGCTCTTTCTCTTGCTCGCTCCCTCTCACTCGTTCATTCTCTCTCTCACTCGTTCTCTCTTTGTCTCTCACTCGCTCTCTCTTTCTCTCTCGCTCGCTCTCTCACTCATTCTCTCTCTCTCTCGCTTACCCTCTCTCTCTCTCACTCGCTCTCTCTTTCTCTCTCGCTTGCTTTCTTTTTCTATCGCTCGTTCTCTCTCTCTCATCGATCTCTCGCTCGCTCACTCTCTCGCTCGGTCTCCCTCTTGCTCGCTCTCCCTCTTGCTCGCTCTCCCTCTTGTTCGCTCTCCCTCTCGCTTGCTCTCCCTCGCTCGCTCTCTGTCACTAGCTCTCTCTCTCGCTCGCTCTCTCTCTCGCTCACTCTCTCTCGCTCATTCTCACTCGCTCTCTCTCTTGCTTGTTCACTCATGCTCGCTCACACTCGCTCGCTTTCTCTCTCTTTCTCTATCACTCGCTCTTTCTCCCTCTTTCTCACTCGCTTTCTCTTGCTCGCTCCCTCGCTTGCTCTCTCTCTCGCTTGCTCGTTCTCTCTCTCTCACTTGCTCTCTCTTTCTATCTCACTCGCTCTCTCTTTCTCTCTCACTGGCTCTCTCTCTCTCGCTCGCTCTCTCTGTCTCTCTCACTCGCCCTCACTTTCTCTCTCACTCGCCCTCTCTTTACCTCTCGCTGGCCATCTCTTTCTCTCTCGCTCGCTCTCTGCTTTCTCTCTTGCAAGCTCTCTCTTTCTCTCTCACTCGTTATCTTTTACTCTCTCACTCGCTTTCTCTTGCTCGCTCTCTCTTTCTCGCTCGTTATCTCTTGCTTGCTCTCTCTTTCTCTCTTGCACGCTCTCTCTTTCTCTCTCACTCATTATCTCCTGCTCTCTCACTCGTTCTCTCCTTCTCTCTCCATCACACTCTCTCTCATTCGCTCGCTTTCTTTTTCTACGCTCGCTCTCTCTCGCTCGCTCTCCCTCTCGCTCACTCTCTCTCTCTCGCTATCTCTTGCTTGATCTCTCTCTCTCTCTCTCACTCGCTCGCTCTCTCTTGCTCGCTCTTCTGTCTCGCTCATTCTCACTCGCTCTCTCTCTTGCTCGTTCCTTCTCGCTCGCTTGCACACTCTCGCTCATTCTTCCTCTTGCTCGCTCCCTCTCACACGCTCGTTCTCTCTCTTGCTTGTTCTCTCTCTCTCTCGCTCTCTCGATCACGCTCTCTCAATTGCTCGCTCGTTCACTCTCTTGCTCGTTCTCTCTTTCTCACTCATTCTCACTCGCTCTCTTGCTCGCTCCCTCTCACTCGCTTGCAATCTCTCGCTCGCTCTCACTCGCTCGCTCTCTCTCTTTCTCTCTCACTCACTCTCTCTTTCTTTTTCGCTGGCTCTCTCCTTCTCCCTTGCTCGCCCTCTCTTTCTTGCTCGTTCTCTCTTTCTCTCTCGATCATTCTCTCTTTCTTGCTCGCACTCTCTATCTCTCTCGCTCGCTCTCTCTTTCACTCTCGCTCGCCCTCTCTCTCTTGCTCACTCTCGCTCACTAGTTCTCTTTCTCGTTCACTCTCTCTCGCATGCTTTCTCGCTTGCTCTCTCACTCTCTTTCTCTCTCGCTCGCTTTCTTTTTCTATTGCTCGCTATCTCTCTCTCACTCACTTTCTCTTTCTCTCTCGCCCGCTCTCTCTTGCTCGGTCTCTCTTTCTTGCTCGCTCTCTCTTTCTCTCTCGCTTGCTCTCGCTCACTTTCTCCTCTCTCGCTCACTTTCTCTCACTTGCTCTCTTTCTCTCTCGCTCTATCTTTCTTCTCACTCGCTCGCTCTGTCTTTTTCGCTGGCGCTCTCTCGCTCGCTCTCTCTCACTCGCTTGCTCTCTCCCTCACTCTCTCGCTCAATCGTTCTCTCTCTCTCTCTCTCACTCTCATTCACTTTCTTTCTCACTCACTCTCTTTCTCTTTCATTCGCTTTCTTTCTCTCTTGCTCACTCTCTTTTTCTCTTGCTCTCTATTTCTCGCTCTCTCTTTCTAGCTCTCTCTTTCTCCCTTGCTCGTTCTCACTCATTCATTCTCTATCTCGCTCACTCGTTCTCTTTCTCACTCACTCTCTCTTTCTCGCTCTCTTTCTCGCTCGCTCTCACTCACACTCTCTTGTTTGCTTCCTCACTTGCTTTCTCTCTCTCTCTCACTTGCTCTTCTCTCTCTTGCTCACTCTCTATTTCTCTCACACTCGCTCTCTCTTTCTCTCTCAATCGCTCTCTCTTTCTCTCTCGCTCACTCTCTATTTCTATCTCACTCACTCTCTCTTTCTCTCTCGCTCATTCTCTCTTTCTCTCTCGCTCACTGTCTTGCTCATTCTCTCTCTCTCTCACTCGCCCCTTCTCTCTCGTGTGCCGTCTCTTTCTCTCTCGTACATTCTCTCCTTCTCTCTCGCTCTTTCTCGCTCGTTCTCTTTCTTTCTCACTCGCTCTCTTTCTCTCTCACTCGCTTTCTTTTTTTATCTCTTGCTCTCTCTCTCTTGCTTGCTCTCTCGTTCGCTCTCTCTCACTCGCTCTCTCTCTCCTTTGTTCTCTCTCTTGCTGTCTCTCTCTCTCGCTGTCTCTCTTGCACTCTCTCTCTCTCGGTCTCTCTGTCCCTCGGTCTCTCTCTCCCTCACTCTCTCTCTCACTCCCTCTCGTACGCTCTCCATCTCGCTCTCTCTCTCGCTCTCTCTTTCTCTCTCGCTCGCTTGCTCTCACTTTCTCAATCGCTCTCTTTCTCTCTCGCTCGCTCGCTCTCTCACTCTCTTCTCTCTCGCTCTCTGTCTCTCTCGATCTCTCACTCGTTCACTTTCTCTCACTTGCTCTCTTTCTGACTCGCTTTCTCTTTCTCACTCGCTCACGCTCTCTCACTGTCTTTCTCACTTTCTCTCTCTTTATTGTTTGCTCTCACTCGCTCTCTCTCTTGCTTGCTCTCTCTCTCGCTTGCTCTCTCTCGCTTGCTCTCTCTCGCTCTCTCTCACTCGCACTCTCTCGATCGCACTCTCTCGCTCTCTCTCACTCGCTCGCTCGATCGCTCCCTCGTTCGCTCTCTCTTTCTCTCTTGCTCGCTCTTTTTCTCTCGCTCTCTATTTCTCGCTCTCTCTTGCTCGTTCTTGCTCACTCATTCTCTTTCTCGCTCACTCACTCTCTTTCTTGCTCACACGCTCTTGCTCAGTCTCTCTTGCTCACTCCCTTGTTTGCTCGCTCTCCCTTGCTCACTCCCTCGCTCGCTCGCGCTCTCTCTCTCTCTCGCTTGCTCACTCTCTCTCGCTCGCTCCCTCTTTCTCTCTCGCTCGCTCTCTCTTTCTCTCTCACTTGCCCTCTCTCTCGCTCGCTCCCTCTTTCTCTCTCACTTGTTCTCTCACTCTCTCGCTCTTTCTCTCTCACCCTCTTTCTCACTCACCACCTTTCTCTGTCGCTGTCTCTCTCACTTGCTCTCTCACTCTCTTTCTCTCTCGCTCGCTTTCTTTTTCTATTGCTCGTTATCTCTCTCTCACTCTCTCTTTCTCTCTCGCTCGCTCTCTCTCACTCTCTCACTCATTCTCTCTCTCTCTCGCTCACCTTCTCTTTCTCTCTCACTTGCCCCCTCTCTCTCTCTCTCACTCATTCTTTCTCATTCGTTCTCTTTCTCGCTCGCTCTCTCTTTCTCTCTCGCTTGCTTTCTTTTTCTATCGCTCGCTCTCTCTCTCTTGGTCGCTCTCTCGCTTGCTCTCTCACTCGCTCTCTCGCTCTCTCGCTCGTTCTCCATCTCACTCGCTCTCCCTCTCGCTCTCACTCGCTCACTCGCTCACTCTCTCGCTTGCTCTCTCTCTCACTTGCTCTCTCTCGCTGTCTCTCTCTCTCACGGTCTCTATCTCGCTCCCTCTCATACATTCTCCCTCTCACTCATTCGCTCTCTCTTTCTCACTCGCTCTCTTTCTCTCTCGCTCGTTGGCTGTCTCTTTCTCGCTCACTCGCTCTTTCTCTCTTGCTCGCTCTTTCTCTCTCGCTCGCTCTCTCTCGGTCTCTCCTCTCTCGCGCTCTGTCTCTCGCTCTCTCTTGATCTCTCGCTCGTTCACTTTCTCTCACTTGCTCTCTTTCTGACTCGCTCGCTCTCTTTCTCTCTCGCTCGCTCTCTTTCTCTCCCACACTCTCTTGCTCTCTTTCTTGCTTTCTCTCTCTTTATTGCTAGCTCTCGCTCACTCTCTCTCTCTCTTGCTCGCTCTCTCTTTCTCTCTCGCTCGCTTTCACTCACTCGCTCTCTGACTCGCTCTCTCTCTCGCTCGCTTTCTCTCACTCTCTCACACACTCTCTCGCTGTCTCTCTCACACGCTCTCACTCACACTCTCTCGCTCGCACTCTCTCGCTCGCATTCTCTCGCTCGCATTCTCTCGCTCGCACTCTCTTGCTCGGTCTCTCTCGCTCGTTCTCTCGCTCGCACTCACGCTCGCTCGCTCTTGCTCGATCGCTCTCTCGTTCGCTCTTCCTTTCTCTCTCGCTCTCTCTCTCACTCGCTTTCTTACTCTCTCGCTTGCTTTCTTACTCTCTCGCTCACTCTCTTTCTCTCTCGCTCACTCTTTTTCTCTCACTCTCTATTTCTCGATCTCTCTTGCTCGCTTTCGCTCACTCATTCTCTTTCTCACTCACTCACTCTCTTTCTCGCTCACTCACTCTTGCTCACTCTATCTTGCTCACTCCCTCACTCGCTCGCTCTCTCTCTCTCACTTGCTCTCTTTCTCTCTTGCTCGCTGTCACTTTCTCTCTCACTCGCCCTCTGTCTCTCGCTGGCTTTCTCTCACTCGCTCTCTCACTCCCTCTCAAAAGCTTTCCCTCTCACTCGCTCTCTCTCTCGCTCACTTGCTCTCTCTCACACGCTCTCTCTTTCTCACTCGCTCTCTTTCTCTCTCGCTCGCTCTCTCTTTCTCTCTGGCTCACACTCACTCGCTCGCTCTCTCTCTCTCTCGCTCTCTCCTCTCTCGCTCTCTCTTTCTCTCTAGATCTCTCGCTCGTTCACTTTCTCTCACTTGCTCCCTTTCTGACTCGCTCGCTCTCTTTTTCTCGCTTTCTCTTTCTCTCTTGCTCGCTTTCTTTCTCGCCCACACTCTCTCGCTCTCTTTCTCGCTTTCTCTATCTTTATCGCTTGCTCTCGCTCGCTCTCTCTCTCTCTTGCTGGCTCTCTCTTTCTCTCTCGCTCACTTTCTCCCGCTCGCTCTCTCACTCGCTATCTGGCTCGCTCTCTCGCTCGGTCTGTCTCACTCACAATCTCTCGCTCGCTCTCTCTTGCTTGCTCTCTGATTCGCACTCTCGCTCAATCACTCTCTCGCTCGATTGCTCTCTTGTTCACTCTCCCTTTCTCTCTCGTTCTCTCTCACTCGCTTTCTTACTCTCTCACTCGCTTTCTTACTCTCGCTTGCTTTCTTTCTCTCTCGCTCACTCTTTTTCTCTCACTGTCTATTTCTCGCTCTCTCTTGCTCGGTCTCGCTCACTCATTCTCTTTCTCACTCACTCGCTCTCTTTCTCGCGCACTTGCTCTTGCTCACTCTCTCTTGCTCACTCCCTCACTTGCTCGCTCTCTTTCTCTCGCTTGCTCTCTCTCTCTCTTGCTCACTCTCTCTTTCTCTCTCACTCGCCTTCTCTCTCTCGCTCACTTTCTCTTTCTCTCTTGCTCACTCTCTCTCGCTCCCTCTTTCTCTCTCGCTTGTAGTCTCACTCTCTTGCTCTTTCTCTCTCGCTCGTCCTCTTTCTCGCTCACCCTCTTCTCACTCATTCTCTTTCTCTCTCGCTCGTTCTTTTTCTCGCTCACTCTCTCTTGCTCGCTTTCTTTTTCTATCGCTCGCTCTTTCGCACGCTCTCTCGCTCGCTCTCTCGATCTCTCTCGCTCGATATCTCTCTCGCTCGCTCTCCCTCTCGCTCGCTCTCTCTCTTGCTCTCTTTCTCTCTTGCTTGCTCTCTCGCTGGCTCTCTCTCTAGCTGTCTCTCTCTCTTGCTCTCTCTCTCGCTTCCACTCTCTCGCTCACTCTGTCTCTCGCTCGATATCTCTCTCGCTCGCTCTCTCTCTTGCTCTCTCTCTCGCTCCCACTCTCTCGCTCACTCTGTCTCTCGCTCGCTCGCTCTCACTTTCTCACTCGCTCTCTTTCTCTCTCGCTCACTCTCTCTCGCTTGGTCTTTTTTTCTCGCTCACTCTCTCCTCTCTCACTCACTTTCTCTCTCTCGCTCTCTTTCTCTCACTTGTTCTCTTTCTCACTTGCTCGCTCTCTTTCTCTCTCGCTCTCCCTTTCTCTCTCGCTCACTCTGTCTTTTTTGCTGGCTCTCTTACTCGCTCTCTCTCTCTCTCGCTCAGTCTCACTCGCTCGCTCTCTCCCTCGCTCTCTCACTCAATCGCTCTCTCTCTCGCTCGCTCTCTCTTTCTCTCTCGTTCGCTTTCTTTCTCACTCGCTCTCTTTCTCGCTCGCTCGCTCGCTCTTGCTCACTCTCTTTTTCTGTCGCTCTCTATTTCTCGCTATCTCTTTCTAGCTCTCTCTTTCTCCCTTGCTCACTCTCGCTCACTCATTCTCTATCTTGCTCACTCGTTCTCTTTCTCGCTCACTCTCTCTCACTCTCTTTCTCACTCGCTCTCGCTCGCTCTCTCTTGCTTTCTTCCTCGCTCACTTGCTCTCTCTCGCTTGGTCTCTCTTTCTCTATTGCTCGCTCTCTCTTTCTCTCTCACTCGCTCTCTCTTTCTCTCTCACTCGCTCTCTCTTTCTCTCTCGATCGCTCTCTCATTCTCTCTCGATCGCTCTCTATTTCTATCTCGCTCGCTCTCTCTTTCTCTCTTGCTCGCTCTCCCCTTCTTGCTCGTTCTCTTTCTCTCTCGCTCTCTCTCTCGCTCGCTTTCTTTTACTATCACTCGTTCTCTCTCTTGCTCGCTCTCTCGCTCACTCTCTCGCTCTCTCGCTCGCTATCTCGCTCACTCTCTCACTCACTCTCTCTCACTCGCTTTCTCTTTCTCTCTCGCGCTCTCTCTCTCGCTCCCTCTCGCAAGCTTTCCCTCTCGCTCCCACTCTCTCGCACGCTATCGCAAGCTTTCCCTCTCGCTTGCTCTCTCTCGCTCCCACTCTCTCGCACGCTCTCTCTCTCTCTCGCTCACTCTCAGTCGCTCGCTCTCTCTCTCTCGCTCTCTCCTCTCTCGCTCTCTTTCTCTCTCGATCTCTCTCTCATTCACTTTCTCTCACTCGCTCTCTTTCTCTCTCGCTTGCTTTCTTTCTCGCCCACACTCTCTCGCTCTCTTTCTCACTTTCTCTCTCTTTATCGCTTGCTCTCGCTCACTCTCTTTGTCTCACTCGCTCTCTCATTCTCTCTCGCTCGATCTCTATTTCTATCTCGCTCGCTCTCTCTTTCTCTCTTGCTCGCTCTCCCCTTCTTGCTCGTTCTCTTTCTCTCTCTCTCGCTCGCTTTCTTTTACTATCACTCGTTCTCTCTCTCGCTCGCTATCTCGCTCACTCTCTCACTCGCTCTCTCTCACTCACTTTCTCTTTCTCTCTCGCTCACTCTCTCTCACTCCCTCTTTCTCTCTCGCTCATTCTCTCACTCTCTCGCTCTTTCTCTCTCACTCGCCCTCTTCTCACTCGTTCTCTCTTTCTCTCTCGCTCATTCTCATTCCCTCTCTCTCTCTCTCTCTCGCTCACTTTCTTTTTCTATCGCTCGTTCTCTCGCACGATCTCTCACTCGCTCTCTCGATGTCTCTTGCTCACTCTCTCACTTGATATCTCTCTCGCTCGCTCTCCCTCTTGCTCGCTCTCTCTCTTGCTCTCTCGCTGGCTCTCTCTCTAGCGGTCTCTCTCTCGCTCTCTCTCACTCCCACTCTCTCGCACGCTCTCTCTCTCTCTCGCGCTCTCTCTTGATCGCTCTCTCTCCCCCTCCCTCTCGCAAGCTTTCCCTCTCGCTTGCTCTCTCTCGCTCACTCTCTCTCGCACGCTCTCTCTTTCTCACTTGCTCTCTTTCTCTCTCGCTCACTGGCTGTCTCTTTCTCGCTCACTCTCTCTTGCTCTCTCGCTTGCTCTCTCTTTCTCTCTCGCTCACTCTCTCTTTGTCTCTCACTTGCTCTCTCTTTCTCTCACGCTCTCTCTTTCTCTCTCGCTCACTCTCTCTTTCTCTTTCACTCGTTCTCTCTTTCCCTCTCGCTCGCTCTCCCTTTCTCTCTCTCTCGCTCTCCCTCTTTCGTTCGCTCTCTCTTGCTTGCTCTTTCTCTCTCACTCGTTCTCTCTTTCTCGCTCTCTCGCTCTCTCTCACTTGCTCTCTCTCTCTCTCGCTCACTCTCGCTCTCTCTCTCGCTCTCTCTCACTCGCTGTCTCTCGCTCGCTCTCTCTCTCGCTCACTCTCTCTCTCGCTCGCTCTCTCTCTCTCACTCTCTCTTTATCACTTGTTCACACTTTCTCACTCGCTCACTCTCTCTTGCTCTCTCTACCTCTCTCGCTCACTCACTCTCTCTCTCTCTCTCGCTCACTCGCTCGCTCTCTCTCAATCACGCTCTCTTTCTCTCTCGCTCATGTTCTCTTTCTCACTCGCTCGCTCTCTCTCGCTCTCCCTCTCTCGCTTGCTCTCTCTTGCTGGGTCACTCACTCTTTGTCTCTCGCTCGCTCTTTCTCTCTCTCTCACTTTCTCACTCTCTTTTTCTCTCTCGCTCGCTCTCTCCCTCTCACTCACTCTCTCTTTC
Organism: Isurus oxyrinchus; assembly: GCA_026770705.1. Classification (NCBI taxonomy): domain Eukaryota; kingdom Metazoa; phylum Chordata; class Chondrichthyes; order Lamniformes; family Lamnidae; genus Isurus; species Isurus oxyrinchus. Next base: position 626,550 of record JANJGN010000321.1, read on the forward strand.
TCTCTCACTTGTTCTCTCTTTCTCGCTCGCTCTCTCTTTCTTGTTTGTTCTCTCTTTGTCTCTCACTTGCTCTCTCTTTCTCTTTCGCTCTCTCTTTCCCTCTCTCTCGCTCTCTGTTTCCCTCTCACTTGCTCTCTCTTTCTCACTCTTTCTCTCTTTCTCTCTCGCTCACTCACTCTTTCTCGCTCGCTCTCTCTTTCTCTCTCACTCACTCTTTCTCTCTTGCTCACTCTCTCTCGCTCACTCTCTGTCGCTCACTCTCGCTCGCTCGCTCTCTATCACTCGCTCGCTCGCTCTCTATCACTCGCTCGCTCTCTCTTTATCGCTCGCTCGCTCTCTCTTTATCGCTCGCTCGCTCTCTCTTTATCGCTCGCTCGCTCTCTCTTTATCGCTCGCTCGCTCTCTCTTTATTGCTCGCTCACTCTCTCGCTCATTCTCTCTTTCTCTCTCTCTCTCTCTCGCTCGCTCTCTCTTCCCCTCTCGCTCTCTCTCTCTCTCGCTTGCTCTCTCTTTCTCTCTCTCTCACTCGATCTCTCTTTCTCGCTCGCTCGCTCGCTCGCTCTCTCTCTCGCTCTCTCTCTCTCGCTCACTCTCTCTCGCTCACTCTCGCTCGCTCGCTCTCTCTTTATCACTCGCTCGCTCTCTCTTTGTCTCTCGCTCGCTCTCTCTTTCTCTTTCGCTCTCTCTTTCCCTCTCTCTCGCTCTCTCTTTCCCTCTCACTCGCTCTCTCTTTCTCACTCGCTCTCTCTTTCTCACTCACTCTTTCTCTCTCGCTCACTCTCTCTCGCTCACTCTCTCTCGCTCACTCTCTCTCGCTCACTCTCTCTCGCTCACTCTCGCTCGCTCGCTCTCTATCACTCGCTCGCTCTCTCTTTATCACTCGCTCGCTCTCTCTTTATCGCTCGCTCTCTCTTTATCACTCGCTCGCTCTCTCTTTATCGCTCGCTCGCTCTCTCTTTATTGCTCACTCTCTCGCTCGTTCTCTCTTTCTCTCTCTCTCTCTCTCTCGCTCACTCTCTCTTCCCCTCACGCTCGCTCTCTCTCTCGCTTGCTCTCTCTTTCTCCCTCTCTCTCACTCGATCTCTCTTTCTCGCTCACTCGCTCTCTCTCTCTCGCTCGCTCGCTCTCTCTCTCTCTCGCTCTCTCTTTCTCTCTTGCTCGCTGTCTCTCCCTCTCGCTCACTCTCTCTTTCTCTCTCACTCATTCTCTCTTTCTCTCTCCCTCTCTCTTTCTCTCTCGCTCGCTCTCTTTCTCGCTTGTTCTCTCTTTGTCTCTCGCTCGCTCTCTCTTTCTCTTTCGCTCTCTCTTTCCCTCTCTCTCGCTCTCTCTTTCTCACTCGCTCTCTCTTTCTCACTCGTTCTCTCTTTTTCTCTCGCTCGCTCACTCCTTCTCTCTCGCTCTCTCTCGCTTGCTCTCTCTTTCTCTCTCGCTCGCTCTCTTTCTCTCTCGCTCACTCTCGCTCGCTCTCTATCGCTCACTCGCTCTCTCTCTCTCTCTCACTCTCTCTTTCCCTCTCACTCGCTCTCTCTCACTTGCTCTCTCTTTCTCTCTCTCTCTCACTCGATCTCTCTTTCTCGCTCGCTCACTCGCTCTCTGTCGCTCGCTCTCTCTTTCTCACTCGTTCTCTCGCTCGCTCACTCTTTCTCTCTCGCTCACTCTCTCTCTCTTTCTCTCTCGCTCGCTCTCTCATTCTCTCTCGCTTGCGCTCTCTTTCTCACTCGCTCTCTCTCTCTCTCTCTCTCTCGCTGGGTGGCTCTCTCTTTCTGTCTCGCTTGCTCTCTCTCTCTCGAGCTCGCTCTCTCTCTCTTGCTCTCTTTCTCTCTCTCTCTCACTCGCTCTCTCTCCCTCTCGCTCGCTTTCTCTTTCTCTCTCGCTCGCTCACTCTCTCTCTCGCTCGCTCTCTCTTTCTCACTCGTGCTCTCTTTCTCTCGCTTGCTCTCTCTTTCTCTCTCGCTTGCACTCTCTCTCTCACTCGCTCACTCTTTCTCTCGTGCTCACTCTCTCTCGCTCACTCACTCTGTCTCTCTCTTGCTCTCGCTCGCTCTCTGTTTCCCTCTCGCTTGCTCACACTTTCTCTCTCACTCTCTCTCGCTTGCTCTTTCTTTCTCGCTCGCTCTCTCTTTCTCTCTCGCTCACTCTCTCGCACTCACTCTCTCTCTCTCTCTCTCTTTATCACTCGCTAACTCTCTTGCTCGTTGTTTCTTTCTCTCTCTATCTTTCTTGCTCGCGCTCTCTTTCTCTCTCTCTCTCACTCGATCTCTCTTTCTCACTCGCTCGTTCTCTTTCTCTCTCGCTCGCTCTCTCTTTCTCTCTCACTCACTCTCTCTTTCTCGCTCGCTCTTTCTCACTCTCTCGCTCGCTCATTCTCTCCCTCTTGCTCGCTCTCTGTTTCTGTCTCACTTGCTCTCTCTTTCTCTTGCGCTCGCTATCTCGCTCGCTCTCTCTTTCTCGCTCGCTCTCTCGCTCTCTCTCACTCATTCTCTCTTTCTCTCTCGCTTGCTCTCTCTTTCTCTCTCACTCACTCACTCTTTCTCTCTCGTTCGCTCACTCTTTCTCTCTTGCTTGCTCTCTCTCTCTCGCTCACTCTCTTTTTCTCTTTTGCTCGCTCACTCTTTCGCTCTTGCTCACTCCCTCTCGCTCTCTCTCTGTCGCTCGCTCGGTTGCTCTCTCTCTCGCTCTCGCTTGCTCGCTCTTCCTCATTCTCGCTCTCTCTCTCGCTCTCTCTTTCTCGCTCGCTCTCTCTCTGTCACTCGTTCTCTCTCTCTCACTCACTCTTTCTCTCTATCTCGCTCTCTATTTCTCTCACACTCACTTTTACCTCCTTCAGACCCAACAACACTCCCTATCTCTGTAACCTCCTCCAGCCCCTACAACCCTCACAATTTCTGTAACCTCCTCCAGCCAATACACCCCTCCCTATCTCTGTAACCTCCTCCAGCCCCTACACCCCTCCCTATCTCTGTAAGCTCCTCCAGCCCCTACACCCCTCCCAATATCGGTAACCTCCTCCAATCCCTGCAACCCTCCCTATCTCTGTAAACTCCTCCAGTCCCTACAACCCTCCCAATCTCTGTATCCTCCTCCAGCCCCTACAACCCTCCCTATCTCTGTAACGTCATCCAGCCCCTACAACCCTCCCTATCTCTGTAACCTCCTCCAGCCCCTACAAACCTCCCTATCTCTGTAACCTTCTCCAGCCCCTACAACCCTCCCTATCTCTGTAACTTCCTCCAGCCTCTACAACCCTCCCTATCTCTGTAACCTCCTCCAGCCCCTACAACCCTCCCTATCTCTGTAACCTCCCCCAGCCCCTACACCCCTACCTATCTCTGTCACCTCCTCCAACCCCTTCACCCCTCCCTATCTCTGTAACCTCCCCCAGCCCCTACACCCCACCTATCTCTGTAACCTCCTACAACCCTCCGAGATCTCTGCTTCCCTCCAATTCCGGCCTCTCGAGCATCCCCCGATTCCCATCCCTCCATTATTGGCAGCCGTGCCAACATATTTACAGGCTGTTGTTGAGCAGCCAGGTGGGGTTGTTGGGTTTAACGTCTCATCTGAAATACTGATCCTTCGACAGTGCGGCACTCCCTCAGCACTGACCCTCCAACAGTGCGGCGCTCCCTCAGCACTGACCCTCTGACAGTGCGGCACTCCCTCAGCACTGACCCTCCGACAGTGCGGCGCTCCCTCAGCACTGACCGTCCAACAGTGCCGCGCTCCCTCAGTGCTGGCCCTCCGACAGTGCGGCGCTCCCTCAGCGCTGACCCTCCAACAGCGCGGTGCTCCCTCAGCGCTGGCCCTCTGACAGGGCGGCGCTCCCTCAGCACTGACCCTCCGACAGTGCAGGGCTCCCTCAGCATTGGCCCTCCAACAGTGCTGGGGCCTGCCTTATGAGGCTGATCTTCCTGGGGCATAGAATTGAGAGGCGCAATCCCTGAATCCTTGGGCAATTGCTTTGCAGATCCTAAGCAGCTCCGATTCTTAATTAAACAACCTTCGCCTTTGGCGACTTGCTGCCTCGCTCTCTTACCTCCATCTGGATTAGTTCCTGAGCAACTTTTTTTTTAGGATCAACCTTATTGTGGATCCAAAATCCCAAAGCCTTTTCCTTCCCCATTACCTCCAACTCCATTTTTTTATCAGCCCATTTGTGTTGTAGAACTTGAGAGTAATAATCATTGCCATCTGGGAGGGAGTTGGTTAATTTACTTCCAGCTACCATGAAGGATCCTTTAAAAGCCTATTCTTGTCCTTCTGCCAGAAGGAATCGTTCCCCATTCAGCGAGATGTGTGAGCAGAGGGGAAATTGAGGCCTAGGATGCTCCGAGGCCCAGAAGCAGCTCACCCGACCTGTCTTATGTAACCCAACGAGGCCTACTCACAGGCCTGGGTTGTGAGGCTACTTGAGGGATACGGGGAGAAGGTGGGATTGAGGGATACGGGGAGAAGGTGGGGATTGAGGGATATGGGGAGAAGGTGGGGATTGAGGGATACGGGTAGAAGGTGGGATTGAGGGATACGGGGAGAAGGTGGGGATTGAGGGATACAGGGAGAAGGTGGGGATTGAGGGATATGGGGAGAAGGTGGGATTGAGGGAGACGGGGAGAAGGTGGGATTGAGGGATACGGGGAGAAGGTGGGGATTGAGGGATACGGGGAGAAGGTGGGATTGAGGGATACGGGGAGAAGGTGGGATTGAGGGATACGGGGAGAAGGTGGGATTGAGGGATACGGGGAGAAGGTGGGGATTGAGGGATACGGGGAGAAGGTGGGATTGAGGGATACAGGGAGAAGGTGGGATTGAGGGATACGGGGAGAAGGTGGGGATTGAGGGATACGGGGAGAAGGTGGGATTGAGGGATACGGGGAGAAGGTGGGATTGAGGGATACGGGGAGAAGGTGGGGATTGAGGGATACGGGGAGAAGGTGGGATTGAGGGATACGGGGAGAAGGTGGGGATTGAGGGATACGGGGAGAAGATGGGGATTGAGGGATACGGGGAGAAGGTGGGATTGAGGGATACGGGGAGAAGGTGGGATTGAGGGATACGGGGAGAAGGTGGGATTGAGGGATACGGGGAGAAGGTGGGATTGAGGGATACGGCGAGAAGGTGGGGATTGAGGGATACGGGGAGAAGGTGGGATTGAGGGATACGGGGAGAAGGTGGGGATTGAGGGTTACGGGGAGAAGGTGGGGATTGAGGGATACGGGGAGAAGGTGGGGATTGAGGGATACGGGGAGAAGGTGGGGATTGAGGGATACGGGGAGAAGGTGGGATTGAGGTTTACGGGGAGAAGGTGGGGATTGAGGGATACGGGGAGAAGGTGGGATTGAGGGTTACGGGGAGAAGGTGGGGATTGAGGGTTACGGGGAGAAGGTGGGGATTGAGGGATACGGGGAGAAGGTGGGATTGAGGGATACGGGGAGAAGGTGGGGATTGAGGGATACGGGGAGAAGGTGGGATTGAGGGATACGGGGAGAAGGTGGGGATTGAGGGATACGGGGAGAAGGTGGGATTGAGGGATACGGGGAGAAGGTGGGGATTGAGGGATACGGGGAGAAGGTGGGGATTGAGGGATACGGGGAGAAGGTGGGGATTGAGGGATACGGGGAGAAGGTGAGATTGAGGGATACGGGGAGAAGGTGGGATTGAGGGATACGGGGAGAAGGTGGGATTGAGGGTTACGGGGAGAAGGTGGGGATTGAGGGATACGGGGAGAAGGTGGGATTGAGGGATACGGGGAGAAGGTGGGGATTGAGGGATACGGGGAGAAGGTGGGATTGAGGGATACGGGGAGAAGGTGGGATTGAGGGATACGGGGAGAAGGTGGGGATTGAGGGATACGGGGAGAAGGTGGGATTGAGGGATACGGGGAGAAGGTGGGATTGAGGGATACGGGGAGAAGGTGGGATTGAGGGATACGGGGAGAAGGTGGGGATTGAGGGATACGGGGAGAAGGTGGGGATTGAGGGATGGGGAGAAGGTGGGGATTGAGGGATACGGGGAGAAGGTGGGATTGAGGGATACGGGGAGAAGGTGGGATTGAGGGATACGGGGAGAAGGTGGGGATTGAGGGATACGGGGAGAAGGTGGGATTGAGGGATACGGGGAGAAGGTAGGATTGAGGGATATGGGGAGAAGGTGGGATTGAGGGATACGGGGAGAAGGTGGGGATTGAGGGATACGGGGAGAAGGTGGGGATTGAGGGATACGGGGAGAAGGTGGGGATTGAGGGACACGGGGAGAAGGTGGGGATTGAGGGATACGGGGAGAAGGTGGGATTGAGGGATACGGGGAGAAGGTGGGATTGAGGGATACGGGGTCTCGATCATTCAGAAATCAGTCACTGGGGCCTGGGTAGAGCAGGATTGAGGAGGGGGATAGGATTGGAGTAACCCTGGTGATGAGGGAGGGCCAAACTCTGTGGAGAGGGGCCTCTGAGGTGCAGTGAGCTGATCAGAAGTCTAATAGGTTCCATGTGTCAGAGAGAGAGAGAGAGAATTCACAAGAATAGAAAACATTTCCAACTTCCTTTCACCAGAGAGGCCCCACAACAATTCCTGACGCCCATTCCTCAGTGAACAATCTCCAGGAGATAAGTGGGCCCTGTAGGCTCAACTCAAAACAGGAGCCTGATTTTCTTTATCGGCCAACGGGGTGCTTGGGTTCCTCAGTGGAGCTGACACCGGTACTGGTCCAGGCTATTGACTGACTCTTGAGCAGGAGACGAGTTTGGTTCCCTCACATCCCTGACTCCTGGCCCCTTTCCTGCGTTTTCTCACACACATGCACAGTCGAACAAAATGCCTCGCCGACTCTTCAATCTCCCCCCGAGATCTCCAGCTTTCCCAAGGCACTGGAGGCGAGGGGCGAGGGTGAGGGCCAACAGGCGGGGATTGAGGGACATGGGGAGAAGGTGGGATTGAGGGATACGGGGAGAAGGTGGGATCGAGGGATACGGGGAGAAGGTGGGATTGAGGGATACAGGGAGAAGGTGGGATTGAGGGATATGGGGAGAAGGTGGGATTGAGGGATACGGGGAGAAGGTGGGATTGAGGGATGGGGAGAACGTGGGTATTGAGGGATACGGGGAGAAGGTGGGGATTGAGGGATACGGGGAGAAGGTGGGATTGAGGGATACGGAGAGAATGTGGGATTGAGGGATACGGGGAGAAGGTGGGATTGAGGGATACGGGGAGAAGGTGGGATTGAGGGATACGGGGAGAAGGTGGGATTGAGGGATACGGGGTGAAGGTGGGATCTTGGATACGGGGAGAAGGTGGGATTGAGGGATACGGGGAGAAGGTGGGATTGAGGGATACAGGGAGAAGGTGGGGATTGAGGGATATGGGGAGAAGGTGGGGATTGAGGGATACGGGGAGAAGGTGGGATTGAGGGATACGGGGAGAAGGTGGGATTGAGGGATATGGGGAGAAGGTGGGATTGAGGGATACGGGGAGAAGGTGGGGATTGAGGGATACGGGAAGAAGGTGGGATTGAGGGATACGGGGAGAAGGTGGGGATTGAGGGATACGGGAAGAAGGTGGGATTGAGGGATATGGGGAGAAGGTGGGATTGAGGTGAAAGGATTGAAGTGTATTTGTGAGTGAGAGATCCCAGGGTCTCTTGGCAGAGTGGATCTGCAGATGAAATATTCCAGACTGGAGTTTGTCTGGTGTCAGCAGCTCTGAATCTGAATTGCAAATGGGCAGAATTGTGGCTCCCTGATGTACAGCTACAGATACCACATCACCAGAGAGAGCTACAATTAGATACCACAGACTAAAATAGCCCCTCTCAAATATAGAATCAGTGTAATCTAGTGACATTCATTCCAGCAGTGCGGCGCCTCCTCAGTATTGACCCTCCAACAGTGCGGCACTCCCTCAGCACTGACCCTCCAACAGTGCAGCGCTCCCTCAGCACTGACCTTCCCACAGTGCGGCGCCTCCTCAGTACTGACCCTCCAACAGTGCGGCGCTCCCTCAGCACTGACCCTCCAACAGTGCAGCGCTCCCTCAGCACTGACCCTCCCACAGTGCGGCGCTCCCTCAACACTGACCCTCCGACATTGCGACACTCCCTCAGCACTGACCCTCCGACACTAGGTGATGGTGTAGTGCTTGTTATTGAGACCGGAGTTACATATCCCAGGATTGAATCACCCCCGCTTACTTGCTATCTGTACTCGTCATTTCATGTCATAAAATGATTCAGTTCCCGAGTTACCCTGTGATTCACCAGGAGCTGATGTCATTACCTTGAAGGCAGGATGTGTCTGTCCCTGGGATATATCCCGTCAGAATTCAGTCTCTGGGATATATCCCATCAGAATTCGGTCTCTGGGATATATCCCGTCAGTGTTCAGTCTCTGGGATATATCCCTTCAGAATTCAGTCTCTGGGATATATCCCATCAGAGTTCAGTCTCTGGGATATATCCCGTCAGTGTTCAGTCTCTGGGATATATCCTGTCAGTGTTCAGTCTCTGGGATATATCCCGTCAGTGTTCAGTCTCTGGGATATATCCCATCAGAGTTCAGTCTATGGGATATATCCCGCCGGAGTCCGGTCTCTAGGATATATCCTGTCGGAGTCCAGTCTCTGGGATATATCCCGTCGGAGTCCAGTCTGTGGGATATATCCCACCGGAGTTCCGTCTCTGGGATATATCCCGACGGAGTCCGGTCTCTGGGATGTATCCCACCGGAGTCCGGTCTCTGGGATATATCCCATCAGAGTCCGGTCTCTGGGATATATCCCGTCAGAGTCCGGTCTCTGGGATATATCCTGTCAGAGTCCAGTCTCTGGGATATATCCCGCCGGAGTTCCGTCTCCGGAGTATATCCCGCCGGAGTCCGGTCTCTGGGCTATATCCCGCCAGAGTCCGGTCTCGGGATATATCCCGCCGGAGTTCCGTCTCTGGGGTATATCGTTTCGAGTTCTCTACCTTGCCAGGTGATATCTCTTTATCGAACACTCAGCCCTCTGTATTGTTTCTGTCTGTGACACCCACACCTACACCCCATGTCTTTCTATCTGTCTCTCCCTCTCTTTCTTTCTCTCTGTCCCTGTCTCTCTCCCACACTCTCTCCCTCTGCCCCTCTGCTGATCTCCCCACTTCCAAGCCTCCAAAACCGTCTTGCCCCCCTTGCTTCTCTGTCCCTCCCACCTCTCCGTCCATCCTCCCGCACTCTCCTTCCCTCCCCCCATCCTTCCCCTTCCTCGTCTCTCCACCCTCCCTGTCTCTCTCCCCCTCGCCTCCGTCCATCCCCCAACTCCGTGCCTCCCCCCCCCCCCAGCAAATCACAGCAGCGCCAAGAGTTCAGCTGAGCGTGGTTAATACTGTTTGTGACCAGGTCTCCAGACACTCAGGTTTAACCCTCACCAGCCCAGCACAGCGCTCGATCAGGGTTCCACACACAAACGGTTCATCTGCCTCTACCCCACCTTTCCCAGACACAACCCTCCCTTATCCCAGAGGATACTCCCCGGGCATCTCGTGCCCAGCCCAGCCAGTCGCTGGGTGCAAGTGGGCTGAGTTAGTGGGGCTCTTCCACCTGGCGCCGGCGGGGAACACTGTAGAGCAACCAGAGATTGGGTGCTAAGTTGGAATGAGAGGGCAAGACAGTGTAGAGGGAGCTTTACTCTGTATCTAACCCCGTGCTGTACCTGTCCTGGGAGTGTTTGATGGGGACAGTGTAGAGGGAGCTTTACACTGTATCTAACCCCGTGCTGTACCTGTCCTGGGAGTGTTTGATGGGGACGGTGTAGAGGGAGCTTTACTCTGTATCTAACCCCGTGCTGTCCCTGTCCTGGGAGTGTTTGATGGGGACGGTGTAGAGGGAGCTTTACTCTGTATCTAACCCCGTGCTGTACCTGTCCTGGGAGTGTTTGATGGGGATGGCGTAGAGGGAGCTTTACTCTGTATCTAACCCCGTGCTGTACCTGTCCTGGGAGTGTTTGATAAGGACAGTGTAGAGGGAGCTTTACTCTGTATCTAACCCGGTGCTGTACCTGTCCTGGGAGTGTTTGATGGGGACAGTGTAGAGGGAGCTTTACTCTGTATCTAACCCCGTGCTGTACCTGTCCTGGGAGTGTTTGATGGGGACAGTGCAGAGGGAGATTTACTCTGTATCTAACCCCATGCTGTACCTCTCCTGGGAGTGAGTGGACAGTCTGAGGAAGTAAGTTAATGGGACAAGGGAGCACGACTGAATGTGATGCCTGCAGAGTTGGCCAGTGCCTCTCCTGCCGGCTCGGAATACTCGTGGTTGTGGAGAGAATGCAGCCAGATATTTTCAGAGCCTCGGCCAGAACAGTTCAGAGCTCCTGACGTGACCTGTTAATGCTTTTGGCATCTGTGCAGGGCTTGTAAGGATCTCGCTTTGTAACAACGCCAACAATTATTTGAATTCTGGAGGAGGCGATGATAGGGTACGAACGGGAACTTCATTCTCCCAGCGACAGCGGGAGAGCAGGAAGGGAGCTCATCGAAGACGGGGACCCGGCCTGCCCCCTTTCTCGAAACCCACCTCACCCCTCCCACCCCCAAAATCAACCCCTCCTTTCCCCTTTCCCGTGGCTCCCTCCCTGTTTATTTTTGACCCATTTGTTCACCCTCGGCACTGTTGCCAGGGTGACAGCCTCCCAGGCCGCTGGAAGCTGGGAGACCCAGGCGAGCGATTTTAACACAGGCGGCCCCCTCCCTCCCTCCCTCCCTCCCTCCCTCCCTCCCTCCCTCCCTCGCTCCCTCCCTCCCCGCCGGCCCCAAGGCCCAGGGAGCTGGACAGAGACTGGACAGGAGAGACAGAGTGTGTGAGACAGAGAGAGAAAGAGAGAGAGAGAGAGCGGGGGTGCAGGGTGTGTGGGGGGTGGTGGGAGGGGGTGTGGGAGAAGCAGTCAGCAGCAGCTTTCCTTTGTGATATCCGCCGTGTCTTTATCGTTCCTCCCACACCCCCCACCCCCCACCCCCCTCCCGACACAGCGTGTGTCCGGGAATCCTTGCTCTGAGGTGGACCCTCTGTCTCTCCCCGACTCTGTTTTTCTCTCTCTCTCTCTTCCTTTTTCTTTCTCCCTTTTTTTTCTCTCTCTCTCCCTGTCTCTCTCTCCCTGTCTCTCTCTCCCTGTCTCTCTTTCCCTGTCTCTCCCTGTCTCTCTCTCCCTGTCTCTCTCCCTCCCTGTCTCTCTTTCCCTGTCTCTCCCTGTCTCTCTCTCCCTGTCTCTCTGTCCCTGTCTCTCTCCCTCCCTGTCTCTCCCTCCCTGTCTCTCTGTCCCTGTCGCTCTCTCTCTCTCTCCCTGTCTCTCTGTCCCTGTCTCTCTCTCCCTGTCTCTCTCTCCCTGTCTCTCTGTCCCTGTCTCTCTCCCTCCCTGTCTCTCCCTCCCTGTCTCTCTGTCCCTGTCGCTCTCTCTCTCTCTCCCTGTCTCTCCCTGTCTCTCTTTCCCTGTCTCTCCCTGTCTCTCTCTCCCTGTCTCTCTCTCCCTGTCTCTCCCTGTCTCTCTCCCTCCCTGTCTCTCTTTCCCTGTCTCTCCCTGTCTCTCTCTCCCTGTCTCTCTCTCCCTGTCTCTCTGTCCCTGTCTCTCTCCCTCCCTGTCTCTCCCTCCCTGTCTCTCTGTCCCTGTCGCTCTCTCTCTCTCTCCCTGTCTCTCCCTGTCTCTCTTTCCCTGTCTCTCCCTGTCTCTCTCTCCCTGTCTCTCTCTCCCTGTCTCTCTGTCCCTGTCTCTCTCTCTCCCTGTCTCTCTCTCCCTGTCTCTCTGTCCCTGTCTCTCTCTCTCTCTCTCCCCTCTCTCTCTCTCTCTCCTTGTCTCTCTCTCTCTCCCTGTCTCTCTCTCTGTCTCTCTCTCTCTCCCTGTCTCTCTCTCTCTCCCTGTCTCTCTCTCTCTCCCTCTGTCTCTCTCTCTCTCTCTCTCTCTCTCTCTCCCTGTCTCTCTCTCTCTCCCTATCTCTCTTGTTCTGTCACTCTCTCTGTCTGTCTCTCTCTGTCTGTCTCTCTCTCTCTGTCTGTCTCTCTCTGTCTGTCACTCTCTCTCTGTCTGTCTCTCTCTCTCTGTCTGTCTCTCTCTCGCTATCACTCTTTCTCTCTCTCTCTCTCTGCAGACTGACAGACTGCAGGAATGGCTGAATCCTCTCAGAATGGTAAGGTTAGTCCTCAGGGAAGAGGGGAGGGGGTTGCTGGGTGATGTTTTACGTTGAGGTGTGGGGGAGCGAGCACGCGAGGGGCTGGAGGAGGTGGCGCCACACCAGGCGGGTGTGTGTCGAGGGCCGCAAACACAGAGGGATGGAAGTTGCTGGGAGACCTTGTGTCAGTCTGTGTGAGGCTCCAAGGGATCTTCCGAGTTTGTACACGTTGGTGTACCAATCGCACACCACAACGCAATACCTGTCTCTCCCTTTGTCAAGGCCATTCGACTACATAAGGCATCGCTGTCACAATCACCGCCATGTGCCTGTCGCTGGTGGCTGGGATAGGTTTGGCATGTCCCAAAGCCCATCTTCCCCTGACTTCCTTTCTCAGCCCAGAAGATATCAGCACTGACCCTCCGACAGTGCGGCGCTCCCTCAGCACTGACCCTCCGACAGTGCGGCGCTCCCTCAGCACTGACCCTCCCACAGTGCGGCGCTCCCTCAGCACTGACCCTCCCACAGTGCGGCGCTCCCTCAGCACTGACCCTCCGACAGTGCGGCGCTCCCTCAGCACTGACCCTCCGACAGTGCGGCGCTCCCTCAGCACTGACCCTCCCACAGTGCGGCGCTCCCTCAGCACTGACCCTCCGACAGTGCGGCGCTCCCTCAGCGCTGACCCTCCGACAGTGCGGCGCTCCCCTCAGCACTGACCCTCCCACAGTGCGGCGCTCCCTCAGCACTGACCCTCCGACAGTGCGGCGCTCCCTCAGCACTGACCCTCCGACAGTGCGGCGCTCCCTCAGCACTGACCCTCCGACAGTGCGGCGCTCCCTCAGCACTGACCCTCCGACAGTGCGGTGCTCCCTCAGCACTGACCCTCCGACAGTGCGGCGCTCCCTCAGCACTGACCCTCCGACAGTGCGGTGCTCCCTCAGCACTGACCCTCCGACAGTGCGGCGCTCCCTCAGCACTGACCCTCCGACAGTGTGGCGCTCCCTCAGCACCAACCCTCCGACAGTGCGGCGCTCCCCTCAGCGCTGACCCTCTGACATTGTGGCGCTCCCCCAGTGCTGTAATGGCGGTGGGTAGGGTGTGTCGGGCCTAGATTATGAGCCTCGATCCTGATGGAGTGGGGGTTGAACTCACGACCTTCTGACTCTGATTCGAAGCCGCCACCTAACCCCATCTTCAGCTGCAGCTCCCAATTCGCTCTCAGTGGTGGAAATGAGCAGGTACCCCCCCCCGAAGCCTTGGCCTAAGTGAATCCTCAAACCAGGCCGAGCATTGACAGGCCAGTTTCCCTCATGGGGTTCAGGATAAAATAAGAGGCCTCTCATCTTGAGGCTTCTGTGGCTATATGGTTTGCTCTTTCCGTGCCAGCTCTGACTACAATGAGTGTTGCCGGGGCGATCGCCTTGATTAGAATCGAGCCCTATACTTAAACAGGAGGAGGCCATTCAGCCCCTCTCGAGCCTGTTACACAGGAACAGAAGGAGGCCCATTCAGCCCCCCCCTCAAGCCTGTTACACAGGAACAGGAGGAGGCCCCATTCAGCCCCTCTCGAGCCTGTTACACAGGAACAGGAGGAGGCCCCATTCAGCCCCCCTCTCGAGCCTGTTACACAGGAACAGGAGGAGGCCATTCAGCCCCCGTCTCGAGCCTGTTACACAGGAACAGGAGGAGGCCCCATTCAGCCCCCGTCTCAAGCCTGTTACACAGGAACAGGAGGAGGCCCATTCAGCCCCCCTCGAGCCTGTTACACAGGAACAGAAGGAGGCCATTCGGCCCCCTTTGAGCTTGTTACACAGGAACAGGAGGAGGCAGGTGCGGGGCCAGAACTGAACAGTCACTGTCGCCTGTGCAATTAGTCTCTCAGTGACCCTAGGCCCGGAACTGAACATGCTTACTGCAGAGAAGGGGCCTTCCCAGAGTTCTGTACAGTTGTAACATAACCTCCACCCTTTTGTATTCCAACAACAATACAGTTAATTTGTATAGAACATTTACTGCAATAAAACATCCCCCAAGATGCTTCACGGGAGGGTAAATCAGACAGAATCTGACCCCAAGTCACACGGGGAGATATTAGGGACAGGGGACCAAAGGCTCGGTCAGAGAGGTCAGTTTTTAAGGAGCGTCTTAAAGGAGGAGAGAGAGAGAGTGAGAGAGTGAGAGAGAGAAAGAGAGGGGGAGAGAGAGAGGGAGGAGGAGAGGTTTAGGGAGGGAATTCCAGAGCTCAGGGCCCCCCCAGGCAGCTGAAGGCACGGCCGCCAATGGTGGAGCGATGGGAATCGGGGGATGCTCGAGAGGCCGGAATTGGAGGAGATCAGAGATCTCGGAGGGTTGTAGGAGGTTACAAAGATAGGGAGGGTTGTAGGGGCTGGGGGAGGTTATAGAGATAGGGAGGGGTGTAGGGGCTGGAGGGGGGTTACAGAGATAGGGAGGGGTGTAGGGGCTGGAGGAGGTTACAGAGATAGGGAGGGGTGTAGGGGCTGGAGGAGGTTACAGAGATAGGGAGGGTTGTAGGGGCTGGAGGAGGTTACAGAGATAGGGAGGGGTGTAGGGGCTGGAGGGGGTTACAGAGATAGGGAGGGGTGTAGGAGCTGGAGGGGGTTACAGAGGTAACTCCCCCACCCCCCTTACCGGATTACCTTTTCCGATGGACCCGCTCTCCCTGCTGTAGCAAATCCCTCTGGAGCAAGGGACAGTTATTCATGGAATGTGTCTGTGCAGATTGTTACCCTGGATGGACATCAGAGAGAGAGGAGGGATGGGACAGGGAGTTGGAGACGAAGAGAGAGCGGGAGAGAGAGAGAGAGAGCAGGAGAGAGAGAGAGAGAGAGAGCGGGGGGAGAGAGAGAGAGAGAGAGCAGGAGAGAGAGAGAGAGAGCGGGGGGAGGAGAGAGAGAGAGAGAGCAGGAGAGAGAGAGAGAGAGCAGGAGAGAGAGAGAGAGAGCGGGGGGAGAGAGGGAGAGAGAGCAGGAGAGAGAGAGAGAGAGCGGGGGAGAGAGAGAGACAGAGCGGGGAGAGAGAGAGAGAGAGCAGGAGAGAGAGAGAGAGAGAGCGGGGGAGAGAGGGAGAGAGAGCAGGAGAAAGAGAGAGAGAGCGGGGGGAGAGAGAGAGACAGAGTGGGGAGAGAGAGAGAGTGGGGGGGGAGAGAGAAAGAGAGAGCGGGGGGGGGAGAGTGAAAGAGAGAGCGGGGGGGGAGAGAGAAAGAGAGAGCGAGGGGGGGGAGAGAGAAAGAGAGTGGGGGGGGAGAGAGAGAAAGAAAGAGAGGGAGGGAGGGAGCCTGTCACTGGGACCTGGGTCATGTTCCTGGTGGGAGGGGTGAGTGTCCAGTTTGGTCTGTCTGCCGACGTGGTCCTGAGTCTTGTCTGGTTGGGCCTGCTTGGTCCTTTGACTCTGGGGTCATTCACAACGAACCCCCGCGAGACCTGGTGGACTCCTCAGCTGCAACGGTGGACTTCTGTTTTTTTTTTGCTTCTGCCTTTCTGTTTCTGCGAAGGAGCGTTGTTCAGTTCATCCCCCCCACCCCAACCCCAGCTCACCCCACCCCACCCCACCCCACCTTCATTCCCTGTGGTTTTAATCAGGCCACAGAGCCCTTCCTTAGGTTTCTCCAGTGTTTGAATTTCTGCTCCAGCTCCTCTCAGGCTCCAGCTCCTCTCAGCCGCTGCACCGTGTTGGATATTCTGTTAAGTTGGTCTCACAAAGCGGCGCAGAGTTTTGTATGGATGAACATTGAGTGTTTATTGATAGCACACGATTCTGTACATCGATACAGGGTATAGGCCAAGCTAAGAGCTAACTCCATGCTTGCCTCTACACAGGTCTCTGTCCAGTCCACAACTCTCTCTAGTCTCAGGTGATGTGGCTCTGCGGGTGGTCCTGTTTCCCAGTCCCACATTAACCCTTGCTGTGCCAGATACTGTTATAATGAAACAGCCAGGGGGAGCTGGGCGATGTCCCTCGGGTGTGGAGGGGGGAAGGTTGTGAGACGGTCACTGAGACCCTGTGTTTCATGTTACCCCTCCCCTCAATTACCAGCAGTAGCTGTTCAGATTCGCTGCACTTTTGGATAACCTGTACCAGTGACAGGGTTAACACGCCCTCAGCGCAGGCACTTTATTAGAGATGGAGGTGAACTGGGGTCCATCCTTCGGGGAGGATGGTATTCGCTGTAACACACGGGAATACTGTCACTCTGTCTTTTTCTCTCTCTCTGCCTCTATCTCTCGGTGTCTCTTCTCTCTCCTCCCTCTGTCTGCCTCTCTCTCTTTCTCTCTCTCTTTGTCTCTGCCTCTCGCTCACCCTGCCTCTCACTCTCTCTCTCTGTCTCTCTCCCGCTCTGCCTCTCTCTCTCTCTCTCTCTCTGCCTCTTTCTCTCCCGCTCTGCTTCTCTCTCTCCCGCTTTGCCTCTCTGTCTCCCTCTCTGCCTCTCTCTCGCTCTCTCGCTCTGCCTCTCGCTTGCTCTCAATCCCCGGGGAACCCCTGTAAATATTGACACACTCCCCGGGGACCCCCTGTAAATACTGACACAGTCCCCGCACTGTGGGAGGGTCAGTGTTGAGGGAGCGCCGCACTGTGGGAGGGTCAGTGCTGAGGGAGCGCCGCGCTGTCAGAGGGTCAGTGCTGAGGGAGCGCCGCACTGTGGGAGGGTCAGTGCTGAGGGAGCGCCGCACTGTGGGAGGGTCAGTGTTGAGGGAGCGCCGCACTGTGGGAGGGTCAGTGCTGAGGGAGCGCCGCACTGTCGGAGGGTCAGTGCTGAGGGAGCGCCGCACTGTGGGAGGGTCAGTGTTGAGGGAGCGCCGCACTGTGGGAGGGTCAGTGCTGAGGGAGCGCCGCACTGTGGGAGGGTCAGTGCTGAGGGAGCGCCGCACTGTCGGAGGCTCAGTGCCGAGGGAGCGCCGCGCTGTGGGAGGGTCAGAGCTGAGGGAGCGCCGCACTGTGGGAGGGTCAGTGCTGAGGGAGCGCCGCACTGTCGGAGGGTCAGTGCCGAGGGAGTGCCGCACTGTGCGAGGTTCAGTGCTGAGGGAGCGCCGCACTGTGGGAGGGTCAGTGCTGAGGGAGCGCCGCACTGTGGGAGGGTCAGCGCTGAGGGAGTGCCGCACTGTCAGAGGCCCCACCTTCGGGATGAGACCTGAAACCCGAGTCCCGCCCCCTCACCCCCCTTCGGCCCTCTCTCAGGGGGATATGGAAGACCCCCGTGGCCTTTTTGATCTGAAAGTGCAGCAGAGTGAGGTCAGCGGGGATGGGGGGTTGGGTGGAGTTGTACCCGGTGCCCTGGGGGCCAATATCTATCTGTCCCTCGACAAAGCTGAGGAGAGACGGAGAGAGGGACAGAAGGAGGGAGGGTGGAGAGAGATGGGAGGAGCTGGCTAGTGGTTTGGCTGGGCTGACCCCCCCCCCAAAACCCGTCTCCTTCCCCACCCCGTCTCCTTCCCCACCCACCCCCACCCCGTCTCCTTCCCCACTCACCCACCCACCCACCCCCACCCCGTCTCCTTCCCCCACTCACCCACCCACCCACCCCCACCCCGTCTCCTTCCCCACTCACCCCCACCGACCCCCACCCCGTCTCCTTCCCCACTCACCCCCACCGACCCCCACCCCGTCTCCTTCCCCACCCACTCACCCACCCCCACCCCCGTCTCCTTCCCCACTCACACACCCACCCACCCCCCACCCCGTCTCCTTCCCCACTCACCCCCACCGACCCCCACCCCGTCTCCTTCCCCACCCACTCACCCACCCCCACCCCGTCTCCTTCCCCACCCACTCACCCACCCCCACCCCGTCTCCTTCCCCACTCACACACCCACCCACCCCCACCCCGTCTCCTTCCCCACTCACCCACCCACCCCCACCCCGTCTCCTTCCCCACCCCCACCCCGTCTCCTTCCGCACCCACCCCCACCCCGTCTCCTTCCCCACCCACTCACCCACCCCCACCCCGTCTCCTTCCCCACTCACCCACCCACCCACCCCCACCCCGTCTCCTTCCCCACTCACCCACCCACCCACCCCCACCCCGTCTCCTTCCCCACTCACCCACTCACCCACCCACCCCCACCCCGTCTCCTTCCCCACTCACCCACTCACCCACCCCCCACCCCGTCTCCTTCCCCACCCACCCCCACCCCGTCTCCTTCCCCACTCACCCACCCCCACCCCGTCTCCTTCCCCACTCACCCACTCACCCACCCACCCCCACCCCGTCTCCTTCCCCACTCACCCACTCACCCACCCCCACCCCGTCTCCTTCCCCACTCACCCACTCACCCACCCACCCACCCCCACCCCGTCTCCTTCCCCACCCACCCCCCACCCCGTCTCCTTCCCCACCCCCACCCAGTCTCCTTCCCCACCCACCCACCCCCACCCCGTCTCCTTCCCCACCCAGACAGAGAGAGAGAGAGAGAGAGGGAGAGTAAGAGAGAGAGAGAGAGGGACAGAGAGAGAGAGAGGGACAGAGAGAGAGAGAGAGAGAGGGACAGAGAGAGAGAGAGAGGGACACAGAGAGAGAGAGGGACACAGAGAGAGAGAGGGACTGAGAGGGACAGATAGGGGGACAGAGAGAGAGAGAGAGATAGGGACAGTGAGAGAGAGAGAGGGAGAGGGACAGAGAGAGAGAGAGGGACAGAGAGAGAGAGAGAGAGAGGGACAGAGAGAGAGAGAGAGAGGGACAGAGAGAGAGGGACAGAGAGAGAGAGGGACAGAGAGAGAGAGAGGGACACAGAGAGAGAGAGGGACTGAGAGGGACAGAGAGGGGGACAGAGAGAGAGAGATAGGGACAGTGAGAGAGAGAGAGGGAGAGGGACAGAGAGAGAGAGAGAGGGACAGAGAGAGAGAGGGACAGTGAGAGAGAGAGAGAGAGAGAGGGACAGAGAGAGAGAGAGAGGGACAGAGAGAGAGAGAGAGGGACAGAGAGAGAGGGACAGAGAGAGAGAGGGACAGAGAGAGAGTGACAGAGAGAGAGAGAGAGAGGGACAGAGAGAGAGAGGGACAGAGAGAGAGAGGGACAGAGAGAGAGAGGGACAGAGAGAGAGAGAGAGAGAGGGACAGAGAGAGAGAGAGAGAGGGACAGAGAGAGAGGGACAGTGAGAGAGAGGGACAGTGAGAGAGAGGGTCAGAGAGAGAGGGACAGAGAGAGAGAGGGACAGAGAGAGAGAGAGAGAGAGAGGGACATAGAGAGAGAGAGGGACAGAGAGAGAGAGAGGGGACAGAGAGAGAGAGAGGAACAGAGAGAGAGAGAGGAACAGAGAGAGAGAGAGGAACAGAGAGAGAGAGAGCAGCAGGTAGTGAGAGAGGGACAGAGACAGTCTGTGTGGAGACGCTGCCTCTGAAGGTGACTAATCTGGAGCCTGCAGCCCTGTTGGCTTCCCCACCCTCCCCCCCCCCCCCACCCCCAGTCTGGTCCCTCCCCCTCGACTCCCTCCCGATCTCCCATTCACCCGTTCAAAAGACTCGCAGCCGGGGGGAGGGTCCGGGGATACACCTCAGCCAGACGGCAGACGGCAGACGGCTCCTCCCCTCAGCCTCAGTCAAAGTTCAGTAACTGATGTGTGAGCAGGGCTGGAAGTCAGGGTGTTCAGGTCTCCCAGCGCAATGAAGCGGTGGAGGCGGGCGGAGAATGATCGGAGACAGCAGAACACAAACTCCCAGCACTGAGGAAGGTGGGTGACTCCGGTCTCAACTACTGAAGCCCTGCTTGGGAACGCAGTCTCCCAGTGGTCCTGTGTCCAGGAGAGGGACGCCCATTTACTCCCAGCCCCCTTTCCACCGGTCACAGGAGGTCCCGAAGCCCCAGTGACGCAGATTTTGACGTTCGGTCTCTGCTGTGG